>QEPC01012864.1:1820042-1893565 GCA_003113815.1 Sphenodon punctatus | reverse complement strand
TGGGTGGGTGACGTCCGTGTAAAAATGGCCATAGTGTGGGTTTTATAATATATGTGCCCCTATGGAAAGAAAACTTTATTTTACGAAGTTTATATTAAGTTTATAAAACTGGAATTTGGGGGCTAAACAATTCATGTGCAAAGTGTGTCTTGTGACTCTCAGCCATATGAAGATTTTGGTACTTGATGTTGGGAACTTTGGCCACCCCTTTTATACATAATGATTAGCATTAATTCTAAAGGAGACACGCTACCCTGTCTGTCCAGAGTTGCAGGTAAAAAGTTCTCCTATTTCCTTCTTATTTTCTCCAGCCACCCAGATGGGTCAAGCTCCATGGGCAGCCTCTCCCCTGGCCAGCTGCAGCAATCGGGTGGTCAAGATGCTGATACCTCCCAACCCTTGATGCAGAAGCATCACCCGATCGAGATGGAAACCTTCTCTATCACAGAGCAGGCAAGGAGGCCTTGGGAATTGAGTCCAGTTCAGTTGGAAGGGCTACCCCCTTGGCATTTCCATTTTATTCTCTGCAAATATTCCTTGCAGAGCTGCTTATGGGGCTGCAGGGGGAAGGGCAGCAAGTCCCAGCTACAGCATGGAATAGCAGCACCGAAGACATGTCCAAGCATAGTTGCAGTTATATCTAGTAGGTTGGGAGGGGCAGGGATTTTTACAAATTGGACCCACATCTGGTTCATCCAGTCTTCCCACAAGCTCCTTAGTGTCACCCCAGAAGACTGATCAAGTCTCTGGGGCACCACCTCCCTACTTATTTATGCAGGAAACAGGAGCACATGTACACCCCCAGCAGTACAAGTGCAAGCTGAAGCTGAAACTTGTGCTGTGTTGGAGGGGAGGGGCAGCATTTTTGGTATAGAGCAACAAATTCCAAGAACCAGCACTGACTAGACAAGTGGTAAATTTTGAAGGGAATATAAAATAATTCCTGAGATAGTTGAGAGGGTTATGCCCCATTCATTCCTCCCAGAAATTACACCTCTGTCTCTAAAACAATGGTGTGTCCTGCCCTCACAGGGGATTTTCCAGTACATGGCTCTGACCCATGGATCCAGTCCCTTAAGCACTGAGTGAGCTCGAGGGAAGGGAGCAAAAGGTAGAGGCTGGATCCGTGGGCCAGATCTACAAATTGGAGCCTGTGGTAAAGATTAGGAAACCAATATTCATGTTACATACATGTCCACAAATGAATACTCTGCATTACCACAGGCTGTATTGAACCCATGGGCTGGAGGTTCATCACCACTGCATGGGCCCATTAAAATGTCTCTGCACTTCTCTCCTTTCAGGAAGGGGCCAGCAGCTCCACTTTCAAAAAGCAGCTCTCTGAGAAGGTCCCCCCTGATGCAGAAGCCACTCTGGTCTTGGTTGGTAAGTGGGAGGCAGCCCTGGAGGGTCCCTTGATGCATCATCCCCACCACGTGTAAGGCTGAGCTGGCAGTTAAAACAGAGGCAATTGTGGGGAGGTGGGAACATGGGATGCCTGGTTTATCCTGAGCTGGGCAGATTAGGATTTACAAGGGTGGGTGTGGATGGAGCTTCCTGTAGCAGGATGCCCTCTCAGTGCAGGACAGATGCCAGTCTCAAGAGGGGCCCCAGGTCCTGACCTTTGCTGTCTTGTGCATTCCATTTGGGCTTGGGCAGCCGTGTTTGTTTCTGGCACAAAAGCAGCGCTGCTTCACTTCTTTCGTCTGGCTTGATGTTCCTGGATTGCCAGCCTCACTCACTTTGCTATCTCTCTTTTTCCTCATTCCCTCTTTTTTCCCCTCCCACTCTTTCATTACCTATTCCTTCCTTCTCCCTGTCTTTTGTTTCCACTCAGACTCTGTCCTTTTCTGCCTGCTGCCTGCACTACTCTTTGTACCAAGCCCCTCATTGACATCCCATTCCCCCCTTCAGGCTGTGCCCCCTTCTTGGACCACCCCACATTGGCTTTCGTACGCCTGAAAGACGCCATGAACCTGGAATCAGTCTTAGAAGTGCCACTGCCCGTCCGGTTCCTCTTTATTGTGCTGGGTCCTCAGTCACCACACACCAGCTACCACGAGATTGGGAGATCAGTTTCCACCATGATGTCAGAAAGGGTATGTGGGACTGCAGAGAACAGGTTCTTTCCCACTTTAGGAAAAGAGCTGTACACAGAGTGTAAGGCACAAGAACGCACACTATGAGCATTTTTAGATGAGCATCAAATAGTGCTTATCGTGCATTGAAACTGTTCTTATTTTAATCTGGATTTAATGAGTAGATGCGTGTGTTATCACAGATTTAGAATTAATCTGCATTTAAAGTAAATCGCTTTTAATGTTTTCACAAGCAGAAATGCAGATTAAAGCACTATTTAAATCCGCATTAACAGTTTAAATGTTAAAAACATATTTTAATCCACGAGTTTGTGAAACCGGTTTTACATCTTGAAAATTCCACCTTAAATGCACATTAGATTTCTCTCTGCATTAGTTGTCTCATCTAAAAACACCCTATGTCATCTGGCCAAGGGCAGGGCTGGAGAGCAGGCGAGGCTGAGAGCAGGCTGGAGACAAGGGGTGTTTTCAGATGAACGCTTTAATGCCAGCATTATTTATAAAACTGGCATTATAGTCACGTGGTTTTAAACAGGATTAAGTGTTCAGGTTTTAAACCGGATTAAGGGCGAATTCACACGTGCAGCAATTATCTGGATTTTTAAAAACTGGTTCTCAATAGTTCGCTGTTAACAAGTCCTGTTGCATTCACATGCATGCCATACCGATTTTAAGTACAGCGAAATAATGCATTCAGACCTTCTTGTAGTGCGTGCTTACCCGGCTGCTCAGTACGGTTCAGTTACAGGAAGTGGCCTGTGGGGAGCCAGAAGGTTGCTACTTTGTAGCAAAGTACAACTTTGCTACAACCTTTGCTACAACTTTGCAACAACCTTTGCTGCAACTTTGCAAACTTTGCAACAACCTTTGCTACAACCTTTGTAGCAAAGGTTGCTACTTTGTAGAATCAGGGAGTAAAGAGGGAGAGCCTGAGGCTGCTGGAAAGAAGCCCCTCGCATAGTGAGGCGCGCTGCTTCTCTCCCTGGTTTCTTTCCGGTATCCCGCTGCTGCTACTGCTGCAGCACTACGGTAGAGGCAGAGGCAGATGATTGAAAGTCCCTTGGAGGGAAGAACTTTTTTGGGGAGAAGCATGGAGGGGAAACATGGAGGGGAAGAACTTTTTTGGGGAGAAGCTGGCTGCAGCCTGCACCCAGCGAGGCAACTACAGGGCTCCAGCTGGTCTCACTGCTTCCGGTAGGGGCAGGAGTAAAACAGCGCACTTGGAAGCACGGTTGCATTCACATCAGAAAAGATTACACACTAGTTAAAACCAGTACGATGTTGCTTTCACACTGCTGTTAAGTGCGGATTTATTGAAAACGGACAGCAAAAAGGTAGGTTTGAGTAGCTTTTCAACACGCATTGCTTTAGTGCGATATTGACTCCATTTAATCGAATTTAAGTGTTCAGACAGGCATGAAACATTCGTTTTTTTTAAAAAATCGCACAAATCAGAACGTCTGAATCCCCCCTAAGTGTTCAGATGATCACGGTCATGTCGGTATAAATCATTCAACTGGTATAGCTGTCTGAACGCTTATGCCGGTTAGGGTATCAAGAAGGACTCTGTCAATCCCATGGTTCACGGCAGCTGAATTTCAGTTCCCCTACTACTACTCCTGTTACGGAGGTGGGCATGTCTCTGCCTCTCCCATTGCAGAGAGAGATCTGGGGTCAAAGGCAAGGTGGTGCGTGGGATTTACCACCCCTATATACCTGCTTCTGGCTTGTGGCTCTTTATAAGTGGCTTGTGGGCGCCTCTGCCTGAAAAGCAGAAGCTGGAAGCTGGCATGGATTTCCCAAGTCCCTTCAGGAGGGGGAGAGTGCCAGTCCTGGTCTCCAAGTCTGACCAGGAGTTGAGAACCTCAGGTAGCACGGTTGTTGCTCAATCCACTCCTGAGACTCCAGAGTGGGGGTGGGGGGAGCGCGTCATGTAGAGCTCCTGCCTTGCTGAGGCTCAGAGAGTGGTGAGGAGGCTAAGCCTGTGCAGTAGACGGCTGCCCAGATGTAGCCCACTCAGTTTTAAAAACAGATGAAGAAAAACCTTTAATCTAAAATAAAAGGAAATGAAATCGGGGAACAGACCCTCCATCTCTGGTCTGCTTCCTGCCTGGGTGCCTCTCCTTGCTGCTGTGTGGGCAGCTGAGAACCCATCTCCTCACAACATCTTTGCTGCCTGTCACTTGCTGTCATGGGTCCCTGGAATGGACGGGGAGAGGGAATGTAAACCCTACCTGCAAATCTCTATGGTCTAGGCACTTAAGATCAGTTTAGGTGTTCATAAGATCATTATGCCAACATTACTTGAAACAGATATAGATAAGACCTTTAAATTCAAGTTGAACTATACTAATATTTAATCAGGATTCAACCAGGAAGTAGAACTATTTATACCGGTATGGCTGTTCAGATAATCACCTTCGATCCGGATTTATAGGGAATAATATTGGTATTATGCTTGTCTGAATACAGCCAAGCAGGGCAAATGCAGAGACAGAGACCTGGATGTTAAATAACTTCTCTCAGCTAATCCTTGCAGTGGTCACACCTAACTAATCAGGAGCCCTGTTGGCCATACTGCTATCAGGCATAGGGAATTTAAATGCTCAGACCAGAGCCAGTTGCTGCTCCCAAATGGCTCACGGGGCAAAGCAACTGTCTCTAAACCAGCAAGCCCAGGTTCAAGACCTGTGGATACTGACAGTCAGTCCGCAGCCTCCCCTGATTTTGTGAGTGTTCCTAAATGAGACAGCCCTCTGATTCTCCCCTTCACTTGGACAGGTGTTTCGCCAGGATGTTTACCTGGCTGAAGAGTGCAAGGACCTGCTCAAGGGTGTAGATGAGTTTCTGGACTGCAGCATCGTCCTCCCACCCTCCGATATCCAGTCTGAGCACCTGCTCAAGACCTTGCTCCCTGTGCAGAAGGAACTTCTGCGGAATAGGTATCTGCCGGTGGAGAAGAAGCCAGAGGTGGAGTTCCTAAAGGACCTGGGTATGGTGCAGTCTGTGGAGAGAGAGAGTGTGGTATTTGTCTAAACCCAAAGGCCAGCTGGCATTGTGGGAGAGGGGTCTGGTCAGGGCTCCATGAATTCTGTGCTGCTACGAACATAGATATTTTCGCAAAATTTTACATTCGGCCTACAGGGTGGCACCGTGAGCTAGTTAATGGGATGCTGTCAGTGTTAGCTGCTGGTATATATTCTGGAGCCACGTGCACAGCTGTTGAAGAGGAGCAGCCCACAAGCCCTTATAGGAGCAAAAAGTCCCTCTGCCTCCTGAAAACGAATCTCAACACTCTGTGACACCTGGGCTGGATTAAAGGCTGTGAGGGTCCCCTGCTAATCCTGACAATTGCCCCTTCGCAATCAGGCCACCTACAGAATGGGAGGTGCGCGGGGAGCTGGCCAGAGCCAGGGCAAGAGCGGCAGGGCTGGGAAACAAGGAGTTCTGATGCTGTCACACAATAGGCTCTCAGCTACCTATCCAGCTGAACTGTACCTGGGTGGCAGTTGCACTCCAAGCTTCAGAAACTCATGGTAAATGGTGCTTAGAGCCAGGTGGTCTGGGGCTAGGTAGATATTCACATATTTACTTATTTATTTACATTTTTTAACTACCCCCTCATGCCTATGGCATCTCGGCGCAGCTTACCAAAAAAAATATATACAATATTAAAATTCAGTAAAAAAACATAAACAGAACTTAAGCAAAATTTAAAATATCTCCCCCTCAGCTACCCCACCCTCCCCGCCAAAGGCCTGGGCAAACAGCCAGGTTTTGCAAGCTTGGCGGAAAGCCAGCAGACTTGGGGCCAATGCTGACTGACTCTGAGCAGAAGGCATCCTCCGTACTGCAACGTAATCAGCATAAGCAGCAGGGCAAATTTCCCAAGTTAGTGACACTACTATTTGCAAAAAGTTATTGCCACACTAGAGGGAGGGTGGCAGGAGCCCAGCATACCTTTCAGGGAGTACTACTAGCCAGGTTCCAGGCATATCAATGACAACCACCTTCACAGAGGGAAGCTTACCCACTCCCTGAGGGCAGGACTGCCTAATATTGGCTCCCATGGTAACCATGGTAACCCTTCTCCTTCAGTGTTGCCTCCCCTTCCTTAGTTGACTGGGCATAATGTCGCCACCATTTTGTGCCTAGTCTGCTGCACTGGTTCCCACTCCTCCCTCTTGTACCTGCTATCTGTGAGATATGGGATAGAGCCAAATGTCTCACAGTACAGGACGTCCCACACTATGTGGCTCCGTAGGGAGCAGTGAGAGAGAACTCAAGGACTGAAGGAGTATAGATGCTCAGTTTCCATCAGCCCATGCAAGAGTGGTCCCTCTGGGTCATTCTGGAAGCAGGCTGAAGGGAACCTGGTACCAAGTGGACTTGAATTGCTTCTGGAGAGGCGTGCTCTGTAGGATACAAACTGAGAAGAAAGATGGAAGGGGAAACCTACAGAGAGTGAACATGTGGGCTGAAACCCCACCTCTTGTTTCATGGCATCATCTCACTGGGGAAGCCCAGGATAGAGGCCATGTCCCAACAAACAGAGGTAAACCAAAGTAACTAATTTACTTAATTTAAATTTAAATTACTTAATTTAATTAAACCAAAAGTGGAGTAGTTACTTCGATTTAAATCAAAGTAACTACTTCATTTTGGTAGCATTCTGATAAATAGTGTAAACTAAGGTAACTACAATTTAATTAAATCAAAGTAACTGCCCCACTTTGCATTCAGACAAACAGTGTAAACCAAAGCAGTTCTACTGTAGTCTCCCCCTAGCTGAAACTTAGGGTGTTTTAAAACAAGTTGCTACCATGTATGGATACCCAGGAGCCACTCATCTGACCACCCGTCTGAAGGTGTTGCAGGGGAATGCACACTTTCGTAAGTCACACAGCACCCACTCATGGGCACTCATGGCGCACTGATGAGAAATCCAGAGTGCTCTGTGTGGGGCAAAAAACTGTGTGGCAACAGGCGCCCACGCATCCCCTGCCCGTGTGAACTGGGGTGGCCAGCCATGCCAGCAGAAGACTGGTCCACCACTCATAAGCACTATGGGTGGGGGACACAGCCTTTGCAAGTCACAGGAACTGGCCAGGAGTGCTGAGGAGCCTGGTTCCCCAGTGCTCACACATATCAATTTCAAAGGCCAGCCGGGCACACTTCGCCCTCCCCCATGGTCCGTGGCAGGGGGTGTACAAGGTGGCTGCTGCAGCAGCCTCTCTGAGAGCCACCCATTAGAATCCCTCCCCACTCACTCCACCTCAGTGGCTGCTCCATAGCTGTGCCACTCAGTGGCCTCTGACACCCCCACCTTGCTTGTTTTAAAACACTTATAATCCCTCAACTTGGTTGCCAACTTCATACTGATAAGCGTTCACACAAACAATAATTTTTAAATACGAACTGAAGGGGAGCATGTACTCCTGATTTTTCATTACCTCCTTCTCTTCCTACACTTGAATAATGTTGGTTTAGTGCTCTGTTTGTATGAACACTTCAGGAGTAGAACTGAAGTACGGTCATAGAATTAACTGTTCATCAGAACATGGCCTGAATGATGAAAGAGAGGGAATTGTTCTGTCAGTCCAAGGGAGGGGGGTCTCTGCAGGCTTGAGGGAGTGGGACTGTGGGAAGTGGGGAACCATCTTCAGCTCCTGAATCTATCCATCATCCAGCCCATGCTCTTGTCTTTTGTCAGAGCAAGACGCAAAGGCCAAAGATCTTGAAGAAGAGGATCCCCTACACAGGACCGGCCACCTATTTGGGGGACTGGTGCGAGACATCAAGCGCCGTTACCCCAAGTACCTCAGCGACATCAAGGATGCCCTCAATCCCCAGTGCCTGGCTGCCGTCATATTCATCTACTTTGCAGCTCTCTCGCCTGCTATCACTTTCGGGGGCCTGCTGGGTAAGTAGGTCCGAGCTGCTGAATACCCATGGGCCCAGATCCTGGAGCTGGTGTAAATCTGCTTAGCTCCATTGGAGTCATTGAGGCCAGATTCCCAATTAGTGTACATCAGCCTAGCTCCATTGGAATCAATGGGGTCAGACCTTCCCCCTAGCTGGTGTAAGTTGGCTTTGTTCCATTATAGTGAGTGGGCCCAATCCCCATCTGGTGTAAATCAACCTAGCTCCATTGGAGTTAATGGGGCTGGATCCCTAGGTGGTGTAAATTAGGTTTGCTCCATTGGAATCCATGGTATCAGACTCCCAGCTGCTATTATAGTGAGAGGATCTAATCCTCAGTTAGTGTAAATCAAACATTCTCCATTGGAATAAATGGAGCCAGATCCCTAGGTAGTGTAAATCAGCCTTACTATATTGGAATCAAATCAGTGGGGCCAGAGACCCCGAAAACACCATCTTATTGGTCCGCTTTTCTCCAAAACGGTGGGTTAGGATGACGAAACGTCAGCCCATTGGTCTAGCTCAGTCAGCTGAACAGTTTGTGGGGTCAGGTGACCCTCATACAAGGACCTTGCGGGGTCAGGGAGGTGGGAGCCTTTCAGCTCCCCCCCCCTCTGACCTTCAACAAACCTCCAATCACACTTAAGGACCTTGCGGGGTCGGGGAGGCGGGAGCCTTCGGCTCCTCCCACCCTGACCCTCAAGCATTACCCACTTCTACGTCACTTCCACCTACCACATCACTTCTGCCTACCACATCACTTCTGCTTCCATTGGCATCAGCCCCCACGTGACCCCCTTATCTTATCTCTTATCAGTTTGATGAGAAGTGTACCCCTACACTCCTGGCCAGATTCTCTTCTGGTATAAACTAAGATAGCTCCATTGGAATAAATGGGGCCAGATTCTTACCTGGTGTAAAGCAGCCCTAGTGTATTGGAGTCAATGGGGACAGATCCCCAGCTGATGTAAATCAGGGTCCCTCCACTGAATTCAATGGGTGCCTTCCCTGGCCTCTGGGTGTCGAAGGTCCCACTCCAGGGAGCAGGTTCATCCCTTCTCTTCTATCTGGAACTCCCCTGCCTCCCAGAACTGACCCACCCCACCTGTGGTCTGGGTCCTTCTCATCCGCTGGGAGTCCCTGTCCCACTCTGCTCACCTCTGCTGTTGTTTCCAGGGGAGAAGACCAAAAACATGATGGGGGTGTCGGAGCTGCTGGTTTCCACTGCGGCACAGGGCGTGATCTTCTCTCTCCTGGGGGCACAGCCTCTCCTAGTGGTTGGCTTCTCGGGTCCCCTCTTGGTCTTTGAGGAATCTTTTTTTTCGGTAGGTGACCTACTTCCTTTCCTAATCCTGAAGAAGCCTGCCTCCTCTAGGCTTTTATGGGGTGGATTAGAAGGGTCTCTCCTTTCTCTGGGTGAGAGCTTTCTTGCAAAGCATATCCCCTGGAACAGGGACCTTCCAGGACTATTAATGATTTAATTTTATTTACATAGTGCTAGCAATGTGCCTGGCACGAACAGTCATTATTGGAAAGAGGTGCCTGCCCCATGGGGTTTACAATCTAGGGTGGAGTTAAGGGCGCAGAAGGTCTGTGGGTTTCCCCTGTCAGTTTTTGGCCAGATCTTCCCACACCCCAGTCTTACTGTCACCACCAGCCACCCTCCTGCCCCCAGCCTTCTCTGGGGCAGCATTGCTCATGGTAGAGGTGAAAGGGACCACCTCATCCTCCGTCCTCCACCCTTGTTTATGAAACAGCCTAGCAGAGCCTCTCCTCCCACCTCCTGAACAGAGCAAGCAAGCACCTGCCTATTCTCCCACTGTCAATCTACCCTGCAAGGCTGCAGGTAGAGGGTGGGAATGACACTCAACTCATGCTAATAAACGCTTGCTGCTCTGAGCCTTTACCTGCTCCTAACAGCTTTGCTGCTGGTGGGAGAGTTGGCATGCCTGTTCACTAGGGTTGCCATATAGGCAAATTTTAGAGGGCACGTATGAGAAATACAGGTTGCAGGGCTGCATTAACTCCAACCTGTATTTCTCATAAGTGCCCTCTAAATATTTCCCTATATGGCAACCCTTTCAGGAGACAAGGCCCTGGGTTGGGAGGGGGTGCTTCACACACCTTTGGGCTCCCCTCCTTCTCAGATTGGTGGTTGCAGCCCAGCCCATGTCTGAGACATCAACCACATGTAAAGCTGAACCAGGAGCCTTGAAGGACTGGGTGATAGCATCCCCACCCATCAGGTAGAAGGCAAGGCTGGAGCACAGTAACAACAAGGAATGGCCTGGAGGCAGTGGGAGAGGCATAGGTATTAATCTGCAATTTTCCCATGTATTCTGCAATATTTATTTTTCTTCTCAAATTCTGTCACCAGAAACACACATTCTGTGAGTAGAAAATCCAGATTCTATAGAGCAGGGTAAATTATGCAAATTAACTAAATCCTGAAAATTATATACATTTTGGAATACAAATGAGTTTCCAAGCATTCCATTCCATCAATTTGGACACCTGTGTGGCATTTTGTGTCTCAAAATCACAAAATGCCACACAGACCTCCTAGCCAGGGTCTCTTCTCTCCAGCAGAGGATTGTGGGCTTCTCCTTTTCAGCAGTTCTGGCAGCAGGCCCCATGATCATAGAATATATGCAAGTAGCTCACACTGTTGGCACCCCATCGGCTAACTCACAGTGCTAGCATCCCATTGGCTAGCTCATGCTGCTCCCCTCTCAGGATGTGGTTCTGCAAAACCAAAGACAATTTCTGCAACAGTTTAACCAAGTGACAAATTCTGCCCAAATGGCTGCAATCGCAGCAGTGCAGGATCCACAGAGCCCTGAGCATGGCCAGTGAGCAAGCTGAGCTGGACTGGGAGGGAGCTGTTCAGTGGGCTGGGAACCACTCTGAAGGGTTTTTGAGCAGGATTGGTGGGCACTGTTTAGACTCCGAGTAGAGGATATCCCCAAGGGAAATAAGCTGAAGGTGTTTCCTCTGTTTTTATCTCAGTTTTGTGAAGGCCAAGGACTGGACTACATTGTGGGAAGAGTTTGGATTGGCTTCTGGCTCATCCTGCTGGTGTTGGTGGTGGTGGCCTTTGAGGGCAGCTTCCTGGTCCGCTTCATCTCCCGCTACACCCAGGAGATCTTCTCTTTCCTCATCTCCCTCATCTTCATTTATGAGACCTTCTCCAAGCTTATCACGGTAACATGCAATCTGACGAGGCGGGATTCTTCCCAGCACCCAGGGTGCTACAGTCCAGTGGATTGGCTGCTGAGCTGTTCTCTCAATAACAAGGGTGGGAATTATCTTTACTGAACAAGAAGATACTTCAAATTCCACATCACTAACAACAAAAATCTGTTCTAGCAGCATTTCACTGACATCCCACTAATTCAGAAGGAGACACATCCCAATACAGACCAATTGGAGCTGAAACAGAAATTCCAACTGGATTTCACATCCAGTGGAATATCCTGTTCCAACCTACTTCTGCTGGAATGCAGACTGGCCCCAATCTGGTCTGCATTCAGCTGGATATCCTGATTGGAGGCTCTGGATCCCTCCTCCCATATGCAGCACCATTTTGTGTGCAATCGACAAAAGTTCTTCTGTACACGCACAGATCTTTCTGTTCACTGCATATATGCAAAATGGTGCCAGCAGACTTTAGTTTTGGCTCCTACTTCCTCTCTGTCAGAATGAGTGGAGATTCAAGGCAGCATGTTCACCACTCTGGATCTTCACAGGTGGCTCTATCTCTGCAGAAAATCTCAGATCTGTTTCAGCCTTACCTAGTGTGGTTTTACATGTTATGTCTGGTCCATGTTGAGGATTGCCAATACAGACCAATTGTGTACTCATAACAGCTCATGGGGAGACACTGGCTACCTAGTGGCTACCAAGCTGTTGGGGAGGGAAGATTTCTGGTGCTAGGGAGCAGCAACGGCAAGCCACTCCTGGGGGCCACTTACACTTCTGGTGCTGCTGCTTGCTTGCTTCTCTGGGCACCTTTAGATGCAATGGAAAGGAGTCGCTGAATGTATGTTGACACCATGTATAGCCACACGTTTCTGGTGTTTAAAATGTTACAGTATTTAGGTAGAAGGCTCCCTTTCCTTGTCCAGGGGTTAATCGGGGTCTTGCCTGTCCCTCATGCTGGAGCTCTCCTTGCAGAAGCACTCCCATGGAATTATGGGAGTTGTAGTCCATGCAGGACTGCAGTTGGGTCTGCCCCAAATCCTCTGCTCTATGCTGCAGAGAAGCAGCTCATTCTTCACTGCTCACCCCCGGATGCCATGGGAGAGCACAAAGACAGTGTGCTGCAAAGAACAAGCTGTCAGTATGCAGCAGGGAACAAACTGTTTGGCAGCAGCATTGAGTGGAGGATTCAGGGCAGACAGGGAGGAATTGGGGCAGACAGACTGGAAATGGCTCTGAACATTCCACTCAATGTCTTTAGACACGTTAGCCATGGTGAGAGGGAAAACACACAACTGCTGCACCCGAGACATATGTGCAACCAATGAGGAGTTAATGGGAGGCTAAAGGGAGGCAAACCAGTGGCCAAAAATAGTGACGGTGCTTAGACACAACGCAGTCATGTGGTAAACGTCTTAAGCACCCAATCCTTGTTGCATCTAAAGACACCCCCTGACTGGGAGCTTCTCCTTCTGCCACTAGGGAGGCATATCCTGAGACCTGCTTCCCCAGTGGCACCAGGAAAAGCAGTGGCAGCACCAGAGGGGCCCTGGGCCTGCCTTCCACCCCCCACCCCCTTGTCACTTTTTGTGCTGTTGCTGGGGAAACTGGTCCTGTGACCTGTCTTCCAAGCAGCAGCATGATAAGCCCCCAGTTGTGGGAGAAACAATTGGTGGCAGGAGCTGAGGTTATTCCAGAGAGTAGGGTGCCGCTGCTCCTGAGGACTCAGGGGACAAATGGGGAGAGGACAGCAACAGCTCTCCACTGCCACTGGGGTCTCCCTGTTTGGCCCTCACAGGAGCTAAGTGGTGAGGCTTGTCCTGCACAGTAGGCCTCCTTTCCATTCGGACATGACCATGTGGGGCAAGCGTGTAGTCCTCATGTAGCTGCCAAATTAGGGTTTTAAATATGCATTACACTGGGTGTTTCCAGCATGAAACACTCACCCAACGTAATGTGTAAAAATGCCCCATGACAGATAAGTCTCAAGGGCATTTTCCCTCCCTAAAATTCCAGAGAGAGAGAGCCTCCCCTGCCCTTTTGTTCTGCAAATTAAATCAACCAGGCTGAAAGTGATTAGATTTTATTAGTCCATTAAGTACACCATTTTCTCAAGGTGCATCCCAAGGCACTTAGCAAGTCTTCAGTAGGTGCTAATCATCCATTCACCTGGGTATATGATTTATGTGGGCATGGCCACCTCCAGACTCATGGGTTCTGGTACAGCTGCATCACTTGTACTATGCCTTTTGTCCACATTGGGAGAGGGGCTGAGTGGAACAGCTCTGCCCCTTTCACACCAAAGCTTTATCTCCTGAAGCCCAGGTCCCACCCAGTTTTTTAAAAAACAAAAGTTTTAAAAAGCAGATTTAAAAATAAATGAAATCAACTGTATGCACAAAGCACCTTCTCTCACATAAGATAATCTTGACCCTTTGACCTTCAGGTTGCCTTTTTGAAACTCTACCACTTTCACTATGGCTGGGTGCTCATTTTAATCCATCCACAAAAGGCAGACTTTGCATACTGTCCAGTATCGAGTGGTTAAATAGGTGTTTATTAGGCTGCTACTGCAGCATTAGCAGTGTGGCTGCATCAGCAACACAGCTGGAGAGTAAGGGTGAAATTTAGTTTTCAACCAGATTCCATTTCTGATGGAATCCAATTGTTCTATCCATTCTGGCAACACACAGAACGAACAAATTGTTCTGATTCGGTTTCTCTGGAAATGATTGAAAAAAATTTCAGCCCCTTTGCAAGTGTGCAAAATGGCTGTGGTCATATTGCAGAGGCACAACTGACTGCTACTGTACAACAAATGGCAGCTGCCATACTGCAGTATGGCATTCACCATTTTGTTGTATGGCATCCACCATTTTGTGCATGTACAAATTGTTCAATCAGAATTCTGATCAAAAATTTGATTTATCAGAATTCCAGCTAAAATTCCAATTGCAATTTTGATTTTGTGGAAAGTTTCTGTGGAACCAGAATGACCAGTTGGAACCACCCCTACTCGGGGGTTAGGATGCTGCAGCAGCATTAGCAGTGCGACTGGGGGTCTAGGATGCTGCAGCAACATTAGTAGGGTAGCTAAGCTTTTGGGGCACTTAGGCTAAGAATCCTTGGTTCTGTTTCTCACTCTGCTCTTGTGTCCCATCTCTGTTAGATTGTTTAGGAAATGAGGGAGCAGCTCCTAGTTCCTCATCTTGCAGAGCAAGGTATCTGAAAAGGAAAAGAGTGAATGGGAGAGGAGGCATAGTAATGGAAAATAACATTCAAACTTACAGTTTCCTGTACTGCAGCTTGGCAGACATGCCTCTAGGCTGCAGAACCACTGTGGCTGGAATCTCCTTCTTGCTCTCTCCAGTGCTCAAAATCCCCTTTCCTCCCCATTCTTACCTCTGTGCCCAGCAGTACCCATCACTGATGTGGTGGCAGGCTGCTAACCACGTGATGTGGTGAAACCTCTCTCTCAGGGCCAAGCTCAGTTTTTTCTTATTGCTTTTTTGTCTGTGTACAAATCTGTATGGGCAAAGGATTACATGTGTGGGAGGGTGGGGATAGTTTAGCTGGTCCTCTACCTCCTGCCTTTAAACACCACAGTCCTTTGGCTACAACTGGTGCTTAGTAGCAAGGGAGTTACAGTGGTCCAAACTGAGAGGGAAAAGCCCTGCCATATGATCCTAAAAGCCTCACACCTGTTCCTGGAGCCATGTCCCCTGGCCTGCCTCATCCAATATCACCGCATGCCCAAGTTAAATCAATTGCCATCACGTACCTAAGTTAAATCAACTACACTTCACTCTCTTTCTCCCTTATTTTTTCTCACACACACATAAGGCACCATCTGCCAGTCAATGAGCCTCCTACATAAAAAGGGATGGGGTGGCAGCCATTTTGAAATCCCAGGACCAGAGATTGAAGATGTGGCTGCGGGTGTCACAGCTGCGAGGGACTAAAATTAAGGAATTTCCCCTAATTCAGGTGTTCCCCTTACCCCTCTCCCACCCTGTTTTATACACATGCTTAGTGGAGTCTTAAGGCATGTTAGCAAAAGCCCCACACCCCAACACCTTTCCCAGGCTCAATGAGCCCTTTCTGACATTCTGCAGCTGATGCTCTGTTGGCATCTGCATGACATTTCTCTGATCTCGATCTCTCTCTCAAAAAAAAAAAACCTCTAATAATCTGGTCACAGGAAGTGAGGACACAAAGACACAGTTTCCATGGAAACTGAGGGGGAGGGAGTGAAAGCAGGACACAAAGAAAGGGGGAAGAATCAGGAGAAAGGTGAAGGTAGAGCGAGGCCACTCTTCCAAAGGCAATTTGCCATTTTGTACTTGGCTGTCTTTCAGGAATGCTGTTTCTAGGATAGGATGTAAGTTGCCATTCCACCTTTCAGCTGATGCTGAAATTTGCCCCCAACACACACGCACCCCTCAGGAATTTGAGGGAGCAATGCAGAGAGCATTAGTGCCCTGTGTTTGTCTGACCATCAGCATCTTTTAGACTACTGCGTTGATTCTCTGGGAACACATTTCTCAGCCTGCCAAGAGAAAAGGCTTTGGGCTATGCTAGTACATTGTTATTTTACCCTTCATATCCCTTTCTGATTTCCAGTGTGGAGGATGTATTCATGTGGCCGCTTACACCTGCATAGTCTTTATTTTTTTCAAATGAGATACTATTCCTGGAAGATTCTCTAGGCAGTATAACAGTATAACAGTAAGTTTTATTGTCTTGACGTTTAGTCATAAATACAAAACAGTAACAAACAAAAAAACAAAGCTAAAAACTCAGGAGGTAAATACACAATTCTGTTACCACGTACTATTAAACATTGCCTCCACACAATAAAATACAACACAATAAAATCTCAATAAAAAAAGGAATTAATGATAATATCTATATTACCACCCCGACCCTCTATAATAAGTCTCCGCTCAACATTCAGTAAATACCTTAATCAATGGATACCCTAATCATATTCATCTATGGGCACCCATAACATCATTATACCAGCATTAATATGGAATCATTATATCAGCATCACATAACCTTGAACATTACATGGCCTTAGACATAGCCTTACATCTGAAAACCTTAGACATTACAACAACACAAAACCTTAGACATTACAGAACTTATATTGGGGGAACAACCCCCAATGATTATTAACCATATTCACTCGCAGCCTAAAGGCAACCAAGCGCGAGAGGGCAACTATTCATAAATCTCTTAAACGGAACAACCCGCCCCTCCCAGTGGGCTAACCTCAACTGGGATTATTTCAAACCCCATACCTCATAACCCATTACACTTATGATCCATACCCAATTTCTTATCCCTGTCTTTTCTCATCAAGAGAGCAGCACGAGCCACAACCTCTATTACATGCGCGTCAGTGGCTGACAACAAATAAATCATATTTTGAGCTTCTGTCGCAACGGATGGCTTTTTTAGGATTCTCCACAAACCCTTCCTTATAGGGGCATATGTAGGGCAGACACAAAAGTAGTGGTGAAGATCTTCAACCTCCATACCACAACAAGGGCATATTCTTTCCACATAGGGTATTCCTTGATACCTTCCTTCCACCACAGCAGAAGGCATAATCTGTAGCCGAAGGGCCAATAATGCTCGCTTATAGTGGAAAGGAAGCTCCAAATTGATATATTCCGCCCCAGCTGGACCCGGAATAAAGAAATGATACCAGGGAGAGGATTTAAGCTGGCACACCATAGCTATTGTATTTTGCCTATCTATGTCAAACAATCTGGCTTTTACCAATTTCTTCAGTTCCTTAAACGGTAACGACATTCCTCTCAAAAAAGAGAGGACACCTGCATAGTACAGACAGCACCCCCATAAACACATGCATATATTGTCTGAACACTGTGACACAGACACACGAAAGTATTACCTGGATTCTCACCCCCATGTACACAATGGACACCGTCGTACAAGCACACAACATTTCAGATGGACACTGTCACACACAGAAATATCACCTGAATACTTATACACAAACACTTAGTTTTCACACATGTGGACCCTCTCTCTCTCTCTCTCTCTCTCTCTCTCTCTCACACACACACACACACACACACACACACGCACATTCATGCAACATATCATATGGACACTGTCAAGCACAAATATCACCTGAACACACAAACATTTGTCACATATATAGACTCACGCACACACACATGCGCACGCGTGCACACACGCACAAATATACCTCACTCACATGCACGCAACTAACTTATCAGATTAATACTGTCACACACACAACATGACAGATATGGATACTCACACAGACGTATATCACATATATAGGCCATTTTTACATGAAGGCAAATGAAGCCGCGGCACATGGCACCGCCCCTACACTGCCAGACTCCAAGCGGGCAGGGGAGGAGCGAGCCCCAATGTCAAGAGATGCAAAGAAGCAGCCCCACTCAAGCCCCAAGACACAGGCCAGACAGCCGGACGCCACGGACCCCTCGGAACCAAGACCACACCCACACAACACCGTGCACACAAGCACACAGGGAAACCCAGTACAATGAGGGAGAAAGGGGACCCCAACTGGGGGAGGGGTCCGGAACCGAGCACCGTCACCAGGAAGAACAGGTGAGTCCCGAAATGGGCGGGGACCACACCAACCCCCCCGGCCCCAGCATGGACCACCGCCCACAGAACCTGCCAAACTCAGAAACAACAGGCCAGGAACAGGACAGCAGGGTTGAGGGCGGCAGGCACCAAAGTGCAAGCTGGAGCCAGGAGCAGAGGGCACAAAATGGACAGGCGCATCCCAAAAAACACAAGCCGACTGCAACGCAGCAGCAGCCCAACAAGCACGGGGCAGGGATGCACAGGGCTCAGGATGAGCCCCACACCATGGCAGGGAAGGGGGGGGGGAACAACACAGGAACCCACGCAAACAGCAGAGGGGCATAGCCCAGATCACAGGGTACCAAGGGGCCAAGGAAAAGAGGACCCACAGATACGAAGCACAAACATGGGGTGGGGGGAACACAGAGCAAAGGACCCATGCCCTGCCAGAGAACCACTCCACACCAACCAGACATGGCCCACACAGAGGGGGACAACAGAGGGAAGGAGAACACAGACACCAGGGGGAACCAAGCAAACCAAACTTTATTCATAAACCAACTAGAGCAACAGGCTCACGTCAAACATCAAACACCAATCACCAACACTGAGTGGCTACAAGGTGGGGCGGTGGGGCAGATCCAAGCCCTCAGTAGGGCCGACGACCCCACAGCCGGCTCCAGCAATCCGCCTGGGCACGGTCCATCCCCCAGCACATGCAGGAGCAGCTGCACCACCTCCTCCTGCTCCCTCTTCCGCTCGTAATCATCACCTGCACTAAAGGAGAGAAGGAGAGGGAGCGCACCAGTAGGGCAGCCTACAGGCTACAACATCCAGCAAGCCCACACATACGGGGTGGCGGGTGGGGGAGGAACAGACACACATACAGGGCTAACTCACAGATCTCTTGGTAGACCCAGGCCCCAGCACAAAGCTCAGCAGCCACCTGCTAGAGATGATCGGCCATCTCCCCCAGCCACAGCATAGTCAGGAACACAATCACAGCAGCTAGAAGGGAAGAGGAAGTGGCAGATGGGGATGGGGAGCCGGCAACAACAGGGAGGAGTGCCCTGGTCACCACCCAAAAGCTCACAACAGCCCAACTGTTCCCACCAGGCCCTCCCAGCCACCACCCCAGTGGCGGAGCCCAACAGAGCGTACAGGGAGACAGATTGCACCCAGAGGGCCACCTAGACTCACAGTCAGGAGCACTCTGGTTACGGCATTCCTCCATGGCTGAAAGAGTAGGAATGGGGGACCGATAGGGGGCAGTAGACACAGCGCATCACAGGGTCGGAACCAGAGCGAGGCCAGACCAATAGGAACGGACAGTAGCGCACAGAGAGAAGGAGGGACCCTGCCCCGTGCAGCAAGCAAAACCGCCTAAGAGGGGGCAGGTCGGAGGCAGCCAGGGACAGACCACAGAGACAGGTGGCATGGAGGGTGATAACAGTGGGCACCTAGAGCCATGTACAACCACACAGCCCCTACACACGGCCGGCCATACACAAGGCTGCTGTGGGAGATGTCAGAGTCCTGAAACATGCCATGGGGCTAGCCAGGGGAATACAGCTAGGGAGAACAACAACAGGGTGGGAAGTGACAGACCACGGAGGGAACACCCACTAGAGAGCCAAGAGCCCATACTTCATAACATCCCACCTAGAAGAGCTAGGAACTACCCCCAATATATATGCGCACGGGTGCACGGGCCACCCCGACAGAACAGCACAGTGCCCATCCACAACCTCCATGGCCCCACCATCCGTGGACCCCAAACCCCCAGGCCAGTTGAAGGGGGTGAAAGGTGGGGCCCTGCAGCACAGTAACACCCAGCTAATATGAACCATGAGCTTCAAGAGCCCACAAGGTGAACGGGCACCGCACAGCACCGGAACTCTGAGTTAACACACACACCCTGGTACGGATAGCCATAACAGCAGCACGTCCAGCATGCTGATGGCAAGGTGCCCCCGTTGGAGCAACCATCCCACCCTAACAGCACTGAGATCCCCCCAAGGCCCAACCCCCCACAAACCACACCCATGACACCAGCACTAGCACCTACAGTAGCCAGGGGGACGGACCCACAGACACAGCAAGAGAACAGAGGCAGCTATACAAGGTCAACGTTTATTGGCACAGGGACTCATATGATGCTACACCGGTCAGGGAGAGCAGATGCCAGGGATTGGGGGGTGGGTGGGAGAGAACCCCAGGGTGCACGGAAGGAGCAGTTCGACTGGTCCACAGGTCTCAAGGGTTTGGCAGTCAGACCTGACAGGAAAGCGGCAGCAGGTAGACCCACAACGCACTGCAGTAGACATATGGGGAGGCAGATGGGTCATGCAGGTGAAAGGAAGCAATCAGCACGGCCAAAGGCGAGCAATAGTGCCGGTCCATCATGGGGAGTGGGGGAATCCACGGTGAAGATTGCAGCAACAGTGGGATCACTGTGCTGATGCTGGGCGATTGGGGAACATGGACCCCTGGACAAGATCATCGCAGGTGAAGAGGCCCCGGCGGTAGCCACGGGCACGCATATGGGCATCCACCATGAAGCGGGACAGGAGTGGGTGTCCCGTGACAGCAGCTGCTCCAACATCCGAACAGCTCAGCACAGCTGTCAAGGCAGCCCTCTCCAGCACTGTGAGATGCCTGGTCAGGAAGGGCCCACCAACATCAGGTGAGAGCAAGCCAAGCTCACTAAGGCAGGCCTGGCAAGCAGATCGAGGGCAAGTGATTCCACGGGCATGCAGGAGGACACAGGCATAGCAGCTCACTACATACCGCCCAGTTTGGCGTAGGGGGAGCAACTGTGAACAGGGCATTCCATGATGTCAGCGACATCCTAGTCGATCTGCTTCTGGAGCGGGTCATCCAGCTCTGGGAGCTGGAGGTAGTGATCCAGGGTTTTGAGGCGATGGGCTTCCCACATTGCATCACTACATCGGAGCCATTGATAGCACCCACATACCGATATTCCGGTCCCCCAATGCCAAGACCGATTACCTGAACAGGAAGCAAGCATTCTCTGTGATCCTGCAGGCAGTAATTGACCACCAATACCTGTTCATCGATGTGTACACAGACCGCTCGGAGAGGAGCCACGATGTTCAGATCCTGCACTCCTCCCCATTCTTTGCCAGGATGTTTGATGGAGAGATACCCCCGAACATGTTCAGGAGGATCGAGGGTGTCTCCATGGCTCCGGTTGCCATAGGGGATCCCGCCTACCCTCTGACCCCATGGCTGATGAGGTCCTATCCCGTTGTCCACATCCCCAATTGGGTGCTCTACCAGCATGTTCAGGGTGGAGCCTTCAGGCGGATCTCTGAGGAGAACCGTGACACACTCTGCAGGTGCATAGTGCCCAAATGGCCGGGAACTGATGGTTGCCTATAGGCTGCCCCATTCCAACTGCCCCGTATCGCTGCACACCGTGGACCAATACATTGTACTGTCTACCCTTGCTCCTGCCTCTGTCTTATTTACCCGGTGATGTGTGGACCCCTACCCTGGTCCACTTGCCAGTGTGGTGCTGCTGTGGGTCCAGGATCTCCCATACCATGGCAGGACGGTCGATTGTTGCACCCAACCAACTTGTTCTGTGGACACCCCGTCAGACTTCTTGTGTGCTATCCCCTGTACTGGGGCCTGATTGGTCATGGTGGTGTGTGTGTGGTCTCACACACCTCTCCAACCGCACTGTGATTGCGTGGCATGGCACCCTGTTGTGCGTCCTGACCTGTCCTGGCAGCGATGGCTGGCTGTCATGGGCGGGGTGGTGGTAGCCCTTGGTTGTGCCTCCCCATGACCATCACCTGTTGGTAGGAACGGGCTGGTGATGGCGTGATGTCCCACCTCGTCACCCATCATACCTGTTACCTTATGCCTCTCCATCCCGTTCAGGCGGTTACCGGGTCTCTGCAGGGTGCGGTTCCATCCTTCCCCTCTATGCCATCCTGTGGCTGATGGTCCATGCCCCTGCCCGTACTCTCCAGGTTGCACCTGTTTGATTAGGCATAGGTGTGAGCTGCTGGCCCTTTCTGCCCCGCAGCTCTTAGCACCCGCCTGCCTGGCAGTGGCCACCACTGTGGTCTATTACTGGCTCCCTCACTTCACGTGCATTCCCCTGTACAGACTCCAGGACAGAGATATGTTCCATTAAATTGTTTTATTTGGGGAATATTTACAGGGGTTGGGGTTAGGTTTTTGGGGGTCTTCCCCATCCCCTCTTTACAGCACCACCAGGGGATGGCAGTCTGCGTGCCTTGGCAGCCGCTACTCGTTATGACCGTCAGCTGCCTGGCCTGGGCTCTCCATCCTCTGCCACTCCACTGCATGGTCTGGTGATTACTCCTGTGGATTGGACACTCAGCATTAGAGGTAGCGGTTACCGATTTACCTGTCTCTTATACACATCTAGATGTGTATAAGAGACAGCATTTACGGTGTCCCAGTTCTAGTGCTCCCGTACCTGGTCTCCCCTGTGTCCATCACCACCTCCCGTGGTGGCCAGCTGGGTGGGTACCGTGTCCTGTGTTCCCCCCTCCCCCCATGTTGATTAGCAACCACCCGTTCCCTTTGCTTACCTGTGCATGTGGGGTGGCCCACCTTGGCGGTTGGGTGGCTGGGGGTGCAGGGATGCTCTGCAGTGGCTGGGGACCCAGAAGGGGGGGTCATGGAAGGTGCTGGGGGGAACTGGGAGTGGGGTGGGCTGGCCGGGGTGTCCCCCTTGGTGGTAGGAGGGACAATGGGGGGGAGGGGACCTATGTGGCCTAGGCCAGGGTAGGGAGCTGCTGGGGAAACAAGGGCTGGAAGAGAAACTGAGGAGGGGGCACTTGTACCTGTGGGAGGGTGCCGTGGTGTTGCAGTGCTGCCTGCCCTCCCACCGTGACTGCTGGGCCTGTGTTATGCTGAGGACGTGCTGCAGGGCCTCCATGGCGTCCTCTATCAATTTGAAGGCCCATGTGGCGGTTCCCTCCAGTGTGACACGGGCTCTCTCCCTCTCCTGCCTGTCCAGGCGCTGCTCACGAAGGAGGGCGGCAGCTTGGCGCCTGTCCCACAGGTGCTCTGTGCGGGACTGGGTGAGCATAGCTGTCATTTGCTCCCGGTCCCTTTCCCCCTCCCCTAGCTGTACCTCCCTGTGTTCAGTGCCTGCTCCCGGTTTTGTGCCTCTGCCAGCCGCCTGGTCTCTGCCAGCAGTTCCCTCCCTAGGTCCTCCCTCCTTTGCCGGTTGGGGGCCCGCATCTTCTGGTTCCTCTCCGTACTTCGGCAGCTGCTCCCCTGGCTGGGTCGGGCTGTTCCTCTATGAACGGCCTGTGTTTAGCTTGGGGATGGGGCCTGCTCCCCATTCATAAGTTCCGACTCCAGGGACTGCGCTGCCATATTTCTCCCCCACCCCCAGCCTCTCTATTGGCCTTGGCTCTATTGTTGGCCTCCTCCTTTGCTCCCATGTCCACTTGGGCATGTGACTCCCCCGATCCTGCTTGCATTTCTCACCTGTCCCCATCACAGCCTCATCCCCCTGTCCCTCTTCCGCAGCCGTGTTTCCCCCTGTGCTGTCACTGCCCTTTGTCCTTTGGTGTTCCTGGCCCCCCTCCTCACTGTCCCCTTGGCCCGACCCTCACTGTCTCTTTGGTGGGGTTGTGGCCTGTAGCGTTGCTATGCTCCCGTCCACCTTCCGTCACCCCGCCGCCTCCCGCCACCATACCCATATCTGTGTGTACCTACCATTGGTCTCCAGGTCGCTGGGCCCCGGGATGGCCTCTGGTTCCTCCATGTCCTCCTACAGGGCCGCCACCACCTCCTCCTTGTGCACCTCCAGGTCTCCTTGAGCTGCATGAGCAGATACAATCTGTCAGTTTGGCTGTGCTTCCCGGCTGGGGCCCTTGCTGTTGTTGCCTGGGACCCACCCACCCCCGCCCTGTGGTGTTCCTCTTACCTGGATTGTATTCCTCTGCCTCCTGGGGGTCATCCCTGTTGTCATTCTGCTCCCCGTGTGCCCCCTATCCCTGTGGGTTTCGGGGGCGCACGCGGAGGGTGATGTGTCCTGTATCTGTTTCCAGGGACGCCTTCTCCATCTGTAGGATGGGGCTGTCCCCTCGCATCCTGGCCGGCTCCCCCTGCTCCGGTGGTTGTGGCAGGGGGGGTGTTGTTGGTGCCCTCTTTCTGCCCCTGGCGAAGGTGGTGCCGTGGATGCGGGAGGCCACGATGTTCCCGTCCATGCAGAGGAACTGATCCAGCTGATCCTGGAACTCCATTATGCTCATGGCATGGCTGGACTTGAGATTATTGTCCTTGATATTTTTATATCCAGATCTCAAGTCCTTTGCCTGCTGCATGCATTGGCTGGCAGCCCTACTGTACTCAGACCACTGCATCTCCTGGGCGATGGCTTCATTGACCTGTTTGGTCTTGTACTTGCGCACCAGGTTGTACTGGACCTTTTCAGCCGCCCACACGCGTAGGAAGTCCAGGGTCTCCTGCCTGGACCAGGATTCCCCCTTTTGGGTTCTGCGTGGGGGGGGCTGTCCAGCGTGGCGGCGTGGGGCCTGCCCAGTGGCTGTTGTGACAGTGGAGCAGGTGGTCTCCTGTTAGGGGAATGCATAGGTGTGAGCTGTTGACCTGCTGCACCCCTGTTGCATCTGTGGGGTGTTCCTTAGCTCCTTCTCCCTGGGGGGCTCGGCCCTCCTCGGCTGTCTCCCCAGCGGTGCTGTGCGCCTGGGTCTGGATGCTCTCCTGTGTGGGGGAACAGTGTAGCTGCCAGTTGTCCACCCAGGGTTTCCCCAGTGTGTGCTCGGTGCTTGTCAGCTCCCTCCCACCCTCCCCTGGGTGGGTGGGTGCCCTCGCTCTTACCTCGCTCTCCAAAGTGCTCTCCTCTCTGTGCCTTGTGGTTTGGGACAGGAATGTGGATGGTGCTGGGGCTGTATTGTGCCCTCTGCCCTTTGTCGGGAAGGATGTGCTGTCAGTAGTCATCCTGCCCTTCCCGGTGCCATTGGCCTGGGCCCCCCTCCACTGGGCGTCCCGGGGTCCCTCCGCTTACCCTGCCCCTTCCCATACGTGTCGTGGTGCTGGTTCCCTTTTGTCTTATTGGCTGCTTTCCTTCTGTGACATGTTGGGAGCCAATGCACCCATGTCCGTGCTCGCTTCTCCTTTAAGGGCTCCCGGGTGGGCACTGGGCATCTCTCCTGGTGGGTGTGTCTGCTTGTGGGCTCCTGCAGGGCCTCTCTAGCTGTGTCTCGGTGGGTTTGGTGAACCCTTCCCATGGGTGTGCTTGTTTTGCCATTTACACGGACAGGTGGGTGTTAATCTCCACCTACGGAGCATGCCTGCTCCTTCCTGGCTGCTCCATGGGTGTTGATGGGTGTTGGTGGGTGGGTCACGGGAGTGCACACACCCGCCCGTTCACATTTACACAGATGCTGTCCCACCCATCTGATAGGTGTTCATGGGTTTTCGTGGGTGAGTGGTGTCTGTGTAAAAACGCCCATAGACTCTCTCTCACATGCACACTACTAGTGTTACCTGGATACTCATTCTATAGCTCACACACATTACTGTCATAAACACCAGTATTATCTGGATACTCTTCTATCATTATGCATAGGCAGATCCATGCACACATGCATACACACACATGCACACACATGCATCCCATATTACATAGACACTCTGTAGCGTGCACACAAACACACACATACCACCTGAATTTGTACACAGACACTTACATCTATATGGGCACACACACTTGCCAACACCAGTTGTACCAGCACAAAATACAGGTAACCCTCAGAAGGTCTGGGTTACACTTCCTCATCTGGTCCCGGTCCACAAAGTATTTGTAAGTCCTGCTGCAGAGCCTAGCTCTTGCTTTACAACAGGGGTGCAGAGTCACTCCCTACTGTGCCTCCTGTTCCATGCTTGCATGTCCCAGACCTTGTGGCACATGCTCAGGAAGCTCTCCTGCATGCACACAGGCCTACATGAGACCCCCACACAGCAGCAAGCCTCCCTGCATCTTTAGTTCTGTTTGAAATGGGCAGGAAACTGCTCTTAAAATAGCATTTCCTCCAAGGCTCTCTGCCTCTACCAGCTCCTTTGCGTTCCCATGACCTGTGCTTGAGGCTGGCTGGTGCCTCCTGTCAGAATGGGGCTAGATTAATGGAGACCTAGGAAAGAAAGCCCCTAAAACATACCAAGAAATGCAGTGCACGTGACAGTGCTAGGACGTAGAGATGGGCAGGGTGATTCCCATGGATACCTCAGCCTGTCTGTGGGGCTATCCATCCACATACTCTATCGATCTACCTCCACATTTACCCCTTCTCTTTCCTCTTTCTCTCTATTGTTATCCCAATATTTATGTCTGTTATTGCCTTTCCTCTCTCTCTCTCCCTCCGCCCCCATATATACATATCTGTCTGTCTATTCTCTACATATACACTTCTCTTTCACATCTCTTTCTCTCAGTCCTCCACGTATATACTTCTCTTTCTGTCTAGCTATTACTCTTCCACATACATGCCTCTCTGTTCCACATAAATAGCTTTCTCTCAAACACCCATATACATCTGTCTCTCTCTCTCTCTCATTCTGCACCTCAGGTAAAATGGGTGTATCATGACATGACAACGTGGCTAGTATTTTGAATGAGTGCCATTTAGAGCCAGTTGGGCAACTGGCGGTCAGCTCAGCTCTAAAGCTATATGGTGCTCTGACCCCCTATAATTAAGTCCATGCAAACAGACAGGACAGGCTTCTCTCTTTTCCTCCTAGCCTTCACTCAGGGCTTTTTCTCACAAGCAAGGTACTTCCTCCCACTGCTTCCCACCATCCCTTTCCCCCACAAACAAGGAAAACCAGGGGTTAAATAACTCTTCCCTTCCCCTGATACCCTGGTTTGGGAATTTATAGGGAATTGTCAGCAGAGGGGCTGGAATAAAAAGCATAGTCAGTGAGGCAGAGACATTTGGTGATAAGAAACGTGACAGTTGCCCATGGAGACCCATGAGCCACTGGCATGTTTGTTAGTGCCCTGCCAGATGTTTGCCCAAGATTGCTCCTGGTTGGGTTGTACCCTATAAATACCTCCAGGATTACAGCCCGGGCTGCCATCCGCCCGACCAGGCCTAAATGGGCTACAGCAGGCTATAACGTTTGTTATGTCCCACTGTGACCTGGCCCAGATCAGGTCCGCCATGGCCAGCCACCATGGTGGCCATCATTGATCACCTGTTATTCATTCATTTTCACATTTTTACCCTGCCCTTCTCCATAGACTCAGGGTGGCTTACAACATTAAAAATATACAATAAAACACATTCAAATATCTTAAACCCACAACATCACCCCAACCACCCACTCACAACATCCTTTATCCCCACTTACCATGCATCAATTCTTGTCCCAACCCCCCCTACCCAGTCCCACCCACCCCTATTCATGCCTGCCAAATGCCTGGCCAAACAAAAAGGTCTTACATCTCCTCTGGAAGACGAGCAGGTTCGGGCTTAGACTGACCTCCAAGGGGAGGGAGTTCCATCATTGTGGGGCAGCAACTGAGAACGCCCCCCCTACGCGCCCTCATTGTAACAACTTCACAGGTAGTTGGCACTTGCAAGAGGGCACCCTCGGCTGACCTCAGAGGCTGCAATGGGACATAGGGGAAGAGGCGGTCTTTCAGATAGCTGGGACCCAAGCCATTTACGGCTTTATAGGTTAAAACCAGCACCTTGAATTGTGCCTGGAAAGCTGACTGACATGGGCCCAGGAAAATGATAGCATCAAGATACAACTGGAGCTGCAGGACAACTACCTGCTCAATAACCTTTCCTAAAAAGAGAAGGTTAGAGACAGGGCGATAGCTAGGGTGGCCATACTTCCCCTTTAAAAGAGGACACTTATGAAAAATACATGGTGCAAGGCTGTACTGGAACCAATGCAGCCCTGCAACAAATATTTTTCATAAGCGTCCTCTTTTAAAGGGGAGGTATGGTCACCCTAGTGATAGCTGGCAGGGGAGTCAACATCAAAAGATGGCTTCTTGAGCAGGGGATGGATGATCGCAGCCTTGAGGCCGTCAGACACCCTGCCCTCCCTAAAGGAGGCACTGACAACCCCAACCAGCAATGCCCCCCAGTGTCTCCTGGCTGACTTTCACCATGACGGAGGACAGGGGGCTGGGTGCAACATGGGGGTGGTCCGGCCAGCAGGTTTGTTGTGCCAGCAGATCCAGTCAGGACCATGTTGCCAGCGTGTTCCCAACCCAGGTTGCATTGTGACAGCAGCACTCTGCCTTACATCTGTTAACACCCTTTGTTTCTTTCTCACACAAACACCAGTTTAGTCAGCAACTGAGAAAAAAAATGTTGGGACTGTAGAGGATTGAATTCCCCTCCCTTCAGTACAAAGGAGCAAACACCCACTCCCTTAGAGTAGGCACATCTCTCCTTCTTTTGAACTTTCTTTTTTGCAGAGGTAAGTACCTTCCTTCTAGTCAACCTCGGGCTTGTGGGAACACAGGGAATCTTAAAACAAGTCAGAGGTACTTACTAGTACTCCTGATAACAATCCCCGAGAGACAGATCCCCTCCATGAATTACCCAATCCCTCTTCTCCCCCACACCTTGTTTGGGCCTGTCCCACCAGCTCTTCAGTGCATACATGTTTCAATAAAGGGAGAACAAAGATGGAGCCTACTCAGAAGAAGACTCCAGTCCAATCTCCTTCCCTGATACCCTGGCGGCAGTAACAAAAGCTGCTGCTGCTGGGGTAGTAGGGAAGGAGAATGGACCCAGAGTGGTCTCCCAGCTCTGGCTCTGTTCTCCCTCCTTCCCCCTCTACTACAGCAGCAGCAGCAAAACTGGCTTCCAATGCTGCTGCTAGGGTAGCAGTAGCATCTGTTCTCTGTGCTCTGATTCAGAGGCAGGCAGGGAGAGTCAATGCAGCACTGCAACCTGTATTTCTCCTAAGTGACCTCTAAAGATTTTAATATATGGTAACCCTAACCGGGTAGCTAATAGTCACGTTTGTTTACACCTGACAAGTGTGAGGAAAGCTGCCTTGGAATTAACCCAACTCCATCACTAGATGGCACTGTGTCCTCACAAAACTGGGTATGCACTCAAACCAAGGTAAGAGAAGGGGTTTGAGTGGGTGCTGTTTTGGGGGGGAGTCCTAGGCAAGCAGGGAGATATAGATGTAGACGTTTTGGCAATCCCAACCATCACCATCACTTCTAACTCACATGGTCCTTGCTCCAGATCTTCCAGAAGCACCCACTGCAGAAAGGTTACAACATAACGGCAGATGTGGAGCCAAAGATACCCCAGCCCAACACGGCCCTGCTCTCCCTTGTGCTCATGGCTGGAACCTTCTTCATTGCCTTCTTCCTGCGCAAGTTCAAGAACAGCAGCTTCCTCCCTGGCAAGGTGAAACCCAGAACCCTGCCTATGTCCCATATCTCTGAGACAGGGGCCCCAGGCTCCACAAAAGTCCTGTCACAAACAGCTGTCAGGAGACTGTGGGTATTTTCAGACGTTACAAGATCACGCTCAACCACAGACAATACCCTGTGGTGGGGAATGGTCCCGTAACGTCTATTTGAGTCCCGCCAGAGGTTCACCACAGTGAACCTCAGGCGGGAATCAAAATAACCACGCTTTCAGCCCTCGTCCAGGGACCAGGGCCAAAAGCGTGGTTAGCTGAACCACGGCCCGCGATTCCAGGCCATGGCCCGGACCATGGGTCGGAATCAGACGCAGCAGTCAGATTGGCTGCTGCACCCACCCGTCTCCCGGAGGGCGGGTGGCCGGGGGAGCGTGGGGGGGCAGGGCTGTGCGGCTTCATGTTGCACCTCACAGCACCCACCCACCCAGATTCCCTGCCGGGATCAGCTGGCATATCTGCTGGCCGTGATGGCGGGATTCTGGCGGGAAATCAAATGGGTGATTCCGTGATGGGGCGAAAATACTCAAAGATGCTCAGAAGCTCCATACTGACCTGAATCCCATCTGGAGCAATGTCTGAGAGGGTAAAGACTTCGTATCCCATTCTGAGCTAGTCTGTCCCAACAGTGGGATTAAAGCCAGTGCCCTAGAAGGAAAGGACCTGTATCCCATTCTCAAACCCTTGGTCCAGCCTCAACCCAGGGCATTCTAGAGGTGAAAGTATCCCCCAGGCCAAGCTGGCCTTCCCTACACCCATCCAACAATGCCATCGAATAGTGTGTGATTCCCCACGGCTGTTCTTTTCCAGCTCCGCCGTGTGATCGGTGACTTTGGTGTCCCCATTTCCATCTTCATTATGGTGCTGGCAGACTACTTCATTGAGGACACATACTCACAGGTGAGTGACCAAGTCGGCAGGTGAGGTGAATTGGTTTGCATAACTCTTTTTGGAGGGGACAAAGGGTGTTTGTACATGTAACAGGGCCACTATGAGTTCTTCCAGTTTCGGGTCCAGACCAGGGCTGAAAAGTCAAGGGCATGCCTACTCCAGGATCAAGCCCTGGAAAGGGTTAATTACCTGGCAAGTCTGTTAGAGTACTCTCACTCTCCTAGCTGGTGGAGGCAGGAAGTTGCCAGCCAGCTGGGAACAATAGCTATAAATGGCAAAGCCTGGCACTCACAAGGACCATGTTCCATCAAAAAGTTAATTTGGGCCTTGCCAAATTAAGGTCCAAATTAATTTCACTCCTGTTCAGTTTTACTCCTGAAGCTTCATACAGAGCGCTAAACCAACACTATTCAGGAGTAGGTAGAGGAGTGTGTATTCCTGAAATACTCCCCTGTATTTCAGAGCAACTGTTCATGTGAACATTTATCCGCATGAGGGTGGCGATGGATGGTTCAGTGATCATTCCCAGTTTTCCGGAGCTGTTTGTCTGAACACTGCTAAAGTGGAATACCTACTTAGATTTAGTAATGTTCAGACAAACATTTCTGGAAAGCTGGGAATGATTGCTGAACCTTTAGTCAATGTTACCATACTGGGACAACCCTCTACTATGGTAGCATAAACCAAAGTAACTACTTCAGTCTGTCAAAGTACATCAGTTCACACTGTTCATCTGAATGCTTCGATAAATCAGAGTAGTTACTTCAGTTTACACTGTTCGTCAGAATGTTCTGGATTAGTTCCTCAGATTTAGGGTAATTTCAGACATGCTGGGCCTCCAGGCCCAACACGCTGAAATCCGGCCCGGGATCCGTCTCGTATTCCAATCAGTGATGAAGCCAGCCATCCTTTAGATGTGCTGGCTTCATCACACAGGGGAATCTCGGAGGGGGTGGGGCCATGCGGCATGATGTGCAGCCGCACGGCCCCACCCCCCGCACTCCCACATCTGCCCGCCCTCAGGGAAACAGGTGGGCGCAGCGACCAATGTGGTCTGGACCACGCTCTGGACCACGCTCAGGAACAGGCCAAGGTAACACATGTTATTTTTGCCCCTTTCCTGATCGTGGTTCAGCTAACCACGGTTCTGGGGTTGAGGCCCGCCTCAACCCCAGAACCATGGTTAGCTTTGAACCCCGCTAGGAATTCACCATGGTGAACATCTGGCAGGGCTCAAATAGACGTGCCATCCATCACAGCCACCACACTGGATCCACTGTGATCCAATGTGGTTGATTGTGGTAGCGTCACATATGAAATTACCCTTAATTAAATCAATTTAATAATAAATAATAAATTTATTATTATTATTATTATTTATATAGCACCAGCAATGTACATGGTGCTGCTATAATAATAATAATAATAATAATAATAAAATTATTATTTAAATTTTTATAGCACCAGGTGCATTGCTGCTGCTATTTAAATAAATAAATAAAAATAATTTAGCTGAACACTACCGAAGTGGAGTAGTTATTTCAGTTTACACTGGTTGTCTGAATGCTACTGGAGTAGTTCCTTTGATTAAATTAAAATCTGACAAACAGTGGAAACTGAAGTACCTACTTTGATTTATCGAAGCATTCATATGAACAGCATGAACTGATGTACTTTGACAGACCAAAGTAGTTACTTTGGTTTATGCTACCATAGTAGCATATTGTATATATTGTTGTTGTTGTTTTGTTGTTGTTGTTATTATTATTATTATTTATTTATATAGCTTTCACCCAGGGTATGGCACTGAGACTGCGCTGGTGGCCTTGGTTGACGACCTGCGCCGGGAGATTGACCAGGGATGTTTGACCTTACTAGTCCTAGTAGATCTCTCAGCAGCTTTTGACACAGTTGATCATGAGCTGTTGGTGACTCGCTTGCAAGACCAGACAGAATTGGGTGGGACGGTTCTACAATGGTTCCGTTCCTACCTAGCCAGCAGGACCCAACGAGTGGTGCTGGGGGATAAATTATCTTCCCCCCATGACCTCTCGCGTATTCTGTCCCCGCTCTTGTTCAGTGTGTACATGCAGCCATTAGGCGAGGTCGTGAGGCAGTTCGGAGTGAGTTGTCATCAATATGCTGATGACACTCAACTGTACCTCACATTTTCATCGTACCCAGGCCCGGCAGTCTCTGTGCTTTCTCAGTGTTTGACGGGTGTAGGGGACTGGATGAGGCAGAGCTGAGTGATGCTGAATCCTGACAAGACGGAGGTAATGTTGGTAGGAAGAGCGACAGGTGTGACTTCCGCCATCATTGACGAGGTTTGTCCCCCACTGGTCTCCCAGGTGCGGAGTCTAGGGGTGCTCCTGGATTCCCGGCTCCACTTGGATATCCAGGTGGAGACGGTGGGGAAGGGGGCTTTCTGCCAGTTACATCTGGTTTGGCGGCTTTGGCCTTATGTCTCAGACTCTGACCTGGCCACCATCATTCATGCTTTTGTTACCTCGAGACTGGACTCCTGCAATGTGCTCTATGTGGGGCTACCCTTGGTGACGGTCTGGAGGCTGCAGCTGGTGCAGAATGCGGCGGCCTGGCTCCTTACAGGGTCAGGTTACTGGGAGCACATTACATCAGTGCTCCGTTCTCTGCACTGGCTGCCTATCTTCTTCTGGGTCTGATTCAAGGTGTTGGTTTTCACCTTTAAAGCCCTACTCAACCCAACCTATCTGCAGGACCGTCTCGCCCCCCGGGTCCTGGATCGGCCCCTGTGGTCCACTAGGGGTACCTTCTTGGAGGTCCCCCGAGTAAATCGGAGGGCCACTATGGAGAGGGCATTCTTGGTGTCTGTCCTAGGCTGTGGAACTCCCTCCCGGAGGAGGCTCACCTGGCCCCAGACCTGCTGACTTTTCATCAGGCTTGTAAAACCTGACTGTTCTGCCAGGCATTTGGTGGAGGGAATGGGTGAGGGAGGGATGGGATGGGGGGGAGCAAGGGGGGAGATGGGATGATGGGGGGATTTTATATTATGTCGTATTTTCATTGAATTTTTATTGAATTATTATTGTTATTTTGTTTTTATTGTTGTGAGCCGCTTGTGGTCGGAGAGGGTGGGGTATAAGAGTTTTAAATAAGTAAATAAATAAAATAGCATCAAATAATTTGCTGGTGCTATATAAATAATAGTAATAATAATTGTACCTTGTGCTGTACAATCAGTAGTTATAAACAGGTCCCTACCCCAAGGGGCTTACGACCTAAGAATGACAAGGAGAGGTGAACATAGAGAGCAACAGGGATACATTCATGAAGTTGAGAAGCCACAGGTGCACGTACTTAACTTAGTAACAGGGAAGAGGAAGGCTCTGAGTGAAGGAGGGAAAGGAGGCATCCATGCTGAGTCTGTGGGAATGAGGAGCTAGGAAAACCCTGATGGCATAGGTAGGTTTGTATGCTACCAAATGCTTAGATTTAATTACATTGAAGTCCTTACTTCAGTTTACATTGTTCATCTGAATGCTACTGAAGTGGAGTAGTTACTTTGTTTTAACTAAATCAAAGGAATTACTTTGGTTTACCCATGTCACCTGAACATGGCCAAAGGAGAGGGTTGTCAGGGAGAGGATGGGTTGGGCTCTGCTGCAAGCTTTCTTCAGGTTCAGGGCTTGGTTCAGGGAGCTGCGAGCCTAGTCTAGATCCTACTGTGAACACAGGGCTGCCCTGGGTCTGTCTTGAGAGCCAGTGTGACAGAGCGGATAAGGTGCTGGACTTGGACCTGAGAGATCAATCTTGCCCTAGCCAATGAACTCATTGGGTGGCCTAGGGCAAGTCAAAACCTCTCAGCCTTAGTTCCCCATCTATAAAATGGGAATATGTGTATGTCTGTGTGTTCCCCTCACCCATGTCCATCTTAGATTGTAAGCCTGTAAGGGCAGGGACCAGTCTCTGAAAATCTGTGACTGTAAAGCATGGTGTGTGCCTAGTAGTGCTATAGAAATGACAAGTAGCAGTAGTAGTGGTAGTCTTGGCCAGGGAGACTAAGCATCTGGCTGGAGGGTGTCAAGAGACTGGGAGCCTAAGGGTGGGCTTTCCTCCCCAAGGTGTGAGCTACTAGCCCAGCGAGGGGTTTGTCACAGCAAAAAACCTGGGTGTCTTTAGACACAATGGCAAGGGCTGGTAGAACGTGTGTTGACACCATTCTCTGACTCACATTTGCCCCTGATTAGCCCCTGTTACTGTTTTCCACATCCAGGGACTAATCAGGGTCCTGCCTGCTACTCGCACCAGAAACTCTCCTGGTGGAAGTACTCCCATAGAATTACAGAACTTGTAGTCCATGCGGGAGAGCAGTCAGGTCTGCTTGATCCACTGCTCCACATTGCAGCCAAATAGCTGATTTTTCACTGCCTCCAACCAAAGCACCCCCTCCCCCAGGTGCTTTGGTAGAGCACACAGATGGTACATAACAAGAAATCAGCTGTTTGGCAGCAGCAGGGAGTGGAGGATCGGGGACAGGCACACCGGAAATGGCTGTGAATGTGAACACACCACCCAATGTCTTTAGACACAACCTTAACCACGGGGACAGGGGAAACACCACACCTGAGACATCTGTGCAACCAACAAGGAGTTAATAAGAGGCTAACGGGGGGCAGACCAGTGGCCAAAAATACTGACGTTGCTTAGACACAACACAGCTACATGTCAAACATCTTAAACACCCAATCGCTGTTGCGTCTAAAGACACCCTCTATTATATTTATTTGCCTTTTGGAGGATGGGACATTGTTGTGTTTGTTTGCTGAATAAACAAGCCCTAGTGCATGAGAACCAAGAAGTGTCAGTGGTCTGTTGGCCCCAGATCCTGCAAATACTTACACGAAGCAGCCCCACTGGCCACACCCCGATACCCTTATCAGTAGCAAGCAGTGACATGCCTGTCAGCACTGAATTGCAGTACTGAAGTACAAGCTCTGTGGGCTGGAGTTGGGGGGCAGAGATGTTTAAGGGGTGTGTTTAGGAGGGGGAGAGTCCTGATTGTCAATGTATGCCATGGATCTTTCCTCTTTTTTTCTGAATCATAGACTTTTAGGGTTGAAAGGCACCTCTTGGGAGGTGCATGTCCTCATCTCCACTCCCTTCCCCAGAGCTCACTCTTTTTCAGTGCTTGAGGGAAGGGATGCATCTATGGATTGGATTTGGGAATTAGAAAGCAGTCAAATAAAAAAAAGTGAGCTGGATTTGGCCTATGGGATGGAGGTTCCTCACCCCTGGTCTAATCATTAGAAGTGGAGACTGGGCCATTACTCTTTGGGCCTCTTTTTGCTTTTGTGGTCTAACAGAGTTGGGATTCCTGGGTTCCATTACTGTGTTTACAACTGTCTATGAAGGCACAATCCTCCACCATTAAAGTCAATGGGAGTATGCCCATTAATGTTAATGGCAGAGGATTGTGCAGTCACTTCCCATTTCTGGACTACAGCTTCCTAGATAATGAAGTTAGTGATTCATACTGACCCCTGTGGGGAGGGTTCATTAACTGTTTGCAAAGAGTTTCCCTTAGGTAAAAAGCAAATTATTCTCTGTTAAGAAATGCTCCAGGATAGTAACTTCTGATGGTCACTCTGCTGGCACTCATCCATACTACAGACATGATTGCTGGGTATCCTGTTTCTTAGGGGATATCTATATGCTTCCTATATGTCAGAGGAGGGGAAGCCCCAGCCCATGAGCCAAATCTGGTCCATGGCTGGGTTTTTTGGGGGGGCCTCTTTCAAATTCCTAGATCTGGCCCCTGAATTCAGTCACATTTGCCCCTGATTAGCCCCTGTTACTGTTTTCCACATCCAGGGACTAATCAGGGTCCTGCCTGCTGCTCGCACCAGAAGCTCTCCTGGTGGAAGCACTCCAATAGAATTACAGAACTTGTAGTCCATGCGGGAGAGCAGTCAGGTCTGCTTGATCCACTGCTCCACATTGCAGCTAAATAGCTGATTTTTCAATGCCTCCAACCAAAGCACCCCCTCCCCCAGGTGCTTTGGTAGAGCACACAGATGGTACATAACAAGAAATCAGCCCTACTCTTAAGCACTGAAGAAAAGAGCCTGGGATAGGGAGTGGAGATGAGGGCAGGCACTCCAGGACAGAAGATGGATCCATGGCACAGATCCAGATCTGGACTCTCCCCTTCCTTCCCTCACCCTGAGCACACCGCACACCCCTTAAGCATGCCCCTAAATCCTATCTGGCTGGTGGAACTTGCATTAATTTTCAAAGTGGCTTGGGGGAGAAGGAAATGGTTTCCCACCCTTGCTCCGTGTGGCAATGAGTGTCCTCCATAAGAGAGAAGGACTTTAGAGGTGAAATATATTCAAAGCAACCTTAGAATTCATTGAATTCTGCCTATTCACATTTGTTAGGGTGAAGAAAATTGTTATTTTTAATAGTTTCTATAACACTTTCATCATTCAGAGTGCTTTAGAAACCTTATCTAGTCCCCTCACAACAACTCTGTGAGGTAGACCATTACTGTTTCCTTATACAGTAAGGAAACAGATAGAGGGCTGAGGCTGAGAGATGGCAACTTGCTCAGGGCCACCCAGTGAGTTCATGGACCCAGGTCCAAGTTCAATATCTTATGCATTAGACTACACTGGCTCTCAGTACCCCAGAAAAAAATAATATACTTTAACAGCCTTGTTGTTCTCACAATCTGGGAGGTTAAAGTGTGATCAAATGGAGAATATGTACTACTTGCCAGACACTTGGTACAAGGGCAATCATTATTCTGGAATATCACACAGATTGAAGAAGCTTGTGAGAACACATCTGAGTTTTAACCAGTGTCCCAGTCACAGTTCTAGTTCTATTTACAAAGCTCAAGACAGTCCAACCTAGGACAGTTGCCTAGGAAGTTGGTGGAAGTTTAGGGTAAACATCTGGGTCTTTTATTGAAGGGTATTCTAAATGCCCCATTCCAAGAAGACAGACTGATGGCAACCCTCCTACTAGCAATGCTAAAGAACAGTTGCTCTTTTTGCCTCCCCCACCCCAAAACCTAAGTAGACCTCTGGTAAAGAAACCAACCCTGGACACTGATTATTAATTATTATTATTATTATTATTTTATTAAGTATTTATATAGCTCCAGCAATGTACCTAGCACTGAACAAGCATTAATTCGATACAGGTTCCTGCCCCGAAGGGTTTACAATCTAGGATGGACAAGGAAGGAGAAACGAGGGAGAGGGGAATATAGGGAGAGATGAGGAGACATTAATAAAGTTGAGAGGTTGCAGGAAGAAGGGGACCCTGAATGATAGGACAGTAGAAGGAGCATCAGTGAGCAACCAGCAGGGATTAGGAGCTAGGGAAGGCCCGATGGAAAAGGTGGATTTTAGAAGGAACTTGAAGGTCAGCAGGGAGGAAGCAGAACAAATGTGTTCCAGGAGGGAGTTCCAGGCCTAGGGATGAGCATGGGAGAAGGGGCAAAGAGTTTAGGGAGCAGGAGACTCGAGTGTGTGAGGGTGGTGGCAGAGGCAGAGTAAAGGTCCCAGGTAGGTACAAAGCAGGAAATGAGGATAGAAGAATGTGGAGGAGCAAGGACATGAAGAGCCTTGAATGTGAAGACAAGGCATTTGTGCTGGATGTGAAGTGGGAGGGGAGCCAATGGAGGGAGGAGAGGAGAGGAGAGGAGAGGCTGACCAGATCAAAGCGATGGGAGAGGTGGATGATCTTAGCAGTGGAGTGCCAAACAGAAATGAGAGGGTCAGGATGAAAGCAGAGGCCTGTAAGAACAAAGTTGCAGTAGTTAAGACTAGAGATGACTAGAACATGGTCCAAGTCCAATTTCTTATCCACTAGGCTGCACTTTCTCTCTTTGATTGGTTCATCTGTATGATGTAATGCAAAGAGATAGTCATGAGCTCATAAAATAGCGAATACCAAAATACTGCCTAATAAAATATTGGATAATGAAGTGAAGATAGCAAAATACCAGACAATGAAGTAAACTGAGTTGTAAAAAACTAAGTTATACATAATGAACTAGTGAATCTCATCACTATAGCAGATACAAAAGTGGTTTTTGGGTTCTGGAACGAAATATCCAAATTTAATTAGCAAATTTACAATGGCAAATTCATATCTACCCTAATTTGGACTCCCGCAGACAATACTCCTACCATGTTGGGGGAATCTTCCCTAAGGTGAGAATGTTGAACTGCAGGCACAGACCAAACTGTATGTAAAATGCTACCAATGCAAATGGAATTAGCGTAGCCAACCTGCACATGCACAACTCCCGTAGACCATACACAAATGGGTGCAAAGTGGAGCATGAGTTTGCGCAAACCATATGCAAGTTTATTCAAAGTTGAGGATGAGTTTGTGTGAAATGCATGCAGTTTTATGCAAAGTTGAACTGCATGCAAATTTATGCAGTCAGATTCTGTTTGCATCAACTGCATACAGATTTCTGTGCTGCGAAGGATGACAGGGTGAAATGTGGCTCTGGTGTCCCTAGCTGTAAATTCTCCTTGGTTGGCACACAGTTACTGATCCAGGGTTCCTGGGTTAATCAGATAATTCACCTTTCCCTTATAGAAACTGAAGGTTCCTAAAGGCCTGGAGGTCTCCAATGCAACTGCCCGGAAATGGTTCATCCATCCACTGGGAGATAAACGTGATTTCCCCATCGGGATGATGTTTGGTGCGGCCTTGCCTGCCCTCTTGGTCTTCATCCTCATTTTCCTGGAATCCCAGATAACTACGTAAGGAATTTTAGGGGGAGGAGGAAAGGGGATAGAGTGGCATGCAGTGACAAGGGGAGGAAAAGAGAGAGGAGGAGATGTGGAGGAAGGGAGAGAGAATTGGAAGGGGAAGGGAAATAAAGGACTAAGGATAAGAGAGGTGGAGAAAACACCAGAGGGAGAGAAAAAGAGTGAAAGGAAAAGAAGAAGAAGGGGTGGGGGAGGTAGGGAAAGGAGAGAAAATAAGAATATATGTAGAAGGGACAGCAAGGGATGGAATGCAGGTGGACTCAGGGTCCAGGTAGAGTTCATAGCCCCCCACCCGAGGTCACTCTTGGCCCACTCAGAGCCCACCTAAGACCCTACCACAATCCACTGGTTGAGAACCACTGCCCTAGTGCTCCCTGCTCCTTACCTTTCAGTCCAGTCTTACCCTTGACTCCTTGTCTTGGTCCCGACCCTGATGTCTGCCCAGTGCCCACACCCCAGATGTCTGCGCCCCATGCCCTTTGCACTGCCCTTGCCCTCCAAGTATGCTAGGTGGGGTGGATGGCAGGGATCCCTACATTCCAGCTGATGCTATTCCTCCCCCACCATCCCCAGACTGATCGTGAGCAAGCCCGAAAGGAAGTTGGTGAAGGGGTCTGGCTTCCACCTGGACCTTCTGCTGATCGTTGCCATGGGGGGCATAGCTGCCCTCTTTGGCATGCCCTGGCTCAGTGCCACCACTGTGAGGACCATCACCCATGCCAATGCCCTGACGATCATGGCTAAGACCACCGTCCCAGGGGAGAAGGTCCATGTCCAGGAGGTTAAGGAGCAGAGGATCAGCGGGCTCCTGGTGGCCATCCTCGTAGGTGAGTAGGTCTCATTCACACATGTGGGTGTCATGTGAAATCCTTCCCTCTTCCTGTGCTACCTGATTATCCCTTCTTCTCTCTGCAGGGGGTGGGAGAACTATCAAGATGCAGGGCTTTCCCAGTTGTTTTCTGACCCTTTCCCCTTCAGAGAATCAGGTCTGTGTTCTCTTGGGACAGTCACCCCAGGCCCTGCGTTTGGGGAGGCTCTGCAGGAAGCACTGCCCCTGGAGCCCCACCACCGCCGTCCCTGCGAGGCCCCATCACCATTCCAGAGATTTGTGGTGGTGGTGGGTGTTATTTATTTATTTATTTAAAACTTATATCCCGTCCCTCCTGCCCAAAGGCAGCTCGGGGCGGCGAACAACATAAAATAAATCTACAAATTTTGAAACAAATCATAAAAGCTCACCCTCCCTCCCCTGGGCCTTGAGAACCATTTCAGGTGGTGGCAGGAGCCCGTAGGCGCTCCAGGGCTTAGCAGCAGGTGGGTAGCTAGATTGTGTTTGAGCAGGGAGGTGGCAGTCAAGAAGGAATGCTGTGAGTAGGCGGAGTGGGACTCACTCATCTGCAGAGCAGTCTGCCTCCCTGTCCCAGCTTGACCTAGCCAACATCCCCCACTCCTCAATAAGTCTTGGAGGTCCTGGGAGCTCCTACTGCTGCCCAACACAGCTCCCCATGAGTCATTAAAGGAACAGGATTTGAATGGGACAATCCAGGTAAATTGCAAAACCTGCAGTGGAGTCATTTTATAGCCCCTCACTCGCCCATCACAGACTGTTAATTGTTAAAGGGGCTAGGGGGTAAGGCCATGGGGGCCTGAATTTTATTTTCACCCTGGGCCCTGAAATTTAAAGTCTGGCCCTGGTTATCTCACATTTTATGGGGTCCTGTACCTCCATCTTCTAGTGATCCCCTTGGCCAGGCTCTTTCACAGGGGAAAGGGTGGGAGGGTGGGGAGTTAAAGCCAGCACTGTATGTAGATCAATATGTCAGCAAGGGGCTATTCAGGGGCATAGCTAGATCGCAATGGGCCCTGATGCAAAAGATTGAATGCCCCCACCCCCACCCTCTTTCTTACACACTTTCTCTCACTCGACCAACTCCCACTGGTGGCACCAGCAGTTAGCTCCCTACCATCAACAGTGGGAGTTTCCCCTGGCTCCTGGCTGGGCTCCCTGGAGGTAATGACGCAACAAGAAACGACACTCCTCCCCTCCTTATCTCATCCCCATCCCTCAGGCCCTGCAGCAGAGGTGACAGGAGGGAATGCAGCAGGGACAGTCAAGGGGATGCAACTGCACATGTGGCCCCCTCAGGCACGCGTGCCCCATTGCAGTTGCACCACGTCCACCTGTCCTTATTTCTAGCTAGTTATGCCCCATGCTAGGGTCATCCCTGTGGTTGGTGTGGTGTATGTGTTTGTCTTCATGCCTGATCCACAAAGGATATAGATTTTATACAGTGCCAGCTTGCAGGGATGACACTTTTACTGTGCTTTGAATTTTGAGGATCTCTAGTTTACTCCCCATGTCAGCCAAACTGTGCCCCCACCAGCTCATAAGGGTCTGAGGTTCTCCCCACACCCCACCTCCCCAGGGCTCTAGTCTAAGGAAGATACTCTGGGGCATTACCCAGGTTCTTCCCTGTTCTCACAATAGCATTTCTTCTCCCCTGACAGGCCTTTCCATCCTCATGGGGCCCATCCTTGAGCTAATCCCCTTGGCCGTGCTTTTTGGGATTTTCCTCTACATGGGGGTGACCTCCCTGAATGGCATCCAACTCTACGATCGCATCCTTCTCGTGCTGATGCCCCCCAAGTACCACCCCAATGAGGCGTATGTGAGAAAGGTCAGGCTGTGGGATGGGAAGGCAGAGGCTCCCAGCCTCTTTAATTTCTGGAGGGGAATGTACAAGGAGGGAGCTAGACTCTCTGGTCTGGGGTGAGGGGTTGGGCTCCTGTGTGTGGTGACAGAGAAACTACTCAGGAGGTCTCAGAAACATGCCTCCAAATGGTCCCAGGATTCTGTTTAGGGTAGGGGCAAGTCCCACAGTCCCAGCTTGTTCTTGGAAGCGGGGACTGCTGGAGCGCCCCATGGCCATCACTAAGAGCACAGCACACATGTACACTAGTGTGCCTGTGCACTCTACTGAGGATCCTGACCATAGTTGGCTGCTGCTGCATCTGGAACCAACCCTGTCCCAGTTTAACCGGACTCCCTTTTGCCCCACTGCCACCGGTAGAGCCAGCTCTGCACCCCCACTCAACCCACCTTCCACACTTCAATCAGAGGGGTGTGGGTGTGTAAGAGAGAGAGAGAGAGAGCCCTTCTGTGTATGTGTGTGCCCCCATGTGTGTGTATATGAGAAAGTGCCCCCTCCTGTTCCCCCCCTATGCATGTGTGCGCGTGTGTGTGTATGGGAGACTAAGAACCCCACAAGATGATAAACCATACTGGGAGGGTGTTCAGCCTGTGTTCTTTACCCATTATTGGCTGCGAGATGCGAACTCCTGTGTGCCACGAAGCCTACGTGGGCCAATCTGGGCCAATGTTCACCCAAGTGTCCATCGCCGTCTATTAGGGTGCACACAGCCTCTGTGTGGGCAAAGCACCTAGAATGATCTCAGTGGTCGGAGCAGCGAATGCACTCGCCACTCTCGCTCTCCCTGGGGCTTTGACTGCTTAGGACACTTTTAAACGAGGCACTTAGAAGCACCTCCTGAGACCAGCATTCAAGAAGAAAGCCACGCTGGGAGTGTTTACACGCTCCCTGCCCTACCGGAAGTGACGTGCCGCCTGTTCTCTGCAGAGGCTGGAGACGCGAAGCTTTGAAGAGGTGTGTTCTGAAAGCCTCACTTTGCAGGTTTTCAGAACACGTCTCTTCAAAGTGCTGCGTCTCCAGCCGCTGCCGCTGAGAACAGACGGCACGTCACTTCCGGTAGGGTGGGGAGAATGTAAACACTCCCCGCATGGCTTTCTTCTTGAATGCAGGACTCAGGAGGGGCTTCTAAGTACCTCATTTAAAAGTGGCCTCAGGTTCACTTTGGAGGACTCAAAGATGGCATTGCGAAAGGTGTGTTGGTGGGAAAACAAAAAAAACAGGAAGCAAGCAGCAGGGGGAGCTTCCTGGACCCAGAATTCCCTGTAGCTGTGAGTCATGAGGAAGGGTTGGTGGTGCGCAGAGCACAACGCCTGCCCATATATTGGGTTTGCTGCATGAGTGGGGGCTGCCCAGACTGAAGACGGGATTCCTGTGGGCTATCGTCCATTTATTTGCACTCATAGAAAGAGAGTGCCTTCCTCTGTGTATATGTTTGTGCCGCCCGTGTGTGTGTGTGTGTGTGTGTGTGTGTGTGTGTGTGTGTGTGTGAGTTATTTTCTTGGCACCCTTCTCACAAGATGTGTTTCCTGCCATTTTTTCTTCGTGCGTTTTACATTGATGTCATTAATTGCGGGATCTACCATTCTCATGAGTGCAAATTTCATGCAATTTTCATCCTCCCCCTTCTGCCCTATGCCTGCTACTCAACTGATCTCAGAGTGGGGTTGAAATCCACAAGCCAGCAGTGGATTGAAATTAACAAGTCGGCAACAGAGCAAGATAAAATTAACAAACTGACTGAAATTAATTATTTATTATTATTATTATAAACATTTATATAGCGCCGGTCATGTACCTGGCGCTGTACAGAACATAGAAATAGACGTGGACCCTGCCTGTGGCTTACAATCTAAAAGACAAGGAGGGGGAGACAGGAAGAGGGGACACTGGGAGAGACAGAGGAGAAGACAAACAAACATTCAAGTGGATGTGAAGTCTCAGGTGGTGTGCTTGGCTTGGTTACAATCAGGTTGGTTGCAGCAGTCTGCAGAGGAGGGCAGACAGTAAGTATATGGGGAATGACTAGCAGGTATTGGGAAAGGCGGCGAGGAAAAAGTGGGTCTTGAGGAGGAATTTGAATGAGTGGAGGGAGGGGGCAAGGCGGATGTGGGTAGGGAGGGAGTTCCAGGCATGGGGGGCAGCGAGGGAGAAGGGTCGAAGGCGGTTAGGTGAGCAGGAGAAACAAGGGAGAGTTAGGATGGGGACAGGAGGAGCTGAAAGCGCGTGCAGGAGTGCGTAGGGAGATTAGGTCCGAGAGGTAAGGGGGAGCTTGGTTGTGGAGTGTTTTGAACGTGAATACCAGGAGTTTAAACAGGATACGTTCAGGAAGGGGGAGCCAGTGAAGAGAGAAGAGGAGAGGCTGCACATGGTCGAAGCGACGGGCAGAGTGAATGACCTTGGCAGCGGAGTTTTGGATTGCGATAAGGGGGGACAGGTGAGAGTGAGGGAGGCCAGCAAGGAGGAGGTTGCAGTAATCGAGGCGAGAGATAACCATGGCATGAACAAGGGTTTTGGCCGAGGAGGTAGAGAGAAAGGGGCGGATCCGAGCAATGTTATGGAGGGCAAATTGGCAGGATTTGGCAACAGAGTCAATGTAAGGTTTAAAAGAGGAATTAATCAGTCTGTCCTGCTGGTTTTACTGGTGGTTTCCATGCCTGCTATCCCACGATTGTAATACTGATGGGTATTCCCATGTTCCCAATTTTGCGCAACCATAACACCCGTCACTGTAAGTGTAGGATTTTGGAGCCCAGTAATGCGCGAGCACTCAAGGCATAACTCACAGGACTAACACAAACTAGTATACTCCTAGCAGGAGGGACTGTGAAAGGGCCTGAGGAAGAAGGCAAGTGAAGAGAACCTAGTGTGGGAAGGAGACTGGCAGCACAGCAGAGGGAGGAAGTGTCAGCTACCAGCTTTGATTGGAAATGAGCGCGCTTGCCACGGAGGTGGCGGAACCATCCATCCTGCTGGCATTCATCAATATTAGCAACCAAAAAACCCCACATCAGTTCTGCTGCCATGCTTACCTGCAACTGGGATCCAGTCCATGGCCTTGAGCTGAGGGAAGCCAGGCATTACCAAGGCTGGGAGCCAGTGACTCAAGTAGGAAATTTTCCTTGGTTTCTCCACCCTATGAACTTTGGTGCTAAGAGGTCTGAGGACTCTATTTGTGAAAGACCTGTCTCTTATACACATCTAGATGTGTATAAGAGACAGGACCCAAGTTAATCTCTTGTGTCTGACAATCCTAGAAGTATAGGGCTGGAAGGGACTGAAAGGACATCTAGCCCAGTGGTTCTCAAACCTTTTAAACAGTGCTCCCACTTCCTAATATCTGGGATAGCGAAGGCCTCCCACTACCACCACACTCACATACATGCGCTTTTCTCCCTTAACTTGTGAAAGCAATTACAATTCCACAATTAGCAATCTCATGTGAAAGGAGCCTATATTTCAGCCTTCTCAGAGGTAGCAATAGTTGAGTAATATGGTTTGTCCACATGGATGGGTTGCAACCCTAGACCCCCCTCTGTGTTCGTGTGTGTGTATGCCCTGCGTGCATGCGTGCGTGTCAGAGACCCCTCTGTGTGTGCGAGTGAACAGGTGAGCACATGCAAGCGTGAGTGAGTGACGGCAGAGCTCGTCCCTCTAGCTGCCCAAAATGTTAGGCGGTATGCAGCAAAGCCCTCTCAGCAGGGGCAGATTAAGCACCATTTCCATGGAAAAGAGGCTGTGAGGCCTAGTCAATAGCCTAGACCCACAGCAGGCCTCATCACTTTAAAGGGTCCAGTCCTAGCTGAACTTTGTTTTCCCCTTGTGTTTGGATTTAACATGCCACTGTGTGATGGCAATGGCACAGCACTCTGCAGAATGCCAAGGTAGAGGTGGGGGCAAGGCTGCATGGCAGGCAATGCCATCCTAGGCGACTGGGGCAGAAAAGCTCATAGGCCCTGCCAGGCCAGCCCTGACTCTTCCCTGGCTTTCAACTGACAGGTGAAGACCTGGCGGATGCACATCTTCACGCTCATCCAGGTCATATGTCTGGCCGTCCTGTGGGCGGTGAAGTCCACCGTGGCCTCCCTGGCTTTGCCCTTCCTCCTCATCCTCACTGTGCCCCTGCGCCGTTTCCTGCTCCCCGCAATCTTCAGCAACTTGGAGCTCAAGTGTGTAAGTATCTGTTACCCTGGCTCAAGTGTGGGAAAGATGTGGAGCTGAGAGTAGACCCTGGGGTGGGGGGTAAAGACCCCACAGACAAAGAAACTTTCAAGAAGAGGATTCTTTCTCCCAGGGCAGCTCAAATCACACTCAATCAGTCAATCTTCTTTCCCCTTCTCATCTTGCAGAGCCAAAAGAGATTAAGAGCGTTGGCTTGTAGCACACAGAGAGGCAAGCATTACAGCAGGGCTGAATTAACTATTATGTTAATGGTTGCCATCCCTTCTGGTTTGACCCAGAGTCTCCAGGCTCTGGGTGAAGCCCTAATTTTAATCCAGGTCAGCCCATGGTTAATCCGAAGAATCAGGACTTCTGGGGGCAGCCACGTCACAAAGGAGGTGGGCCATATGAACCATCCTGACCCTTTTCTGATGTAGCCTCACCCAGATAGAGCGCCTGTGATTATATGAATCTCCATAAAGGTGGGGTTCCATCAGAAAGGTGGCATGACCTTTGCCTCACCCCTTTTCCATTGTGATCCCACCCCCTGTCTCCATCATGACATTACAATGCTCCACAAGGGGCAGGGTTTTGTCATAAAGAGGTATGACAGCCCTTTTACCCGTTTCCCCTCTTAGATGGCACCCTTAATTATGCTGACTCCCATACCGTGTCAGATCAATCAGCCTGGGTAGGCAAACTAGGCATACACCTGGTGTCAGGCCCTCTACTTCCAAGGGCTGCATATGGGCAAGAAAAGCATGATCAGGTTAAAAAGCAGAAACAGATTAAGAATTCTTGAGGCCCTGGGCCCAAAAATCATTGTTCTGACCACCTTGATAGTGCTACACCCTCCCTCCTTTCTCTATGGCCTGGAGCCACATGTGATGTCATGATGCTCCATGGCAACCATGTCAGAAAAAGGGCAGAGTTAAGGCATTCCCCTGCCACTTTTCTGATGTGGCACTGCCCCCTCAGAGCATTGTGGCATCATAGCACTCCATAGGGGTAGGGCCTCCCACCTACAGGGAGCCTGGCCCAAGTCTAAGGCCACTTTTAGATGAGTGAGTCGCTGTCGTGCGACCCGCTCGCACGATGTTTCAAAGTCCCGCGATGCGGGATTACACATGACAGTGGTTGGAGATCATGCGCATGGGAGGTGGTAGCGCATGATTTACCGACCGCAAATTAAATACCCCGATTGTAAGGTATTTAATTCGCGGTCGGCAAATCATGCGCTACCGCCTCCCATGCGCATGATCCCCGACTGCTGTCACGTGTAATCCCGCATCGCGGGATTTTGAAACATCGCGCGAGCGGGTTGCGCGTCGGCGACCCGCTCATCTAAAAGCAGCCTAGTGGGCCAGGAAAGCTCCCAAATGGGACTAGTTTGGTCCTGTCAGGCTCCGTTATATCTGCAGGGCTCTACTGGGAACCATCTAGCTGTGGGCTTCTGAGTTTGTGTCCAGGCCAGACTTAATTTTTAAAAAATGTACTGCTGGGGCCCAAGCCTGCCCCAGAAGCCACACCTGCCTCACCAGGAACACCACCTGTCCCGGAGCTTGTCAGGGCAGAGAAATTAACCCTATTTTCTGGCTAGCAACCACTGGGCTAACCTTCCTCCCTACAGCTGAATATAAAACAGGAGTTCTTGTGATTTTAATCTATATGATGCCCAGAGCAGGGGACAGGATAGAAAAGTTATTAACAAAAGCCAAGTAAACTATCTAGTTTTTTTCTAGCTTTTGTTTCTAACCCTGAAATTGCCAATATTGCCCTTTTCCTGGTCTGTCACATTTGGGGTGCACACTCCTACTGGGAACATTTCCCAGGCCTCAGCCACAAATGAAGCCCTGGTCCAGACTGTAGGTGGGACTTGCTCATATAACTCAGTCCTAACCCCCTAGTGTCCAACCCCCTAGGCCACACTATCTATCTCAGCTCAGCCCTTATCCACCTGGGACAACATTAACCATATCCCCCCATTACCTTACAGCTGGATGCCGATGATGCTGAGGTGGCCTTTGATGAGACAGAAGGCCAGGACGTCTATGATGAGGTGCAGATGCCAGTCTGAGCTCCAGACAGAAAAGGAACCAAGGGGTCTCTCCTAAAACCCAGCCCAGGATCCAGGATGAGAGAAATTATTACGTGTATGTGTGTGTGTATGTGTGTAGCAAACGCACACAAGCACACACAGATACACCTGGATTCTAATGGGATTGATAGCGCTTAGCACACTTTAAATCCACTTTCAGTTACATAGGACCACGTAGAAACTTCATGAACTCCTCATATCTCCTGCTAGGACAAATCATGCTTCCGCACTCCATCAGGATCAGATATAGGAAACTTCTCTGTGGACCCTGATTATGCTTCGCTTATGCAGCTGAGTAATCCAGGAACGTGTTGCTTTGCCTTTATCACGTGCGTTTGTGTGTGTCTCAATCAGTTGTATCCTCCTACTGCACCAACACTGAGGTTCTGGGAATAAGGAGTCTCCATTGGCTGTTACCTGCCCACCTGTGCTGATGGTGTTCTTAGCTCCATACATATTGCCACTGGAGAGAACCTACCACTACTATAATTTCTATAGTGCTACAAGGCATATACAGAGCTTTACAGTTGCAGATTTTTGGAGACAGGTCCCTGCCCAGTGGGTTTACAATCTAGGGTGGACTGTGTTCGAATCCCGCTCGGGGGGATTTCTGAATGGACCATAGCTCTTGTTAATGCAGTATATGTGGGAGTGCATACACGCTCTCCCACAAACAACAGCAGCAGCAGCAGCTCTATCTTGCCCCAGCCCTGGGAGATGATGTGTGATGGGTCTTCGAAAGAGATGCTGAAAAGTTAATCCAGGTGGCAGAGCTAGTTAGGTTACAGAGTCAAGACCGTATGGACCAAGATCTGGCTGGGAAGGCTGTCCCAATCATGGCAGCAGGAGGGGCTGTGAAAGGGCCTGAGGAAGAAGGCAAGTGAAGAGAACCTAGTGTGGGAAGGAGACTGGCAGCACAGCAGAGGGAGGAAGTGTCAGCTACCAGCTTTGATTGGAAATGAGCGCGCTTGCCACGGAGGTGGCGGAACCATCCATCCTGCTGGCATTCATCAATATTAGCAACCAAAAAAACCCCACATCAGTTCTGCTGCCATGCTTACCTGCAACTGGGATCCAGTCCATGGCCTTGAGCTGAAGGAAGCCAGGCATTACCAAGGCTGGGAGCCAGTGACTCAAGTAGGAAATTTTCCTTGGCTTCTCCACCCTACAAACTTTGGTGCTAAGAGGTCTGAGGACTCTATTTGTGAAAGACTTTCCTTGCCAAGTGATGTTTCATCTTGATGATTTCTATGGCCCCTTGGGCATTTGCTTAAGAATCAAAGGCAGACAGACCCAAGTTAATCTCTTGTGTCTGACAATCCTAGAAGTATAGGGCTGGAAGGGACTGAAAGGACATCTAGCCCAGTGGTTCTCCAAACTTTTTAAACAGTGCTCCCACTTCCTAATATCTGGGATAGCGAAGGCCTCCCACTACCACCACACTAACATACATGCGCTTTTCTCCCTTCCCACCCGCCTGTGGTTTCTCCACTCTTTCCCCCTAGTTCTCTGACTCTCTCCTCCTCTTGCTACCCCACCATTTTGGAAACTCCCTCTAGCTCAGTCAGAACAGAGTGAGAAGTGTGCCACTTGTACTCCTTCATGTGCCCCTACTGAGAGTACCTTAGTGCACCCCCTCCCAGTGCTCAAGAACCACTGATCTAAGTCCAACCCCTTGCTCCAAGGCACTTTTTGAATATTTCAAAGGCAGATGAAATAAAGCAGATGGAGGATAATTGTTCTCCATTGCCACAGTGGGAAAGACAAGCGGCAACAGGTTGAAGCTGCCAGAAGTTAGGTTTAGGTTAGACATTGGGAAAAACTTCCTAACTGTAAGAACAGTTGGACAATGGAACAAGCTGTGGAAGGAAGTTATAGAATCTCCTTCCCTGGAGATTTTCTGACCTAGACAAACAGCTGTAGTGCAGTAAATTTTGATGGCAATAGGGTACTCCTATTTTTGCTCAAAATAACTCTCCATGGAGTCATAACAAGATAAATTAGAGTAACACTGTACTGTCTCAACCCACACCCAAGCCTGCTACCCTCCCTCCCCCACCGGCTTAACCCTGAGCAAGACAGCCTGTTCGATTTAGTTAGTGTAGCATAAAGCCTCAACCTTCAGCTGGCATAAATCAGCCTCACTCCAAGATGTTTCATGCCAACTGAGGATCAGGATTTCTCCCACCACTCTCCCTCTTTTAACTCCTCCAAGTCTTTTCCCAGGAATGAAGATGTAAATATGAAGGAGAGATATATGTACGTAATAGGTATTCTAATAAAAGGTGACCAAACAAGATATAATATATATAATATATAAAAAGGTTTTATGATGCTTTTGAAGTAAGATCTTATTTAAAAAACAAAACAAAACAGGAACCATGGGTGGTTAACCCTGTGTATGTTATGCTAGCAGAGCAGTAGTCTGTAATTTATTAACTAGTGTATTTTAAATGTATTTTTTTAAATGCCAATTGTGCTTTTTGCCGTATGAAATAATGCCAGGTGACAGGGCTATGTGCCTTTATTAGTTAAGCTAGAGCAGCAGTTCCCAAATTTTTTCCTGTGTGATCCTATCTTGAAAATTTAAATCAGAGGTGGAAAATCTCCAGTCCATGAGCCAAATCCAACCCATGGCTGTTTTTCATTGTCCCCTTTCCAATCCCTGGATCTGGTCTATGGATCCAGTGCCTACCCTCATGCACTAGCTCAGGGGAAGGGAATAGAGGCCATTGTTACACATGCACAATTATTCCAAAGTAGCAGTAAGTCCAGTTTTATTTCAGAGTTGTCATTCAGGAATAACTGTTTACACAATCATTAATATTCCAGAATAAGCACTAATCCAGAATAAGCAGTAAAGAGTTCTCTATGGCAGGGATAGGGGAGGGCTCTAGTAAGGAATAAGCGTCTACACGAACACTATTCCAGACTTATTTTAGTCTGGAGTAAATAAATCCTCAAAAATTAGGAAGTATAACTCTGGATTACAACAAAAATCTAGATTTATGTACAATATCTATGTACACGAGCACTTAAATCCAGATGTAGAGGCATTTACTCTGGATTTATGACAGCCAGAGATGAGGGCAGGTGCTCAAAGATAGGGGTTGGATCTATGGCAGAGATCAATGATCTGGTTCCTCCCCTTCCTTCCCCCATCCTGAGCATGCCCCTTGTACTCACATGTTCAGGATGAGGGAAGGAAGGGGAGGATCCAGATCACTGATCCTGCCCATGGAGCTTGTACTCATTCAAAGTGGATCATGGGAGACATGAGATTTCTCACCCCTGCTTTAAATAATTCCATGACCCCAGGTAGCAACAAAGCCATGCAAAGTATATCAAATATCCGTCAGGATTGTGATCCTATCCACAGTTTGGGAACCTCTGATCTAGAAGCAGATTTCCTTGCAAATGGGTTAGGAGACCATATGATATAACCTAGAAAGGCTTCTTTTAAGGTCCTTGATCAGAGACTGCTGTTTTAGGTTCCAATGTGTAGTTCTGATTTTTTTAAAAGCCAATATTAATACAATTGATTTCCTGTTTGTCTTTTTTTCTTCCAAATCAATTAAATCCATTTTAAAAAAACAAAACACAATTCTCAAGCGAGATAACCATCTCGGTTATGCAATTCCAGAACAATTCCAGTGGTATCTACAGAAAAATGTGTGCAAAGCAAGGCTAGGATCTGGTTCAGCAGCATGGCAATACGGTCAGATGCAGAAGGACTAGGAGATGAAAGACTAGGAAAACTGACCAGTCTTGCTTTATTTCTCCCTGATTCCAAACTGAGTAAATTCAAGGAAGTTAAGGGCGTAGCTAGTGTGCAGCTGCACTGAGGCCCATGAGCCTGGGGAGCTCATGTTCCCTGGTGCAGCTACATTCCCTACCCTGCTGTTGGGAGGCCTATGCCCATTCCATCTTCTGCACCAGGGCCCATTCTAACCTAGCTACGCCCCTGAACAAAGTGGAAGGAGATTAAATGTGGAGGAAGAAAGTGTATTAAGGTAGCCAGATCAAAATGTCAGAAATAAGAGACACTGTGGCCATTTTTCCATGGGCTGTGGTGCGGGGGTGGGGTGGGGTGTTGGTGTGCGCCATGGTCCGTGTGTAGTGGGTGGGCAGAAGATGTAGATGGGTGCACACCCATCTACATCCACCCCCCACCCATCAACACGCATGGAGCAACCGCCATTTTTGCTGGTTGCTGTGCGTGGGGGTTGGGTGTGCATGCGTGTGGGGGGGAGCATGCACACACACCCGCTGCAGGATTTACACAGGCGGCACCCATACATGGGTGTTCATGCATGGTTGCCGCCCATGTAAAAAGGGCCTATGGCTGTGTGGTTCTGGAATAAAGGACATCTGTTATGTTATAGGGAGCTGTGGGGTCTGAAATAAGGAATATCTCTTATGTCAAAATGAGGAAGCTAATCAGGAAAAAATTGAAAGGAGCAGTTTTGGGGATGAAATGTCTGTGACAGGCATGGAAACTGCTTAAAAACTTCATTCTAGAGGCCCAAATTAAATGCATACCACGAATAAAAAAGGAAACGAGGGCAAAACGCTTGCCAGCCTGATTAAATAGTAACGTAAAGGAGGCTAACAGGAAGTCATTCAGAAATGGAAGGTTTTTTCAAATGATGAAAACAGGAAGGAACATAAGCATGGCAAGCAAAGTGTAAAATACAATCAGACCAAGAGGGAGTTTGGGGAGCAACTTGCAAAGTGCTAAATCTAATAGTTAATGTTTCTTCAAGTGCATCAAAATTAAGAAATCTGCAAGAGAGTCAGTTGGGCCACTGGACGACCGGGAAGTAAAAGGGTCGCTAAAGGAGGACAAGGTCATTGCAGAGAGGCTGAGCGAACTCTTTGCATCGGTCTTCACTACAAAGGATGTTGGGGAAGATACCCACACTGGAAATATTATTTGGTGAGGAATCTGACTGACTGTCACAAACTGAAGTGAAACTAGAAGAGGTTTTAGAACAAACTGAAAAACTAAAGAGCAGCAACTGGATTATACACACCCAAGAGTTCTGAAAGAACTCAGACATGAAGTTGCGGCACCACTACTGGTAATACGCAACCTGTATCTAGAATCTGCGTCTGTACCTGAGGGCTGGAGGGTAACTAACGTAACACTCATTTTCAAAAAGGGCTCCAGAGGAAACCCAGGAAACTACAGACAGGTGAGCCTGATGTCTGTACTGGGCAAACAGGGGGAGATTATTGTAAAAAATAGGGTTGTTCAACACAGTGGGTGTTAACAAATGCGCAGCCCACTCTGGCCCACTTGGGCCAGGGCCGAATCTGTGTGTCTGTTCCGGGCCTGCCAGATGTGGGCCCAGTTCAGACCCCAACAGGGTAGGTGCCCAGTCTGGAAACATGGGCCATAGACTGGACCCAAGAGGCACTCGGGCAGGCCAGAACTGGCTGATCTGGGTGGACACATCTATTTTCATGTCAACCCAAATCTGGCCATTATTTATTTATTTATAAAACCATTTTCTACCCTGTCCCTCCTGCTCCAAGCAGCCCAGGGTGGCTTACAACATTAAAAACACATACAACCAAAACAATAAATTAAAAGAGAAGGCAAAAAAACCCAACCCCCCTCTCAACCCCCCACCGCACCCTTAAACCCCATCTCCCTCTCCAAAAGCCAGGCGGAACAGCCAAGTTTTACACATATGACAGAAGGAAGGGAGATCCGGGGCCACCCGAACCTCTGCCGGGAGGGAGTTCCACAGCCTAGGCGTGGCCACTAAGAACGCCCTTTCCATAGTGCCCCCCTGGGCCACATGGGGAACCTTGAGAAGGGCACTCCCGGCGGACCACAGAGGAGAGCGAGGCGATCCCGCAGGTAAGTCGTTCATGCTTTCATCACCTTGAGACTAGACTAATGCGCTCTACGTGGGGCTGCCCTTGATGACTGTTTGGGGGCTGCAGCTGATGCAGAATGCAGTAGCTCGCCTCCTTTTGGGATCAAGGCACCAGGAGCACATTACTCAGGTTCTCCAAAGTCTGTACTGGCTGCCTATAGCTTTCCACTGCAGGCACAATTCAAGGTGCTGGTTTTGACCTTTACAGCCCTAAACGGTCTAGACCCCACATATTTGAGAGACTGACTGCCTGTCTTTCCAGGCCCAGTGTGGCCCCTGCGATTGGCTGGGAGTGTCTCCCTGTGGGTACCACCTGTTAGTTGTGTTCATATGGTGAGGGCTCAAAGGGAGGCATTCTCAGTTGCTGCCCTGATGCTGTGGAACTCCCTCCTGAGGTTCATTTGAGCCAGGGCCTGAGCATCTTCTGGAGGCAGTGCAAGACCTTTTTATTTGTTAGGGCATTTGGCGGGCACGGATAGGGAATGGGGGGTTGGTGAGTGTTTGGGGTAGGAGTAATAGGGGGGTTTCGGCAGGGATGAGGAAAGGTTGTGAGTTTGTTTTTTTTCCACTTTTTATGCTGTTTTTAATATGTATTGTTTTTATCTGTTTTGTAAGCTGCCCTGAGCCATTTGGGAAGGACGGGGTAAAAACTGAACGAACTAACTAACTAAATTAAATAAACCTGGCCTGGGATGGGGAGGGTGTGTGTGTTGCAATGGCAGCCAACGATGACCGCCTGTTATTGGCAGCCATGGCTGTTGATCATGGCAGGGAGGGTGGAGCCAGCCAGCTGCGTCTCGCTCCCTGCTCCCTCACACCCCTCCGCAGCCAGGTCAGTCTGAGGGAATGTGTATTCTGTCCCCTGACCTGACCCATCTGGGGTGCCCCCCCCCCCCATTGACAAACATGACATAATGGTGAAAAATCAGCATGGTTTTTGCATTTTCATTTCATTTCATTTATTTATTTAGGCACTGGCGTCCGCCATGGCCAAAAATACATACACAATTAAAACTAAGTACAACATCCAATACACAATTGGCTGTATACAGCTGTATACAACATACACAATCACAATTCTCATTTGCCAGGTCCCCCATAGCCTCTTCTCACGTTATCATAGCCTCGGTCATACATATACCTATACATAGTACCAGCACTATTTATCGGGGTTCTTATCCCTTACTTATTATATTACCGAACTCTTAATCCATGCTTGCACAATTCACTATTCGACAGATATTGCCATTCTGCAAATACGTCCCCATTTGCTGGTTGGACAGCTGACCATTCCCCAAGTCCTACTACCAATACTAGTCCCAATCCGTCCTCCCTGACTCATTCCATATTTTGCTATGTCAACTAGCTTCCACTTGTAGTTCCATGTATTTCCCTAATTACTCCAACCCTTCTCAAATGTCTAGCTGTTTCCTTATGGCCTCTACATTGGGCCAAAATTTACGACCTCAACCTGTGAAGACATTTCCTTGATGGAACCAATGCTCTTTAATTTTGAATGGACAGCTAATCTCCTTTTCCCAGCCAACAGAACATACATTGCAACAGCCTTCATTTCTTCCCTCCCTCTCAATCCCAACAGGTGCAAATAGCAACCCTCGTTGGTTATATCCATTCCTTTCTATAATAAGGGAACCAACCAAACTGTCCTCAGTTCTTCATAATATGGACAATGCAGCAGAAGGTGCTCAGTTGTTTCCACCTCCTTCAGACTACAAGGGCATAATCTTGTTGAATACGGGACCTTTTTGTACCTGCCCTCTGTCACTGCCAGTTTATGAGTTGAAAACGTAGCAAAGTGTATCCTCAACGAATTTTGCCATTAGTCATAGTATCCAAATATGGCTCCAGCCCAAATTCCCTTTTGAACAACCCCAACTTTGGGGCTACCTTCCACTCTGCTACTACCCCAAGGTCCTCTTGCTGTGCCATATCCCTCATTCTAACGCAAATTTCATGTCTTATGGCCGACACACTCTTCCCTATAAAGTAGGCAAAGGAGAATCCACATGCTGTCTCTTATACACATCTAGATGTGTATAAGAGACAGCTTCATTACTGCTATTCGAGGAACTTTAGAGCTGTATACCTTCAAAACTTCCGAGAGAGTAACCCCAGTTGATATACTTATTGCCCTATTTAGTGCCTGAGCTACATGGTTTTTGCAAGAGGAAGTCGTGTCTTGCTAATCTGCTGGGATTCTTTGAGGATGTCAATAAGCATGTGGATAAGGGTGACCCAGCCAATATAGTGTACTTGGGTTTTCAGAAGGGCTTTGACAAGGTCCCTCACCAGAGACTAATGACAAAACAGCAGTCATGGAATAATGGGTACAGTTCTGTTATGGACTGGAAACTGGTTAAAAAGGTAGGAAACAAAGGGTAGGAATAAATGGTCAGAAGTAAACAGTGTGGTGCCACAAGGGTCTATACTGAAACCAGTGTTGTTTAACATGTTCGTTAATGATTTGGAAAAGGGGATGAAGAGTGAAGTAGTCAAATCTGCAGATGGCACAAAGTTATTAAAGTCAGGGTTTATTCCCACTGGAGCCTGGGGTCACTCTGTGGAGCATCCACATAGCCACCACTCGCAGGTTCCATGCAATGAACTGGACATAGGGCGTTTTCAGACAAGACACTCTCCACTTGCTACCCACCCACTATTCATTTTGCAGGGCTGCAGCGTTGCCCTATGGGTGCCCTGTAACATGTATAGTGGGCAGGCAGTGGGTGGGGAGTGTCTTGTCTAAAAACGCCCGGAAGGACAGATGTTTCTCTCTGCTTCGCTTCACTCCCTCCACCACCAAGACGCAGTTGCTCCCCAGACCACTTTAGGTGCTTCGCCTAGGACTCTATAGTCCTGGAGGACCTGCATGCACACACAGGCTGTGCACGCCCTAACAGATGGGAGGCAGCCATGTGCATGCACATTTGCCCACATCATCCAGCATTCGCCTGCACAGTGAGCTCAACATTTGCTGGTACAACACTGTGAGTGGGGGCTGCTGCGGAGTTGGCAGGTGTAGGTGAATATCTGGCGACCACCTAACAGATGGACAGATAGCCACTCATCAAGAGGGGGCTAATCTGTGCTACTGTCTCATCTGTTTTTGCCCATAGTTAAGACCAATGCAGACTGTGAAGGGATCTACCATGGTTAGGAGAATGGGCAACAAAATGGCAGTTGAAATTCAATGCTGACAAGAGCAAAGTGATGCACATTGAGAAAAATAACGCTATCTGTATGTACACAATTCTGGGTTCTAATATAGTTGTCACTACACAGGAAAAGGTAGTCATTGTTGATCGATCATTCGCATCATTGGCTCAATGTACAGCAGCAGTCAGAAAGGCTAACCGCATGTCAGGGATAATTAAGAAAGGGATAGAAAACAAAACTGAAAGTATCATGCCACTATATCCCAGCACCCCCCTCTGTAACCAACCCACCAAGATGCCTGTCCTTATTTCTCACCCCCTCTCCCCCTTCCCTCTCACCTGCTTCTCCCCCTGCTTCTTTCCTTCCTCCTGCCTCCCACGCCTGTCATCTCTCTCCACCGTCCCCATGCCACCACCTCCTCCTCCTCCCCCTCCGCCCCACACTTTATGCCCTCTGCCCTAGGGCCCATCTCCCACCGATCCCATCACCCCCCTTCCCCTAATCTTATCCCCATTCCCTGTCTCCCCTCTGATCAACTCCCATTCCCTCTGGAACTGTCGCTTCTCCGCTAATAAAGCTCCCTATATTCATGATTTTTTCTTCTCTCGCTCCCTTCACCGTCTCGCACTTACTGAAGCCTGGATCTCCCCCACTGACTCTGTCACCCCTGCCCTGCCACCCTCCCCTATGGAGGTCTCTCCTTCCACCAGCTCTGGGCCGAAGGCCCGGGGGTGGTGGTGTACGTCTCTACTCCCCTCTCCACCTCCATGTTGCTGTTATCTACACACACACACACACCCCGGCTCCCTCTCCTCCTTTCTCTCTGGGTTCGAGTCCTGGCTCACCCTATTCCTCTCTGATGACATCCACACACTCATCCTTGGCGACTTCAATATTCATGTTGATGCACCCTTTAAGCCTTGCATCGCCCACTTCCTCTCCTTAGCCTCCTCATTTAATCTCCACCTCTGGACTAGCTCCCCCACCCACACGGATGGGGGAACACCCTCTTTTGGTCTCGTGTTCTCTAGGAACTGCTCTGTCGCCAATTTCTCCTTCGAGCTCCATCCCATATCTGACCATTTTCTTGCCTCCTTCAACCTCTCCCACTGCTCCCCCTCCTCCCCATCTCCCCGTCCCTTCTGCGATCTGCAGGCCATTGTGCCCCAGGACTTTGCCTCCTCCTTCTCCCCTCTTCTCCCCTCAGTTTTCTCCTCCTCCTCCCCAGATTCTGCCATCTCCACCTTCAACTCCTCTCTCACCTCTACCCTCGACTCCCTTGCCCCCCTCTCCTCCCGCCCAGCTCACTCCCGTAACCCTCGCCCTTGGCTCACCCCCACCATTCGCCATTGTCAAAGGAGGAAGCTAGGGAATCCAATCTCTCCCCCACCCCCTTGTTCCTCTCTTAGGGAGCAGGCTCTTTAATTTCTTGTGATTTATTTTAAGGGTCCCCAGCTCAAACTCTTGGGGTTGGCTGTTTCGTTTGCACTGGTTTCAGAGAAGTCCTTATGATTTTTTAATTTAATGATCTTCCGTCTCCTAGCTCTAGGTCCTGGCTTTGCTGTCCTGTGAACAGGAGTGAATCAGGAGTAACATCCCTGCAGCCTGAATTAGTGTAAAGTTTTTTTATAATTTCTATAGCACATTAAGAAGTCAAGGTGTTCTGCAATCCTTATCTAGTTCACCCTCTAGTAAACAGAGTTGCTACCGTTTCATGATTTGCCCAGAGGTTCTGGATTTCTTTTGATTCAGAGTCTCCAAGCTCTGGGTGAAGCCCCAATTTCTCAGGGTCAGCCAGGGGCATCCCAGTAACACAGAACTGGCAGGGGGTGTCCATGTCAGAAAAGCTATGGGCTACAGGGACTCCCTGCCCTCTTTCCAACATGGCCCCACCCCTATGGAGCATCATGTCAGGATGAGGTTGCACAAGAACAGGCGTGACAGCACCTTTATCCTGCTCCTTCAAGGTGAAAGCCCAGAGGGAGTTGATACCCCTACTAGTAAAAATGATGAAGATTTTGTCAGGTGCCCATGCCATGACAGGGTCCAATGGCAAGTCACAAGGTCAAGTGCTGGGCAGTCAGTCCAAAAGGGGTAAGGAGCAGGGCAGCTTCTGACACAAGGCCTAGGCAGCATATTGTTCTACCCAGGTTCCTGTTTGGTGGGCTTAAATACTGAGGAGCAGCCAATCTCATAAATGGGGGATGTGGTGGCTTAGACTGCAGCCAGAGGCCTCAACCCCATTCCAGGGCAGGGCTCAAGGGACAGCAGTGGTGGAGTGGAACCACCAGCCACAACCCAGGAACTGTGGTTTGAGGCCCATGGTTCATTACAGGTTTCTGGAGTGTTGTGCAGGATTCTGCTTGAAAGGTTTACCCTCTGGGTTTTCACCTAAAGTGGCCATGGCCATGTCAGCAGGGGTGGGGGACAGGGGCTGACACCCCATTTCTGACATAACTCTGCCCCTTACAATATCATGATAGGGACGGGGCCATGTTGGAAAGGGGAGGGAAAGTCTGCCCGCTTTCTGACATGGTTGCCTCTGGAACCCCAATTTTTCCCAGTTCCCGGTCACCGTAGTGACCTAGAGAGTTGAGGGCTTCCTCTGGAGAGATGGAGTCCTGATTCCTGGATGGATGGGAAATGATGAGGAGTGATACGAATGAATCGTGTGCCTGGCATCACCATCTCCATTTGTGAAAGGTCACAGCTCTGTGTTTTTAAACATGGCCTTGGAAGGGAACTAGATTTGGCTCTGAAAAGCAGCCAAAGCCTTGCTTCAATTATGTGTATCTCCAGTTGGAGTAACAGCACCAAAAGCAGCAATTACCCCAATCCAGGTAGCAAGACCTCCAGGTCTTGGCAGAGAATTGCCTTGTAAAGGCAGTGACTGATAAAAAATCCAGTATTCAAACTTGATTAGCTCTTGAAAGAGGTGCCTGAAGTTTGTGGCCTCCTAGATTTCCCCCCCCCTCCCACCCCGGCCGCTTCAAAATGGCCCTGCCAAATCCTGAGGAGCCCCCAGAAATTTGCAAGTGACTGCTCCTGACCAGGCCCCTTAGCTCCTTTCTCCAGCTCTGAGTTTCCTATGGCCTCCACCCCTCTGCTGCAGCTGTGGAGAGCTGCGAGGTGCCAGGGCCTGGCAACCACTTCTGTCTGGGCCAGCGTCCTGCTAGGTGTGGGTCCTGGGGGCTGCGTGTGTGGGGAGCCTGCTTCACATGTCAGAAGCTGGAGCACATGCAGCAGACAAATGCACTCTGAGCTCTCGTCCCCCCACCTCACGGCTCCAACTGTTTCCTTCAACCTTGACCTAGAAAGCGAGAGAGAGCCAGCCTCTCCTGCAGCCCAGGGCCTCTCCAGGACACGATCTCTGCCTAATTATACCCACTGCTTGGGGGATCCATGCTAGATGCCTGCCAAAGGGGGTGGGAGAGGTCAGAACAGTGAGCCCCCCCCCCCTCCCAGCTGTGGCTGCTAAATCCAGGGACTCAGTCTTTGTCCCAAAGCACAAGACTGTAGAAGTTGAAGTTGTATGGCTTTTTTATTTGGGGACTGGGGGAGGGGTGGGGAGCAGGACGAGTGTCCTGTGCCTTCCCAATCTCTAAAAGCTCCCATTACTTGTGCCGCCTGACTGCAGTGTCTCTGTCGACTCCCTTCCCCCACTGTGGCCGGCAGTCCCATCTCCTCTGCCCTCCACTGGGCAGCCTCACAGACAGACTTCCACTGCCCTCCAGTGGTGGAATTTGTATGTTAAGATTACCTCCTCCCTCCAGGCTTTCATCCAGAGTAGGTGGGACCATGTCAGCAGGGGTACATCAGTGGTCTTTTTTTCTGATGTAAATCTGTCTTTTACAGTTAGGGGCAGGGCCACATCAGAAAAGGGGTGGGGGTGGTGTCCCCACTAGGCCGGGGTCTAGAGCCCCTATGGGGCAAGGGGTTGTGGGCACCTGGCCCAAATACTCACGGACACCAGTCTGTAGTAACTTGCCTTTATTGTGAGGGTGGGTCACAGCGGACCTCAGCAGGCAACCCCTCTGGCCCTTGTTTCTCTATCAGGCTCAGCTGCGTGGCTGTGAACCTGCCCCATTCTGCTGCTCTGCTGCCCAGTGTCTTTCAGGCCTGCCTCAAGGGGATCAGTGAGGAGGCAGCCCAGCAAGCATCTTGCCTCTGGGCCGGTTGGCTACAAATTGCCTGTGTCCCGCACGTGGGCTTCGTCTGCTCCGCCCCCCCCAAGTCACGTGAGGGTCCCTGCTGCGCCGCCACATCTCCCCTGTCCAGTTGTGAAACCGCCTCCCACCTGGGTAACAGATATACCTATATTAATTGTAACTAACACAAAAACATCAAAACAGCTGTGTGTGTGTTTGAGGCCACTTTTAGACGCGCGACTGCGCATCGCGATTACGCACAATTTGAAACGTCCGCGTGTTGTAATTAGACAAGACGGAAGTGGGGTATTATGCGTATATTATGGCAGTTGCGCATTTTTAAAGTCCGCGAATTAAATAGCTTGATTGTGCAAATTATGCGCAATCGCGCACCGCTCGTCTAAAAGCAGCCTGAGAGTCAGAGGTCACCAGTACATGACTCATTGCATGAGGCAGTCTTCACCACTGCCCCACATAGTAGTCCTGGAGACGGGCAGGGAGGCGTGTCGCTCTCCATGGCCTCACCTGGTCCCTGGGCCAGCGATGCCGACTCTCTCTGGTGCCTGGAGGGCCCTGTCAGGTCACCCAGCGGCGGTGCCGGGTCTGGTGGACCAGGTATGGGGGCATCGACCGGTGCGGGCTGAAGTTCACTTGCTTCCGGCTCTGGCAAGGGAGTCGTCTGGGATGGCTCCCGTTGGTCACTAGGTGATGTGGTGTCTGGTCATTCTGGGGGGTCATCCGATGTGCTTGGCGCCGTCAGGTCGGCTGCTCGTTTCACGTGTTGTCGATTCCGACGGTATGTGGCTCCCTGGGAGGTTTTGACCAAGTAGGAGCGGGGTTCTGGACATTTTGCAATCACCGTGGCCGGGTGCCAGCCAGTAGGTGTGGCCATGCAGACCATGTCTCCAACGGTAAGGGACAGAAGGGGTCGTGCCCATTTGTCATAGCATGCCTTTTGGTTCCAGTGTCGTCTGCGGAGCGTTGCATGTGCGCCTTGCGGTATTGACGGTGTGAGGACCGAGGTGGTTGCTGGGAGAGTGCTGTGGAGCACTCTTCCCATGAGCAGTTGCGCTAGGACAAATGGGGTGCCGGATATGGGGGTGTTGCGCAGATGGAGTAGGGCCAAGCACGGGTCTGTCCCGTCTTTCATGGCCTTCTTGAGCATGGCCTTCACCGTTTGCACCATTCGCTCCGCTTGGCCGTTGGACTGGGGATACGTTGGGCTGGAGTGTGTCAGTGAGAGATCCCCATTCTGCAGCGAACTGCTGCATTGCATGGCAGGCAAACAGGGAGTGATCGCAGACCATGGCGTGCGAAGATTGCCTTCAGGCGCTCGACAATAGAGACCGCCATTTTGTCTGGTAGGTGTATCACTTCAGGGTATTTGGAGAAGTAATCAACGACCACCATTATTATTATTATTATTAAACATTTATAAAGCGCCAGTTGCAACCTGGCGCTGTACAGAACATACAATCAGATGCGGTCCCTGCCTGTGGCTTACAATCTAAAAGACAAGGAGGGGGAGACAAGGAGAGGGGACAGCGGGAGAGACATGGGAGAAGACAAACAAACATTCAGGCGGATGCGAAGTCTCAGGTGCGTGTACTTGGCTTGGTTACAAGGTGGTCGGTAGCAGCAGTCAGCAGAGGAGGGCTGACAGTAAGAGCAAGGGGAAAGACTAGAGGGCATTGGGAAAGGCAGCATGGAAAAGGTGGGTCTTGAGGAGGGATTTGAAGGAGCGGAGGGAGGAGGCGAGGCGGACGTCGGCAGGGAGGGAGTTCCAGGCATGCGGGGCAGCGAGGGAGAAGGGACGAAGGCGGTTGGGCGAGCAGGAGAAGCGAGGGAGAGCGAGGGAGGGGACAGCGGAAGAGCGGAGAGCGCGCGCAGGAGCGCGTAGGGCGATTAGGTCCGAGAGGTAAGGGGGAGCTTGGTCATGGAGCGATTTGAACGTGAAAACCAGGAGTTTGAACAGGATACGTTCAGGAAGGGGGAGCCAGTGAAGGGAGAGGAGGAGAGGCGTCACATGGTCGAAGCGACGGGCAGAGTGAATGACCTTGGCGGCAGAGTTTTGGATCGCCACAAGGGGGGACAGGTGGGAGCGAGGGAGGCCAGCAAGGAGGAGGTTGCAGTAGTCGAGGCGAGAGATAACCATGGCATGAACAAGGATTTTGGCCGAGGAGACAGATAGAAAGGGGCGAATGCGGGCAATGTTGAGGAGAGCGAATCGGCAGGATTTGGCCACAGAGTCAATGTAAGGTTTAAAGGAGAGGTGCGTGTCAAAAATGAAGCCCAAGCTGCGGGCACGGAGAACAGGACGGATGGTGACCCCATCAATGCAGACGGTCAGGTCAGAGGGAGAGGAGGGGGAGGGAGGAAAAATGAGGAGTTCAGTCTTGGCCATGTTCAGTTTGAGTTGGCGTCGGGACATCCAGGCGGAGATATCAGAGAGGCAGTCGACGAGGCGTGAGCGGACAGAGGAGGAGAGAGAGGGGGTAGAGAGATAGAGTTGGGTGTCATCAGCATAGAGATGGTATTGGAACCCGTGGGAGGCAATAATTTCACCAAGGGACCGGGTGTAGATAGAGAAGAGGAGAGGGCCAAGGACAGAACCTTGGGGAACCCCAACCGAGAGGGGAAGGGAGGGGGAGGTCGACTCGGGGAGGGAGACATTAAAGGAGCGGTCAGAGAGGTAGGAGGAGAACCAGTCAAAGACAGAGCCACGGAAGCCCAAAGAGTAAAGGGAGTCCAAGAGGAGCGAGTGGTCGACAGTGTCAAAGGCGGCAGAGAGGTCAAGGAGGACAAGAACGGAGTAGTGGCGCTTCGATTTAGCGACAAGTAGATCATTGGTGATCTTGGCCAGGGCAGTTTCAGTAGAGTGGAGGGGGCGGAAGCCGGACTGGAGAGGGTCGAGGGAGGAGTTGGCAGAGAGGAGGTTCAGGCAGCGGGAGTAGACGACACGTTCCAGGAGCTTCGAAGCAAAGGGAAGGAGGGAGACCGGCCGGTAACTAGAGGGATCGAAAGGGTCCAGGGTAGGCTTTTTGAGGATGGGGGAGACAGTGGCATGTTTGAAGGCAGAGGGGAAGGAGCCTGTGGAAAGGGAGAGATTGACAACATGCAGAAGGGGGGGAGCGACAGTGGGAGCAATAGAGGTCAGGAGGCGGGAGGGGATCGGGTCAAGGGGGCAGGTGGAGGGGTTGGATGAAGAGAGAAGAGCAGAGATTTCCTGGAGAGAGGCAGGAGGGAAGGATGCGAGGAGGGAGGGGGGCGGGGGAGGGGGCGGGAGGGGAGCGGGGGGCGGAGGGGGGCGGGAGGCAATATCCCGACGGATCTTGTCAATCTTGGAGGTGAAGAACGACGCAAGATCCCGAGCAGCAAGGGAAGAGGGCGGGGGAGGGCAGGGGGGTTTGAGAAGGGAGTCGAAAGTAGAGAAAAGGCGGCGAGGGTCGCGGGAGAAAGATTCGATCCTAGAGGCATAATAGCGCTGCCTAGCTAGGGAGATAGCCGAGGAGAGGGAGGAGAGGGAGAATTTGTAATGGAGGAAGTCAGGGAGGGAGCGGGATTTGCGCCAGAGGCGTTCGGCAGCCCGGGCGCAGGAGCGGAGGTAGCGGATGGCAGGGGTAAGCCAGGGGCGGGGGTCGAGGGGGCGGACGGGGCGAGCAGAGGGGGGGGCAAGAGAGTCAAGGGTCGAGGAGAGAGAAGCGTTGAGAGCAGAGACAGCAGAGTCAGGGGAGGAGGAGGCGAAAACGGGGGGGAGAAGGGGGGAAAGATGTGCGGCAAACTCCGAGGGAGTAAGGGCCTGCATATTGCGGAAGGGGCGCATAGAGGGGGAGGCGGAGGGGGGTCGGTGGGAAAGGCTGAAGGAGCCGAGGAAGTGATCAGAACTAGGGAAGGGGTCAAAGGAGAGGTCAGTTAGAGAACAGTTTCGAGTGAAGACGAGGTCGAGGGAATGGCCGTCAGTATGAGTGGGGGAGTCGGTCCAGAGTCGGAGATTAAAGGAGGAAGCGAGAGAGAGAAAGCGGGAAACAGAGGGGGCGGAGGGCGTGTCAACGTGAATGTTGAAATCACCAAGGATAAGAGTGGGGATATCATCGGAGAGGAAGAAGGTGAGCCAGGATTCAAAGTCCGGGAGGAAAGAGGAGAGGGAACCCGGGGGGCGGTAGATGACAGCAACCCGAAGGTGTAGAGGGGAGTATAAGCGCACAGAGTGGGCCTCAAAGGAAGGGAAGGAGGGGGAGGGAGGAGGGGAGAGGGTTTTGAATTGGCAGTGCTTAGCAAGGAGTAAGCCCACACCACCACCCAGGCCTTCAGGGCGGGGGCGGTGAGAGAACGACAGGCCCCCGGAGCATAGAGCGGCCGGGGTAACAGAGTTGGAGGGCGTGATCCAGGTTTCTGTAAGAGCAAGGAGTTGAAAGGGGCGAGAGAGGAAGAGATCGTGGATGAAGGGAGCTTTAGCCACGGATGAGCGGCAGTTCCAGAGGGAGCAGGAAAAAGGCAATTGGTGTTTGGGAAGGCACGGGATGCGGATGAGGTTGGGGGATGGGGAACGGCCTGGTTTGCGGGGTGTGAGTCGTGCACTGGCCTCGTATTGGCCACAATGGTCTGTGGAACACCTGGGTGTTGCGGGTTTGGGCCTAGGGGGAATGGGTAAGGGGGGATGAGGGTGGGGAGGGGGGATGGGCGTGGGTGAGAATAAGGGGTAGATTGGCTGGAGAAAGGCCGCTGGTGATGGAAGAGGGAGAAGGAGGGGGTGCGTGAGAAAGGCTAGATGGAGGGAGGTGATAGAGGGCGAGGAGGTGAGGGAGGTATAGGGAGGTACGATTGTGCGTGTAGATCAAAAATGTCCACAGCCACTTTGAGCCATGGGAGTTCCAGTATGTGATGTGGTATCATGGGCTCTGCTGGCTGAGCAGGCAGGCCGCCCTTCTTGACATGGCGTGCAGCCTGCTACCCACTGCTCAATGTTCCCCGCCATGTTGGGTCAGTACATTAGGGCCCTGGCCCTTGCCTTGGATCGCTGAACCCCCCTGGTGGGGGATGTGCACCATGCGCAGCATGTCAGGTCTGGATTCTTTGGGAATTATGATCTTGTGCCCCACCATCAGTAGCCCATCCTCCAGCCACAGGTCGTGTCTGAGGGACCAGTATGGTTTGAGTGGTGGTGCCACTGACTTCACATGTTGGGGCCACCCACAGTCGTGCAGGATCCAGAGGCTGTTCAGGACAGGGCCATTCAAGGTGTGATCCTGCAGATGGCGCAGCAGTGGGTCGCTCAGGGGCATTGTGCTCTTGGTGTGATGTATGACCTTCTCCTCCTGAAGGTCTTGCGTGGGTGGGGACGACGAGCGGATGGGAGCTCTTAACAGTGTGTCTGCGATGTGCATGTTGGTGCCCCTTGTGTACTCCAGCTCCAGGTCATATTTTTGGAGCTGGAGCAGCATGCATTGCAGCTTGGCTGGGCTTGCCCTATGGGCTTTTCCATGATGGCTTCCAGCGGTTTGTGGTCCGACTGTACTTTGACTGTGGTTCCGTATATGTACTGATGGAATTTGACAGTGGCAAAGAGGATAGCCAGGAGCTCCTTCTTGATTTTAGCGTAGTTTTGCTCTGCCACCGTGAGCGATCGAGACGCGTATGCAATGGGATGACCCTCCTGGGACAGGCATGCCCCCAAGCCATCTTTAGAGGCATCCGCTTGTATGACAGACCGCTTGCTTGGATCAAAATATCGCAGTACAGGTGCTGACAAGATGGCTCTCTTTAGTGCATCTAGGACTTGCTGGTGATTGGCATCCCAGACCCACTCCGCTTCCTTGCGCAGGAGAGCTCTCAATGGTGCAGTCATTGCCAATTTGTTTGGAATGTATTGGGTGAGGTATTGTACTGTGCCCAGGATGCGTTGTAACGCCTTTCTGTCCTGGGGTGCCGCGAGTTTCTGTATCGCCTCCACCTTGTCCTCATCCAGCTGGACCCCTTCACGGGAAAAGACATGGCCCATGTACTTCACCCGCTCGACCATGAATTGGATCTTTTCCCTGTTAAATCTGACCCCTTTCTCTCAGGCTCGCTGTAGCACTTGTCTCAGGATGTGGTCATGCTCAGCCGTGGTCAAGGCTGCAATGAGCATATCATCCGCAATGATGTGCACCCCTTGAATGTTCCCGAAACTCTCATGGTTCTTCTGTTGGAACACTTCACTGACCGACTTGATTCTGAAAGGCACCCTGTTGAAGTGGTACCTTCCCCGTGGAGTGTTGAAGGTGCACAGCTCCGCCAACGGCCTGTCAAGCGCCACCTGCCAGTAGCCATCTTTCTCGTTGAGGATGATAAATATGGACTTTCCAGCCAGCTTCCGCTGGACATCCTCCACCATTGGGATGGTGAAGTGTTGGCTTGGCGGAGGAACGCTCTGTTTAGGTCCCGCGGGTCTAGGCAGATTCGCAGGGAGCCGTTCTTTTGAGTGATCACTAATCTACTCACCCATGGGGTGGGTCTAGTTATCCTGGAAATCACCTTCGCTGCCTTGAGGTCTGCAAGCGTGGTGCGTAGCTGTTCCTGCACCGCAAATGGTATCTTTGGCACCCATGAATTTTGGGGGGCACCAATGGGTCCAGGTGTATGTGATGTGTCCCTGGGAACCGGCCAAGGCCTCCCATCATGTCCGTGTAGCTGGCTAGGATGCCACTCTCTGTCTTAGGTGGGTTTGGGGCCAGCGAGTAGATCCGGCAGACTAGGTTTAGGGCAATGCATGCTTCCCAGCTGAGCAGTGGGGGGTCCTGTGTGTCAGTGACATAGAGTGGGAGCTGTGTGCTGGTGGTCGCCGTAGAGCATCGGGCGAGAAGTTTCGCCTTGGGTGTGATTCGCCCCCCACCGATGACAACCAGCGTTATGTTTGGCATGTTCTGGTGGATGTGCCCAGGGAGGTTCCTCGCCACTCGAGCGGAAATGGTGTTGGTCTCCGCTCTCGTGTCCAACTTGAACGTCACCGGGTGTCCTGTGACCCAGAGTCTGCAGCGCCAGGGGTCTTCTGAGTACTGGGTGTCTCCCTGGTGAGCCGAGGTCATGGCTCCTACATACATCGCGCTCACAGCGCTAGTGCGAGGGTTTTTTTTAGCCCTGCAGACTTTCGCAAAGTGGTTTTTTCCTCTGCACCTGCGACATGTCTCTCCATAGGCAGGGCACTGCTGGGGACCATGTTGGTGCCCACATCATCTGCATGGGCGTCGGGTGGCTTCTATGTCCCGCGCTGGGGGTGGGCTGGTCTCTGGAGCAGGCGGAGTCTGTCGTGGGGTAGATGGGGTCGGGGGGACACGGCTAGTACCCGCGGCTCCGTGGACATCGCCGAGGCTTGGGCCCTCGTGATGGCTTTCATGCGGTCTGGGTGAGGGTGAGGTCTGGTCTCTCTAGTAGCCTCTCCTTCAGCTCGGGGTCAGGGATGCTGAACACAATCTTGTCCCTGAGCATGAGGTCTATGGTGGGCCCAAATTCGCAGTGCCGGGCCTTCTCTCGCAGGGTGGTGAGGAAAGGGTCAATCCCTGCTTGTTCATCATATTGGAGCTGCCAGAACTGGAAGTGCTCGAACACAGGGTTCCTTTTGGGGACACAGTAGTTCTGCAGTGCCCTGAGGAGCTCCATCAGGGTCTTGCTGGTGGGGTCTGCGAACACATCTGGCAGTGTGTTGTATACCTCTACGGCCTTCTCTCCCAGGTAGTGCAGGGCCACTGCTACTTTATATTCCTCCTCCTTCTCATCCGCCCCAGTGACTGTGAGGTAGAGGCCCAGCTGTTACTCCCACCTTCGCCAGTTCTCGTCCAGGTTCCCATCGAAGCTGTGGCGGTGTGGTGTGTGTGTGTGTGGGGCTTGAAGTGCTCCATGAGCAGGAGGGTGGTTCTCGCCTTCACTGGACTGAGAAGTCCACTTCTGACACCATGTGGTGTCCCCACTAGGCCGGGGTCTGTGGGAGGTCTATGGGGCAAGGGGCTGTGGGCACCGGGCCCAAATACTCACGGACACCAGTCTGTAGTAACTCGCCTTTATCGTGAGGGTGGGTCACAGCGGACCTCAGCAGGCACCCCCTCTGGTCCTTGTGTCTCTATCAGGCTCAGCTGCGTGGCTGTGAGCCTGTCCCATTCTGCCGCTCTGCTGCCCAGTGTCTTTAAGGCCTGCCTCAAGGAGATCAGTGAGGAGGCAGCCCAGCAAGCGTCCTGCCTCTGGGCCGGTTGGCTCCCAACTGCCTGTGTCCCGCACGCGGGCTTATCTGCTCCGCCCCCCGAGTCACGTGGGGCCCCTGCTGCGCAGGCGCCGCCACAGTGGGAACGTCCCTATGGTGTTTCCTCTTGCTGATATGGCTGACCCCTGCTGCACATGGTCTGAAGTCCCTATTTCTTCAGGTTACTGGGGATGCCCATGCCCCTTGAGGAAGTCAGGGGTTCCCCTGGGGCCATGGAGATTCTGGCTCACAATCTGGAGTCTCCAGGCAAAACCCAGAGAGGTGGCAATCCTAGTACCTATGAAGCCCCTGCACTTTGTGATGCTACCTTTGGCTGTGGGGCCCAGATAGACATACACCCCTTGCTGAGCAGGCAGCTGTCAGTCACCATAGCTCTGGTTGAGCAGAAGGGGAGAGACAAGGGAAGAGGGACTCCAGAAGCAGGAGGCATGCAAAGATAGACGGGGGAAGGCAGAGCTACTCAGACTGCACCCCATGCAGTGGGGGAACTGGATCTGACAATCTACACTATGCTCTCATGGGACTTATGCAGCAGGAGAAACAGCCCCCAGGCACTGGGGGCTTTGGACCCTTCCCTCCCCCCACTTGCTACACAGGACCGGATGAACCTTTTCATTGAGTGCATTTGAGGTCCTAGCCCCCCTATAGAATAATCATTGGCCTAGGTGCTGACGGCTGCATCCACAGAACCTTTTTCACATAACCTGTAGAACTCCCTGCCCTGGGATGCTGTGAGGCCACAGGTTTAGGTGGTTTCAAAAGAGAATTAAATAAAGGCATGAAGAATAAGCCCATCAATGGGTGTGTTCAAATGAGATGCTACCCTGCATGGCCACCTACAAGCCATGGATCTGACTGCCTGTTTGAAGGTGGAGGAGCTGGATGTGCGCTCCTACGAGCCATGGAGCACCCACTCTCAGGCACTCATGGAGCCATGCTGGGAAACTCAGAATGAGCCATGTGGAGCAAGCCAAATGTGCAGCGGCTGCCTCTGTGGCCACACTGGCAGCTGCCTGTTTGTTTCGCTCCTCATGCCCTCCACGTGCTTCTCCTGAGTTCCCACTGTTCCCCATTCCTGGCTCTAGGCCTCCTCTCCCTTCTACTGCTGTCTGCTCCTGCTGCCCTCCCTCCTCCACAGGAGTGGGTCAGACAGAGGGAGCATATGTTCCCACTGATGGGGCCCCAGGGTGTGTCTATTCCCCTCCCCTGTTTGTGCCCTAGACCTGTAACCAAGATGGCCCCATTGAATATCCCTGAATGCTTTGTTCAGATTGAGGCTCTGTGGCAGATTAAGGCAATGGACCCCAGCAGGTAGTCACTGGATGCACCAGAGATCTAGGACTTGAACCCAGGGCTCCAAAGACACAGGCTGAGGGCCTGTCATTACAATGTTACTCTTTTTTTTTTTTTACTTCAAAGTAAAGAGTTCACACTGTTTACTTCAAAGTAGCAAGCAACAGGAAGTGTGTACTCCTGATTTTTCAGAAGAATCTACATCTCTTCTTACTCCTAAATAACTTAAATTTAGGGCTCTATATATGTCAATGATCTAGAAGTTAAAATGAAGTAAGAAATACCTACTTCAAAGTATCTGTTTTGGGGAATCTGGTCATGGATGAGGGAGCAGCCAAGGAGGTTGGGAACAGGAGAACAGGGGAAATGGAGCAGTCATACTGGCTGGGAACTGGGGGTGGGGGGTGGGGTAACAGCCGGGGGCTGGGACCTGGCGTAGCAGGGGTAACAGAGCAGCCAGAGAGACTGATACCCAGTGTAGTAGGGGTAACAAAGCAGTCAGGGGGCTGGGAAAGAGGGTAAAGGTGTGAAGGGGGTCCCAACTTCCTTTGTGCCCACGATCCCACGAATTCTTGATACACCCCTGTTGAATCAGACTTATGTTTGTCAGATCCAGCAGCAGTAGTGACTTAACCCCTTAGAGACTACTTTGTGCCCAGCTGTATGCCACCTTGGCTCTTGGGGGGTCCTGTGCCCCTCCAGGGGGCGTTGTGACAGAGTGGGTCTCTCCTGTTTGGGATGCTTGCCCACATAGTGACTAGGACTCTGGGCCCTGCTTCTTCCTTGCTGTTGGGTCCCGCCCTGGCCCTCCCACCAGGAGGCAATGAGAGGGTGGGCCATGATACACATGTGCTGGGCTTGAGGAGAGGTTGGCATGGAGCCCAGAGTGGCTCAGTGCCTAAAGGCCAACTGGCGGTGAGAGCAGCTGGGTAGGGAGCAGGAGTCTCTGTCAGTTGGCTCTAGAGTGGGTAATCCTCTTGCAAAGCAGGGAGGCCAGGGACAGGAGCAAGAGGCCTGTGAGAGGGAAGGGGAGGCAGCATCTCCCTCCAGCCTAGTAGAGTCCTGTCTTTGGTGTCACATAGGGTCAGAAGTGAGACTGGTCATAAACGGAGCCCCTTTCCCCCATTTAAAGAAACAAAAGCAACACAAGTTCATTGCAAAAGACAGGGAATCCACACCTGGGAAAGGGGGAGGGAGGAAGTGGGCATCTTGTCCAGTTAGTGGGCTCTCCCCTGCCTGTGGTGGACGGAGCCTGGGGGGAAAATTTTCACTGCCTCACTGCATTAAAAAGTTGGTGGAGGCATTACTCCTGAGCAGGGCCAGGCATAGCGTGGTGAGGCAACAGAGGGTCCCCAGGCAGCAGCATGGTCAGTCACTTCTGACAGCCCAGTCCTCCTAACCCAACACTCCAACTCCCCCTTTTTTTAGCCAGTCTACCCCTGGGCATATGTGTCTTTTTGGAATGAGTTCTGGTGTCTAACCCTTTCCCTCCTCCCCCCAGAACATAGCCAGGGCAAGCAGGACTATCTTACCTTTTGTTAAGACAATTGATAGAGACAAAGATGCTGAGCAGAAGTCAACTTTGGGGGTAATTTGGAAAGAAGTGAGTTTTGTGCTTGGCAGAGAAGCTGGAAGAAGTCTTGGGGGAAAGACAGCCTTTCAGGGAAGCCCTATACTGCAGGATTTAGGGGAAGAAAGCTGCAGAGAGACATGCAGCTTTGGGGGAACTGGGCTGCTGTACTTTGGGAGTGACGGCAATGTCTGATTGAGGGAGCAACTGCTGTTGGCTACTTTCCATAACCCTTCCTCAACCTTTAAATACACAATTTTAAAATTACCGTAAGATTCCAGTCTCTCTCTCCTCAAAAGAAACCAAGCCAGAGGTTCCAAGGCTGCCCTGGAAACTTCCCATCGCTCAGGAAACAGGGAGCAACAGCAGTCTTTGACCAGTACATGTGGTCAGAGGTGCCCAGTTAGAAGACTCTTGGAGATAGGTGTGCACCATTAATGGCTTCTGCTCAGTGACAGAGTAACTCCTTGGCAACCTTTGCCTGGTGAATGGTGACAAGGGTGCAGGATATTGATTTATTTATATTTATACCCTCCTTTTTCTGAGGACTCAAGGCAGCTTACAATATAATTAAAAACAACAATAGAAAGCAATAAGATCCTCTACAACCCTCTCCCCTCCAAATCCTATACCAGTCCCCTCATACATAAATGTTCCCCACCACCAACCTACTCCCCCATCTTGCACCGTGGGGAGTATACCCCCTAATATCCTAGCCCAACCCCCCGATCTTGCTAGATACAAAACTCCTTCCCACCCTACCATTCCCAGCCCAACCCTTCAAAAGTCCATTAAAAGTTAAATTATATTATTATTATTTATTATATTATTTATATAACACCAGCAGTGTACCTGGTGCAGTAGAATTAATAGTTATAGAACAGGTTCCTACCCCAGGGGCTTACAGTCTATGGGTGATTTTACACACACAATTCTCCTGCATGTTTGCTGTTACAATCCTGAATTTTCTGTGTGTCTAAATCACTCACCCAGATCTTAAACATCTGGCTCTTTGAACTTCTGCAGAGAACTTGTCCCAGAACTTTTGTGTGTAAAATGTTCTCCTGGTAAACTGCTTTGCTCCAGGTAGCTGTCGTCACTTGATTTCCATGACAGCCCCTCACGTCTACAGCTGTGGCTACTTTAGGCTGCCTCAGGGCAGTGTGTGTGTGAAGAATGCATCTGGAACTTACTTGAGGACTTGTAAACCCAGAAGATGGAAAGACCAGCAGTGTGTGTAAAAATGCCCCTATGAGAGACAAGGGGGGGGGGGGGG
>QEPC01012864.1:1795409-1819942 GCA_003113815.1 Sphenodon punctatus | reverse complement strand
TCCTTGGCCCTCTCCTCTTCTCTATCTACACCCAGTCCCTAGGCAAACTCATTGCTTCCCATGGTTTCCAATGCCACCTATACGCTGACGACACTGAACTCTCTCTCTCCACTCCTTCCCTCTCCCCCTCTGTCCAAGCTCGTCCCACCAACTGTCTTTCCGATATCTCTGCCTGGATGTCCAAACGCCAGCTTAAACTGAACATGGCTAAAACTGAACTCCTTATCTTCCCTCCCAATCCTTCCTCTCTCTTTTCCCTGTCAATTGCCATTGAAGGGGTCTCGATCCTCCCTGTACCCCAAGCCCGTAGCTTGGGCTTCATCTTCGACTCGCACCTCACTTTCAAACCCTACATTGACTCCATGGCCAAATCCTGCTGCTTCTCCCTCCACAACATTGCTAAGATCTGCCCTTTTCTGTCTGTCTCCTCTGCCAAAACTCTCATCCACGCCCTAGTCATCTCACGCCTTGACTATTGTAACCTCCGCCTTGCTGGCCTTCCCCGCTCTCACTTTGCTTCCCTCATCTCTGTTCAACACTCTGCTGCCAGTATCATCCACCTAGCCCGTCGCTTCGACCATGTGCAGTCTCGCCTCTCCTCCCTCAACTGGTTTCCCCTTCCTGAGCGTATTCTGCACAAGCTCCTCGTCTTCACCGACAAAGCCCTTCACAACCTTGCTCCCCCGTACCTCTCTGCCCTGATCTCCCTCCGAACCCCTGTTCAAGCACTCTCTGCTGCTCTTCCATCCTCTCCCTCACCCTCCCACACCTCCTCCTCCAACCGCCTTCGTCCCTTCTTCCTCTCTGCCCCGCATGCCTGGAACTCCCTCCCTGCACTCGTCTGCCTTGCCCCCACCCACCACACTTTCAAGTTCCTCCTCAAAACCCACCTCTTCCGCTCTGCCTTTCCTAACTCCTACTAATCACCCCCACCCAGGATTATCCCCTACTTGTTATCTTCAAGCTCCTGTTTACTGTAACCAAGCCAAGAACGTGTACCTGAGTTCTTGCATCCTCATGAATGTTGCATCCCTTGTCTCTCCCTCTCTTCCCCCTTCCCTGTCTCCCCTCCCCCTGTCTTTAGATTGTAAGCTCTCGGGCAGGAACCGTGTCTATTTTATTCTCTGTCAAGCGCCAGGTACATTTCTGGTGCTATATATAAATGCTTATAATAAAATAAAATAATAATAATAAAATAATAATAATAATAATAATTAATATACAGACAAAGCCTGGTCATAGTGCCCCATTTTACATCTGTGAGACAGAGGGACAGTGATTTACCCAGGGCAACCCAATGAGAAGAGGATTTGGCTTCAAGGCTCCCAGTTTCAATTCCAGTCCACTGAACCACAGTGGTTTGAGCTCTGCAGACCAAGCTGAGCCCAATAGGACCACCCAGCTGGTCCTGTTGGGTTCAGTTTGGGATCCTTCCCAGTCCAAGGTCCTTGGACATGGGCTGGGTTTCCCAATGTGTGAGAGGCCCAACTCCATTCCCATTAACTGCTCTGTGGGGATAGAGCCCAGGGCTGGCCCCAGGATTTATGGGACCATGCAGTGCCATGTCCTAAGTCTTGCTGCAGGGCCTAATTTGCATAATTTAAATAATTTGCCACAGCTGCCACCCCCAGGAGTGGGGCCTAGGCTAGTATGGGGCAATGTCAGGAAAAGGGCAGAGGAATTCCTTAGCTCGGCCCTTTTCCTGACGTGCCGCATGACATCACATAGTGCTGTGATCTCACAGTGCTCCACAGGGGCAGGGCCAACCTGTTATAGACTAAGACCGTTTTTAGACGAGGAGCGCTGAAGCACCTCCTGAACACCGCGTTCAAAGACAAGCCACTGGAAGTGATGTGTCCCCATTGCCGGCGGCAGCGGTGGGGGGAAGACACAGGGCTTTCAAGTGGTGCGTTATCAAGACTTGAATTTTCTGGCTTTCAGAACGCGCTGCTCGAAAGCCCTGTGTCTCCCCCCGCCGCCGGCAATGGCGACACGTCACTTCCAGCAGCTTGTCTTTGAATGCGGCGTTCAGGAGGCGCTTCAGCGCTCCTCGTCTAAAAACGGTGAAAGTCTGGGCTAAGAACAGTCTAGCACATTGTGACCAGGCTTGGGCCTGTTTTTTAGCCTGAGCAGGTCTCCAACACTGTGTATCCCAGCCCTATCCCCCATGTGTCAGGGGGCTGTGGGTAGGTTGTGCAGGGATCAGGTGACCAACAGCTAGCTGCACCCTGCCACTGGTCACTTATAGCCCACTGAGGGGTAATAAGTTCAAATGAGGGCAGCGAAAGGTCAGGTGATCAGAGGCTAGGAATAAAAATAGCAAGAGTTCCTAGCTGGCTGGAGTAAGGGCCTGGTCTGCTTGTAAGAGGTAAGGCTTGAAGCAGGGCTGCTCTGGGCCCTGCAGTTTGTGGGGAACCCACTGAAAGCATCTGTCCTGGAGCCTGAGCAGCAGTGGTTGGGCTTCAGGAGACCCAGTACAGCTCCCACTCATAAGAGGCTCCCACTTGTGAGAGGCCCCGCAAGCCCTGGTGGCATTTCCCCTGAGTCTTCCAGAGATCCTTGTGAGCAGCTGCAGAGGGGCTCCCCAGGAACTTGAGAAGTGGCAGCAGTGTGGCTTCCTCTGCCCTTCCCTTCTAGGACAGTAAGCAGAGCCAGACTTAGGGGCAGACTGTCACAGAGAAACATGGGCTCACACACGTGTAACATGGGACTACATGTTTGGTAAATGTGTGGGGCCAAGGGTTTCACATGGATGTAACGTTACCATAAATGTACACTATGTAATGTTAAAAGTTCCACATGTTGGTAATGTTGACTCTGAGAATTGTAGAACTCAAATTGGGGGCTCTCCTACGTCATCAGCCTGTAGGAAGTGCAAACAGATAACAACTGGCTTGCTAGACAAGCCTATGGAGATGTTAATGAACTTCCATGTTTACCTGGGGCTGCGTACGTGCTCTGGGACACATTCCCCAAACGCGGGAAAACCCAGAAAAAGAAAGTTAAATGCTATATAAGGACAGAGATCCCAGAGGGGAGGGAGACTGCTAAAAGACTTCTTCCTGCAAAGCCAGCTTGAGCTTCTGCATATGAAAGGGACCAGCCTAAATAGCAGGCTGGGGGAAGATGAAGTGAGAAGGATTTTGATCTCTAAAGCCAAGAGCCCAGCCATTCACCTTCATGGCTGAGAAAACCAGAACTTCTGGACCTTGTTTTAGGGTAAGATGAATAGCTTAGGAACTCAACAGTATAAGTTAGGAATGCGTTATATTTACCTTTGATTTCTAATTACCACTCTGTTTAACTATCTTGTTTATGTAATCAATAAACTGACTTCTTATTTCATAAAGAAGTGGAAGAGTCTAATATTGGAACACAAGTGAGCTACAAGAGCCCTCAAGCTCTTGCGAACCCAGAGAGTAAAGAGTCTGTAAACGGGAAGGATCGGGCCCTTGTGTGACAAGAAGTTTCATTGTGGCACACTTGAATTAGCCAGTGAGAGAAACTGATTCAAGAGAACTGTGCGCAAGGGAAACTGAGTCACTCAAACCCGGTAAAGTGGGGGTGCGGACTCCCCAACCCATGACACAGGCCCAAGAGCGACAGATTCTGAAGGATGGTAGCGGTCTGAGAAGAGAGAAGTCTGAGGACAGTGCCACATGGTCGCACCACCGCACCTCCTCCTCCCACCACAGCAGTACCGCATTGACTTGTATGCCACCCACAGCCAGGGGGGAACCCCACCCTGCAAATGTGCTTTGTGGCGGTAGCAGCACTCCATAGTCATCACCCCGATCACATGCACATGCAATAGCATCATTTGCTGCTGTATAGGCTCACATTGGCCATCCCTTGGTCTGCTCCGGTGGTGGCAGATTTAAACGGAATCTGCTGCCGTTCGCAGTACATGCGCACCCCTGCCAGTCTAGACTGATGCCCACAGCTTTGTGGCTGTTGCCAGGGCAACTTGCCACCAGGAGTAGAGCTGCAAGTACCGGCCATCCTTTAGATAGACTGCTGCTCTGCTCCTGGCCAATGCTCTGGGTTCAGGCAGCCTGCTCCACTTGAGGTGCTCCATGATATTCCAGAGCACCATGAGCAGAGCTGGCCTGGAGCAGGCTCCACATTAACCCCAGATCGCCTCTAAACAGATGGGCCACCTGGCCAGAGCATGAGTAGAGCAGGTGTCTGTCTAAAGGCACCGATTGTCACTGCCTCTTTTCTCTCCAGAGCATGCTGGGAAATGTAGTTCAGCAGCTGTAGAGAGCAAATATGGTGGCAACTGTGTGCATGCACAATAGTGCATAGCAGCAAACTGTGCTATGCACATGCACACAATGGGGACAAAAATCATGTGACGGTTGACTCAAAGCCTCAGCCAGGCAGCATGCCCTTGGGGCGGGGTGGTGGTGGTGCAGCTGGGGATGTGGCTTTGGGAGCATGGCTTTGGAGGGCTGCAGCCTGAGAAGTGCCTAGGGCAGGTAAAATCCTAAATCCGTCCCTGTCAGCAAAGCTTCCCTCCTGGGGCTGGGGCAGTGCAGCTCCTGCTGCCCACTCCTGGAGCAGCCTATGCAGCTTCCTCCGCCTCTTTGCCCTGGACTCACCAGGGCTAAGGCTGGCCCTGGTTTTGGAGCTGCCTCAAATCTTCTCTGTGCCGGAAGGGGATGAGGTTGAGAACTTGCTCAGGGGCCCAGCAGTGCTGTAAAGGCTTAGCCTGGAGCTGAGTGAACAGGAGGCTTGGGGAGAGACTACAGCCTGGAATGAGAGCTGGCAGACTGCTGGAAGGACTAGGAAATACACTGGGGGATGGGATACTGTTTTTCATTAGTAAAAGAGCACTTGGTGTAGGATCTGCTGCAGACTGGGATTTGTGGAGCGGAAACTGCAAGATCTTACAGCCAAAGCAGGGCTGCCCTGTTCCAACCCTAAGTAAACAGCAGAGGCTATGTTCTGACAAACAGTTAATTCAATGTAGTTGGACCTTACTCTTTTTTTTACTCCTGAAGCATTCACACAGAGTGCTAAACCAACATTATTCAGGTACAGGAGTATGTGAACTCTGTGAGGAGGAGGGTGCGGGGTAGAAAAAAACCTGACAATAAATAAATAAATAAATAAATGTTCTGAAAAATAGTTTATATTTTGAAGTAACTGCTCATGTGAACACTTATTGGTGTGAGAGTAGCGACCATGTTCAGTTATCATTATGTCTCAGCTAGGGGCAAGATTGCTGAAGTACTACTTCAGTTTACACTGTTCGTCTGAACGGTACTGAAGTGGAGTAGTTATCTTGATTTAATTTGATTTAATTAAAGTTGTTACTTTTTGTTTAGTTGTGTTCATCGGAACATGACCAGTGCTTCCCTTTATCCAAACGCCCACTGGTCAGAAAGTTTTGGCTGTCTCTCCCCAGGCTATTTGAGTAACTGGGAGGGTATTGATCTATGTAGTCTAAGATTTTGGACCTGGGAGACCGGGGTTCAATGCCTGTCTTAGCACTGAACTCACCAGGTGGCTTTGGGCATGTCACTATCTTTCAGCCTCAGGTCTCCATCTGTAAAATGGTAATAATAAGAACCTACCTCACAGGGTTGTTGGGAGGGTGAAACTAGATAAAGATTGTAAAGCACTTTGAACGCTGAAAACACCATGGCTGCAATCCACAAGCCACTTAGTCTGGAGTAAGTGGCCTATATAAATGATAAATAATATTACTGTAATAATCTCTTCCAGATGTTCAGCCTTTTTTAATACTAGAACGTCCATGAACAGAGCTTATTTTTTCCAGTTTGTTACTCACAGTCGTCAGCCAAACAGCATGAACAAATTTTTCCAGCCTCTGATTTGACAGTCCATGAATCTCTCTTCTCTCCTGCAGGAATCCTACCCAAAGCCTTGTACTGAGGAAACCAGCAGGGTTTACAAAAGTTACACTTGTCAGCGACAGAGCCTACACCTCTTCTGTGAAAAGTGGGGGTTCTTTGAGGAGCTCCATGATTCTCCCATACAAGAGTTGGAAGCTCCATCACATCAGCAGTCTTTAAGAAGACTGTGTAGAACAGTCTGGAAGGAGGCAAAGCTCTCTCATACACACACACTCCCCCCCCCCCCCCCCCCCCCCCCCCCCCCGCACAGGCTTTTGATCTTGTGAGAGGGGAGGAGATAACAGGGAAGGCGGACCTCTTCCATCTCAGTTCCTTCCAACTGCCTTTAGTGACAGCTAGAAACGCTGTTACAAACGTCTGCCCAGTTCTCCAAAGAAAAAAAGCTTAGCTTAGTTAGTATTGAAGTTATTTAGAGTTAGAATCAAACTTACAATTGTTGATTAGTGGCCTTGGAACTGCCTGAACTCCCGTCATTGCAATGTCGAAGCAGTCTGATTTCAAGTACTGACATGCCCTGCAACCCTCTCCATCATGGACTGTCACGATAAGTGCGTAGCATGTCTGGGGGAAGGTCATGATACTAAAACCTGCAAGGCTTGTGCAGCCCTAACTTCAAGGGCAAGGAAGGACCGCATGATGTAGCTCCAGGACGTCTTAATGAGGCAAGCTTTACGAGGGGGAGAGAAAGGCCCAATAAAGATCAAGACAGGTCAGAAGACTGTTGTGGCTCCGGCTCAGCATATTTCCACCCCAGCACCTACATCAATCTCCGCACTTGATGTACCTGCTGATGCCTATGACATCGCGCACAGCCCCAACCCTGGCATTGCCTCCACTTTCAGCATCATCCCAAGCCTTTATGGGCATTCTTTCCACTGTCTTGGAGGCTCCAAAGCCACAATTGGAAGGACTTGAAGAAATGCAGGAGGACAGTGCCCTTACTCTAGAACCTAAGAAAAACAGGAGAAAGAAAGAAGAGAATTAGATTTCCTTCTCCATCTTCAGACTCTCCTCCTCAGGAGGCCCCAGTGCGACGAAACCCTCTGATTAGATTGCTCATGGGGAAGACCATTTACTCTGATGTCAAACTCATCCACTCCTACCAAGGGTCCCCAAGGCAGCATCCCAACTGTCCTTGGCATGGGTCTGCTTCTCACCACGGGTCTTCCAGGCACCACGCTCCCATCCAGAGACCACTCCACAAGCGCTGTGCCCATGACAAGTACCATTCTCCTAGCTATAGAAGATCCTGATCCCTGTACTACAGGAACCATTTTAGGGGAAATGGTTCCTGTTGCTGCCCCCCTCTGTGCCACTGGAGAGAGCCCTCTGATTACCCTAAGCACAGATACAAAGACGCTTACCATTGTGCCCATTATTCTTGCTCCAGAAGTCCTTCTACGCACCATCAGCAATGTGACTCCAGTGAATATTCTCCCCCTTAGGAATGTCACGTAATCACCCAAAGTTAACCCGCAACCACGACCAGTGGCTCCAGACACCTAGGTCCAGCCATCTCGGACTCCTCCACAACCACCGACTGAACCAACAGGACCTCCATTCATATCTCGATTCAAACAGCACCAGATCCAGCAGCACCAACAATCCCTCTGGCACCTGTGGCACCAGTTATACTGGCACCCCAGTCTTAGTCAGTGCAGCCAGCTCCCTCTGGTCTAGCCTTCTTGCAGGCTTTGCTGGGCCACCAAGACCTTAGTAAGGTGGTATGCCCATCAGTACCTCACTCAGACCCTGACACAGGCAAGGATGCATACTTTTTCTCCTCACCCCTTCCCAATTCCAACAAGACAGTGGGCCCTCCACCCAGCAACTTCGTCTTGGATATGTCGGCAATGCTGGCAATGGAGGATGTTAAGGCTTTTCAAGCTATGCTTAAGAGGTTAACTATGTCAATACCTGAAGTGCCAAAGTGAGTCCTCAAAAAAATATCCCACAGGTACAGTGTTTAGACTACTCGGTGGTGGTGGTGATGCTGGACATGTGATGCTTCCCATCTTCGAGAAACTGCTCAAGCCCTCTACCTCTGTGTGGAAGACTCCTTCTTCAGCTGCTCCTATTAACAAGTTGGCTGACGCCATATACACCACACAACAGGATCCGTATTCTTTAAATACCTAACCCCCAACTCCCTGGTAATAGCAGTAGCCAAACAGATCAAGATCTAGGGCAGTCTAGATCTCACCTTCAGACAGGGAAGGAAGATGGCTGGATGTATTAGGTCAGGTTTTCTCATCAGTTATCCTTTCCTTGAGAGTAGCAAGTTATCTCTTCACCATGTGTGGATACCAGTTGACTGTGGCCCTAATCCACTACCACCACTGACCCAACCCAGTTAGCTGCCCTCCAGAGAGAAAGACCCCAGGTGGCACAGTTCCAGTTAACATCAGTGATGCACATCATCGACTGTGCTATCCATAGTATGGCCTCAACCATCATGGTGCAATGTCATGCCTGGCTCAGGTCCACAGCCCTCGTGCCTGAAAATAAGACCAGAATTGAAGATCTTCCCTTCGACAGTGAGGGTCTCTGTAAAGTCAACTGATGAGACTCTTTCAAAGATTTTTTTTTAAAAAACCTGCCATACTACTAGTTTAGTAGGAGTCATTAGGGCAATAAAAAAGAGGAATTAATTTCATCAGAGAGCTTCTCCCTCATTTCAGCATAGGAAAGTCCCTCGGTATCAGCAGCACTCCTTCTCCCAATCATGAAAAAGGTTCACTAAACCCAAACAAAAAAACAGGTCGCAAACCAGTTCGTTCTCTGGCCCACAGCCAAGATTGCAGGTTTAGCACCTCAGAGGTTGAGGGAGAGCCCATCTCCTCCCCCATCTTTCTAGGCCACCTAAGCCACTTCTGTGAAGCTTGGCCGCAAATAACAATGGGCTGGTGCATTGAAGAAATTGTCTTACATGGCTATAGCTATTCAGTTCGAGCAACTATCTCCACATCACCCCCCCTTCCCTGTCTCTCCTTAGGGACCCCTCTCAAAAGGCATATTTAATAGAGGAGGGCCACTCTTTACTCTCTAAAGGAACCATTAAGAAGATCTTTCCCTCTTCACCAGTTTGAGGTTTAAGATATTTTGTGGTCCCAAAAAGAGATGGGGTCTCCATCCTATTTTAGGCTTTAGATGCTTAAACAAATTTGTTTGTAGACAGAAGTTCAAGATGATATCTTTATCCACTATAATACCAGAATTACAAAAGGGCTTGTGGCTTGCCTCCCTTGACCTCAAAGATGCCAGAGGTTACCCACGTCTGGTTTAGATTAAAGGGTCAAGCCGCCACTGTAGAATGTTCTACCTGTACAGGTGGTAAAAATAACTTTTGTATAACGTTCTTGATTTATAATGTTCCAATAAAACCTAGAAAAATGTTTTATAAAAATGTCCTAAAACCCAAAAGCAAGCCAGAAGTGTCAAAATTGTTAACATTCCAACTGTATAGACAATCACATAACAACATAAAAACCACTAAATATTATAAATGTATCTAAAAACAGCCTGAGCCATTGACTGATATTAGGAAAGGATTGTCCTCTTACTCTTAACATAAGAGGTAACCTACAGGTTTCCAAACTGTAGGTCATGACCCTAAGTGGGACAATGCCATTTGTCGATTGGGGGGTCACAATCCCAATTGATAATTATAAACTTTGCATATCTTTATAAGCTTTTGGGCTATACGGGGTCCTTCCTTGGGCTGGTAAAAAATCCGGACTAAAGTCAGCAACACAAGACAGATATACAATATATTTATTATTTATTTATTCACATTTTTTCTCACCTTTCAATTAAGGCTCAGAACGGGTTACAAAACACAAAAATATATTCACAAATAAATAAAATTCCCTAACCCCTTAATATATTAAAATACATCAAGGAAAACCAAGTACAATCAAGTAAATCCACAACTCCCCAACCCTACCGCTGCTTGCCAAATGCCTACCCAAACAAAAAAAAGTCTTACGTAGGGTATTTTCAGACGTAACGAGATCACAGTGAGCCACGCTGAATACCCACCTGTGGTCACTGTGCCCTGCACGTCTGTTTGGAGGCCGCCAGATGTTCACCACACTGAATACCCACCTGGGGTCAATTTCAACCACGCTTCCGGGCACCTGGCGGGAAATTCCGCAGAAGCGTGGTGAAAGTGATTCCAGGCGGGCATCAATAAAAAGTAATGTCTGGTCAGCTATCACGGCCCGGAATCCCCGATGGGATTCCGGGCCATGGTGAACTCAGCCAGATGCTGCGGCGGCATTGGCCTCCCCGCCCACCCGTCTCCCCGGAGGGTGGGTGGTGAGGCAGCGGGGAGGGGCCGTGCGGCCGCACGTTGTGCCGCGTGGCCCCGCCCCCTCCCTGATTCCCCGCCGGGATCCCCAGCACGTCTGTTTGCCGTGCCTGGGTGATCCCAGCGGGGAATCTCTGGGTTGTTTTCAGGACGCGGCGAAGCCGCCCCATCACGTCTGAAAACACCCATAGTCTCTGGGAGATGAGCAGGCTCAGGTTTATATGCATGAAAACAATACTATGGAGGGTGCTAGCATTTCGGGTACACAATGAGGCTCAAAGCTCATTCTGATCTATGCAGCCCATTGAGCTGGTGTAGTTAAGGCACAGTTTCTGTGGCCTTTCATGCACAAGGGAGTGATGTGGCCAGGACCACATCTGACTGCCTTTGACTTCCGCAACCCAAGGGATGTTGTGTAGACTCCAGACCAAGGTCCGTGCAAGTCCAAGCAGGACTTGGAAAAAGCCCAGTGACAGTGACAAGATAGGTCCAGTGGCAGCATCCAGTGTAAGGCAGAAGTCCAGTGCAAGGACACACAGCCTTCAAGAATTTAGTCATGTTTTAACCACTCAGCCACCACATCTCACCTTACATGGCATGTTAACAAATCCAGCAATCACCCAAGCCTGGGAGGAAAGGATTTCTCTCTAGTTTGTTGGTGCATTTCTTGCTTCTGTCTACACTATGGACACACAACGATGAGTCTATTCTGGAGTAAGTGCCTTGAGAATTGCAACACTAGGTGTGTCTTTCAAAACTGACAATGAAAGAACATATATAATGATCATCATCATTATTGTTTATATTTATACCCCCTATGCTGTTCCAGAAGTGGCTCAGTGGCCTACAATAAAAGTAAGTCCCATCTTTCCCCATTACCAATATCCCTTTTTGTAATGTTAGCTAAAGGGGCTTGAACTAGGACAGTCCTTCTAAGATCAGAACCATCATCCTTCTTCCAACTATTTTATGTAGAACTATAAACTGGATATACATAGAGTGCAATCCTCACCCATTAAAGGCAATGGGAGTTAGGCCATTGAGTTTAATAGGTTCTGAACTGCAGCCAGGATACAATATATATATAAATTATTTTTTTCAGCCTTTATTGGGAAGTTGTGTTTTCAGTAGAAGATGAAAGCAGGAGCCAGTAAGTGCAGCATGTCAGGGGGAGAAGAAATAGTGTATATTTTAATCTCTCTTTATACTCCTTTACCTATTATTCCTATAGATGTGTAAGCATTAATATATGCACCTGCATTTTGCACATGAAGATGTGGACAGGCTAATTTGTTTACAAATACAAATGGCATATTAACTGGCTGGGACAGTTACAAATTTGTCCCTTTCTCTGCAGGCAAGAGGTAGATTTAAATCCAAAAAGATTGCTTGATTCACCATGAAATGGCAAGCTGTTGACCAAAGCCACCTTACAGTTTGTGGCCAGCAAGCTAGAAAGAAAATACCAAAACACTAGGACAGTTTTCTACATTAGGATCAGAAATAAATTTCCATCTGAGTGGGGGTGATTTTCAATCTAGAATTCCCCAGAGCAGACAAGGTCTAAACAGATTGTTTACAGAAAGTGGATCTCTCTCCAACCTTAACAGTTAAGAGATATATTAATGCATCTATCCTAACAAAATGCGAGCATATTTGCACAGATATCATTTCCCCTAACCCTCCCCAAAAGTATAGATATTTAAGATCCCCTGGATGCTGAAGCCTACCAAAGGGGCAGAAAAGCAATTCCAAACCGCAACAGGGGAATCCATGCAGTAGCCAAGCAAGCAGAACGATGCAGTCTCTCCCGCCTTGGCTCTCTTTATGGGCCTATCCGAAGGGGTGTCCTAACACCTCATAACACCTAATTAAAAAAAAAAATGTATGTAGGAGCCGCTTGCTTATTGGGATTGCTATTAATTTGACAGACAGATCGCAGGCAGGGGATTGGCTAGCAGCGAATGACGCCCATAACAACAAAGGTGGAGTTGGGAGACATTAGATTAAAAAGAGAGAGACAGGGGGAGGGGGAAAAAAGAAAAGAAAAAACTCTTTTCACCCTCCTCCCTTGACTGTGAAATCTACAAGAGTGTCAATTTCAAGGTAGCAGTTCACAAATCCAAGCCTGGGAGGAAAATGTGGATTTCTCTCTAGAGTTGTATGTGCATTTCCTGCTTCTACAGGCATACAAACACCCCATTATTATTATTTTTTCTTTCCCTCTGCGAGTCTTGTTTACAAGGCAGACAGTTGCAGTTTTCCCTGTGGTGTTCCCGCTTATCTGCGTGGCTGCAATGTCTGCCCCAACATTCGGATATGCCTACATTTTTGTCCCAGCTGGAAGTCTGGAAACTCTTTTTTCCTTAATGGGGTGTGTGTGTGTCTGTGTGCTTTAATTTAAAGGGGAGGGGCGTGCTAGGAATTAAATCGAAAGTGTGATTTGTGTTGTGATCTCTGCAAACGCCAGAAGAGGATTGTTGCAAGTGTCAGAAGAGGATTGTTGCAAATGTAAGATTTTTCCCTCCTCTCTGCCTGTCTCTCCTCTCTCTCCCTCCTCCTCTCTTTTGGCTAGTGTTGCAAAAGCAAAGAGCAATAAAAAACACACACACCGAGAGACAGACACACAGACCAGTAAGAACCAGAAGCAGCCATTTAAAAAAAGGAGAGAGAAGAAAGGAGAGAAAAAAAATATTTCTCTGACAATTCCGTTTAGGGAGCAGATGGAAAAGTGGAGACTTGTGAAGGGCTGTGAGGTTGGCTAAGGATCCAGGAGCGAAAAGAGCCTGGCTGATTGGAAGAAAAAACCAGAGCGATGGAGGCGGGGGAAGTGCGATCTCTCTGCGGGGACTGGAGCGAGTCCACGCCCGGGGCCAGCGCTGCAGAGCTGGCCAGCATTCAACCGGCGCTCCCCAGCTAAAGGCACCCCCTTAGTCCCCTTCTTCAGCTCGGATAACTTGCAGGTAGGTGCCTGTTTCAAAGAACCACCCGGGACCTCCAGCAACAAGCGCACCCGATACAGCCCCCCGTTTCAAAGGTGGGTGGGAGAGAGAAGGATCAGGGGGAGGGGAGAGAAGGCACGATCCGAGGCGACGCTTGCTGCAACCGGGTTGCTTTGCTGCAGCAGGAGCGCATGTGGAGCTCGCCATTACCCGACGCTCTGGTTCGCCATCTGGGGCTGGAGGAGGTGCTTTGTCTCCTCTCCGGGCTCCGACGGCGGCTGGCAGTAACTGCTCCTTCCCTTCGCGTTTGCAGCCTCTCCTGGTGTTTCGGCTGTTCGGTATGGAGAAGGAAGCGGGGGGGCTGAGTTTTATTTTATTTTTGCAAGGGGGATTTTTTTGTGCTGGGTGCATGAGCAGACGAGAGGCGGATTTTTTTATGCGTTCGCAGGGGCAGCAGCGGGGCCGCCATGGAGGCGGTGGCGGCGGCACGCGGCAGCCGCTGGTGGCGGGGATGGTGCGGGATAGAACCGGGTTCACGTCCCACTCCGGGCTCGTTGTAGAGCCGGCCCCCTACTTGAAGCAGCAGCGGTGGTAGTGATAGGGCTTTAGGGAGGCGGGGAAGGAGGATCGCCGCTAGTGCCTTGTGCATGCTTTCCAGCCGGGCTGTGGCTCTCCGCCTGCTGGGGGGATTGCACCGAGACTTGGAGAAGGAGGGGGTCCCAGGCTTTCCCCCTCCCTCTCCGGCTGCTGCAGCTGGATTTCGGGGGCAGGCTTCCAGGGTTGGGCGGTTGCTTTCTTCTCCCCCTTTCCGAGGCTGTTAGTTCCGCGCCGGAGCTGGTGAGGTAGCCTTCTGGGCAGGTTCCTCGGCGCCGCCATCCGGAGGGTGCGTGCCCAGGCTAGTCCCCCGCCTCCTCGGACCGGGGCGCGGGGCTTTCGCCCCCCACTGGGTGAGTGGAGGAGGGAGAATGTGTGCACGGGGGGGCTCGGCTCGTGCACCCGGGCGGGGTTGGGGTAGCAGGGTGTGTGTAGAGAGACGACGCTCCCCGGGGGTCGGTGGGGAGGACGCGCTGCCCTAGCTCCGCGCTGCCCAGACGCCCCCAGCCGGGCATCCCCGCCCCCCCTTCCCCCAGCGGCTCCGGCGGGGCTGCGGCTGCAGCGGCTTCTTCTTCCCCCTCCCCCCGCACCAGCCCTGCTGCTGCTGTTGCCGCCGCCTCGGGAGGTGGGTTTGTCTCGGCTTTATAACCGCGCCAGGCTGGGAGCTGCTGGCGCGCCCATCACGGAGATCAGGCGGGGAGAAAGTAAGCCATTGTGTGCCCCAGCCGGGCGGAGGCTTGGAAAGAACCAGCAAGCGGAAAACCGCGCTCCCAGCCTGGGTAATCAAGGGGGAAACGGGGAGCTGCAGAACTGGGGGAAAGTCTGACCGGGTAAGCGGTGTGACTGACCGGGAGAGAAGGGATGGAGGACCCGAGTCTCTGGGACCGCGTGAGGGAACGTCGATGACTGAGCGGGAGAGAAGGGACTGGGCTGGAGAACCGAGCCCGCTGTCTGCTCTGGGTAGTTGAGGTGGGAGGCAGGGAGCTGGTCTTGCTGGGGAAGCGGGTGTTCTTTGCCCGGGAGCCGGGCCCACTGCCTGCCCTGGCTAACCGGCTCTAGGGGACGGAAGAGCATTCTCTGCGCCGCTGACCGAAAGGTGAGGGAAGGGGTAATCTCGTTGCCTGCCCTGGTAAACCGAGAAGGCGCCGGGGGTCTGGGTTCACTGGGGGTCCAGGAGAGCCGGGCCGGGCATTCTCTCGAACGAGAAATGGGGTGGGGGTACCAAGCCCGTTTGCTTCGATCTGCTCCGGTCGGTAACCGAACTGTGTGGGGTAGAGGCCCGGCTGCCGGAGCTCCATTGTCTCCGGGCGGGCGGGTGGAATTAGTCGGCAAGCGAGCGGCTTTGCAAAGAGAGACGGCGGAGCGATCCACAGCGCTCTGCGCCTGGGAAGGAGGCGGGGGGCGGAGACGGTGCCTCTCCCCGGGTGCCTGGGAGGCAGGCAGGCAGGCAGGCAGCGCCGCGGAGCTGGAAGGCGGGAGCAGCGGTGGAAAGCTGCGCTGGTTCCAGTAAGCGGGATAGGAGGACGCCTAGGGCTTGAAGGCGGCCGAGGTTGGTCTGTCTCCTACAACCGCCAGGCAGCGCTGGATCCGGACGAGGTCAGGCCTGGAGGAGGCTGCTCCAGCTCCCCAGGGGGAGCATTAGCAGGCGGCGCTCGAGTAGAGAGTAGCCGGAGGCGGTGAAGCTCCGCAGGGAAGGGGTGGGGGGTAGAGGCGAGTGGAGCTGGAGCTCCTAGCCGAAGGGAGTGGGAGAGGAGATGCGGCGGGTTCGTAGGCGCCTGGCTGGTAGTATTGCCACAGCACTCGGTGAAGGAGGCCGCTGCCTGATCGCCCAGCCGCAGTGGGTGGGGGAAGGAGACGCAGCTGCTGCCGCTGCTGAAGCTCACAGTCCCGCCCGGATCCTGCTGCCTGAAAGAGGAGGAGACTCGCGTTGGCCTGAACTGCATTTGGGCAGGAGCTGCGCAGGGCATGTGGGGATCCCTCCCACTCTCTCCCTCCCTCCCTCCGTGATCTCGGCCCGGCCCCCCCGGAATTCCTCCACCCCCGAGCCGATCCCAGCGTTTTCTCTCTAGGGATCCTTTCTGGTCCCGAGATTCCTTCCCTGAGCCGATCTCAATCCTTTCTCTGAGGATTTCTCTTTCCTTCTTGCTCCCGAGATCCCTTCCCCAGGCCGACCGCAACCAACCAGCCCGAGGGCGAGATCCCTTCCCCATGCCTGCTATACCCCCCACTCCCTTTCGCTCCGAGATCCTTCCTCCTCCAGCCGACCTCAATTCTACTTCGCCCGCTCCCCCTTTCACACTCAAGACACCCCCTCGAGCCTTCTCGCTCCCCAGATCCCAATGCCCTTGCTCCCTCGTTCTCTTCAAAGATTCTTTCCGGGAACTATCGCAATCCGTCTCCTCCCGTCGGGTTCCCTCCCACTTGCCCTTTCACTCCCACGATCCCTTCTCACAGCTGGCAGCCCATCCCTTGGCTGGGAATTCCGCCCGCCCACCCCCAGTCATTTCACACACAAGATCTCAGTTCTCCCCCTCCTCCTTTCTTGGGGAATCATTCCTCTTCATTCCTGAGATTCTTCCCCCCTCCCTTTGAGGAACCTTCAATACACATCTCCCTACACACACAAAATCCCACTTTGCTTCTTCACTACTCCCACTATGGGGTTCTCATTGCTGGCCCAGCCTCTCCATTCCCCAGTTGCGATCCTTCTCACAGTGGATTATGGGTACTTAAGCACCCCTTCTCTGTAGGGAGATTTCTGCTCCCAAAGATTTCCACACAAGCAACACTGAACCAGCACTCTCTTCCTCCACTGTGGGAATTATTCCCACTTCTCTGAACCCAGCTCCCCAATCCTGTAAACCCCCAGTCTCCTCAGGGGGAGTCTTCTGCATCTCACCAGCTTTAGAGATCCCTCTCACAATCCCAGAACCCACACAAGGGCACTGGGATCTGTCTGTCTCTCCCCTGTGGACGTTCCCACTCCCCCCCCCCCCCCCAAATCAAACACCTGGTTCCCTCATCCTCCCCAGCTCCTTACCCCAAACCCAGATTCCCCCACTCCCTTCAAGCAGGGGATGCCTTGGTTTCCCCTTCCCTCAGGTCCGTAAGTCCAGCCCTTTTCTCATGGAAGATCCATCTGTTGCCTCACTGTTGGAGTGAGTTCATGGATTCCCTCCACTAACCCTGCCTGAGGTGAAGGGGATTCTGCTCTGTACTGGTCTTCCTTTGTTTCCCTCCTGTGTTTGTGGTGGGACTTCATTTTCTCCCTCCTGGAAGGGGAGAGGTAAAGAGTTTAGACCTTTTCCCCTTGTTTTGCCAGGTGTATATAGAGAAGGGGAAGGAAGGAGGAGCCAAGACCAGGCTAGAAGCAGTGCCAGACCTTGGTATTTATTTATTTAGTCCAGTTTGTATGCTGCCCTTCCTGCAGAGGCTCAGGGCAGCTTACAATTACAAAAACAATATTAAAAATAATCAAAATCAATAACAATGAGAAATAAAAAAAATCCCCTTAATGGCCCACCCAACACTCCTCTACACGCACCATCCACTCCCATTCAACCCTTGCCTGCGAAATGCCTGGTCAAATAGAAAGGTCTTGCATTGTTTCCGGAAGAAGAACAGGCTCGGGCTTGCGTGGACCCCCCAGGGGAAGGGAGTTCCATAATTGTGGGGCAGCCACCAAGAATGCCTGCCTGAACACCATAGCTGTAAAAACATCTCGGGAAAATGGCACCTGCAAGAGGGTGTCCACAGCTGACCTCAGGGGTCACAAGGGGACATGAGAGAGAAGATGGTCTTTCAGATACCTGGGGCCCAAGCTGTTAAGGGCTTTATAGGTTAAAATCAGCAGCTTGAATTGTGCCTGGAAAGCTACTGGCAGCCAGTGCAGACTGGAGCACTGGTGCAATGTGGTAGCCCCTATCCTCCCATGCTATGGTATTTTCTGCTCTTTTTTGGAGGAAAACATGGTTCTTACAGCCTGGTCTGCCTAGGAGGCATTCCCCCTTAACTTGCCTAGCACTAGTGAGCCATCTTAAAGCAGGGCAAAAGGCAAAGTGGTGCAGTTAGCTAAGTTCTGGTTCCATTTTGCCTGAAAAAGGATCCCTTCTTAGTTGGCCCACCCCCATGACCTAGATGGGGATTGTGAGATGGGCTTTCCATAAGCATAACTGATAACTCCAGTTTCTCTGTGCTTTCAGAGTGAAGCTTGGTTGATTTTTAAGAGAGGCTGAAAGTAGAGAGAGAAAGGGAAAATCGGAGAGCAAGGGACCCAGGAGGCACCGTCCTAGGGTCCGAGCAGGAGGAGAATGAACGGAGAAGCAGATTGTCCTACAGACTTGGAAATGACCGCTCCCAAAAATCAAGGTGAGATCAGCCCTCCCTTCTCAAAAACAAGAGACATTTGATTATTGCCAGAACTTATGTGCTTGCATACATAAAGTAACACACACAATCTCACTAAAATTAGTGGGGCTTACTTGCACCCATAAAGGTAAGCACTTGTATGAATGAAGCATTCCACAACCTTGCCTAGGGTAGAGGGTGGTGGTGGGTGGAAAGGGCTTGTGTGACAAGCTAATCTCTGGTAAGCCACTCTCTGACACCCATGCAAACCCTTTTCACACAGCAAACCTTAACCTTTATGCCCTGGAGGAAATTGTTATAGGGTGCGTTCCGTATCACCTTCTTTTGAGGGGAAGGTTGTGTGTATGAGCCCTAAATCTTTGCAGGATCAGGGGTGTGTGTGTAACACTGGGTGCTATCCTGATCTTTAAAGTAAATGGGAGTTTTGCCATCAACGTCCACAGGTTCAGGGTGGTTTGCAGCCTTTGAATTTATTATAACTTTCCCATGGCTAAGAACTGTTTTATGAACATTGTGATTTAACAAGCTGCATCCAACAGGCAGAGCAATTCAGAATCCATATTTGTGTTTGGTTTGTGGACTGTATTTTCTTTCATACTTACAGGGACCTTAAAAATTATTGTTTACTAGATAATGGGTCAAATTCACACTTGCTGTCTTTATGATATGCTCCCCTCGTGGAAGCTTGGGAAGACAACAGAATAGATCACTTCATATACTGTATGTGCCCTGTTCTTGTACGCTTCATCTAAAGTAGGGGTGCAGGTCTTCTTCCCTCCCAGGGGGCCACTTTGAAAATTCATACAAGTTCTGAGGGCCACCTAGAACTTGGGGGCGGGAGTGCTTACAGGGTACATTTGGTGAGGGGGAAGGAAGAGGAGGGTCAGGTTCATACCTATGCCACAGATCCATCCCCTATATTTGAATACATACTCTCCTCTGCTTCCTTCCCTAGCTCTCTCATTTACTGTAGTCCTCAAGTCCAAGGAAAAAGTCAGGAAATAAAGATGACTTTTATTTTTAAAATTGAGTGAGTTAGCATGATTTGAACCATCACTTAACAGCTAATATAGACACAGTTTAAATCATGTTATCTGGTCTTGCTGTGGTGAACTAGAAACTGTGTTAAAACTGTGTCTATATTAGGTACCTTAAAACATGTTTCCAGTCGTGCTAAGGGTACAATCCTTTATCCATTAAAGTCAATGGCTCCGCTCCCATTGACTTTAATTGGTGAGGATCCGCACCTCTAATCACATAGACAGAGTCATGGTTGCAAAGAGGAAGCTAGACAAGCATTCTCCTGAGTGTAACATTGCAGCCAAGCTCGCCTAATTAATTGTGTATCCTAATAAAGCTTTGCCACTGTATCTGTATTAAATTAAAGTCCAATCTAGATTGGCTGGAGCAAAACTGTAGTGTGGGTGTACTAGTAGTTTGAGACTGAACAAGACTTAATTTGAGCAAAATCAATTCAAATGAAGCCTAACCTGTGTCAGGCCCTGCCTTGAACCCACACCCTCTGGGTTTCTGGAGCAGTGGCCAGCCGGTTAGCACCATTGCCTCAGCCTTCCTGCAGCCCAGCCAGTCCCTTGATGTCTCCTCGCTGCCTTGTCCTGGCCCTGCCCCATCTCTTTTCTGTCTTGTCCATGCCCTGCCTCCCATCTTCCTTGTTGGCTACCAGCAGGCATAAAAGGCATGCTGTTAGCAACAGGAAGCTGGGTGGGACAACACTCTTGTCCTTGCCCTGCACACGCTCTCATTGTTCTGAACCTGCCTTGCCCCCACCTTGTGCTTTCAGTCCTTGTCTTGTCCTGCTCTTGCTCTTGCCTCACACCCTTCCTGCACTCACTCCTTGTCCTTGCTTCTCTGTATATACCTTCTCTCATGTTCCCTTGTCCCCCCACTTGGTCTTGTCTTGCCCTTGCCCTCAGCCTTGCCTCCTGTTGTCTCAGCTCTGACCTGAACCCCATCACCCCCAAACCTCATGTCTGCCCACATCCTGGATACCCCTTGCCCTGTGATCCTTTACAACCCGATTTAAGTGTTTTTATTATAGTTTTTTCAGTGGTATAACTAATTTAATATTGATCAAGTTGCACCGATGCAATATTTTTATGCAGATCAAGTGCGAATCTGCAGACAGCTTCAAAAACTTCCCTATTCACCTTAATGCAGGGGTAGGGAATCTTTTCCCTCCCAGGGGCCACTGAAAATTAGTACACGTTCTGACGTCCGCAGAGAATTTGGGGGTAGAGGTGCACTCAGAAAGAGGTGGGTCCAGATCATGGATCTGTGTCATGGATCCATCCCCATGCCGTGTGTTCATGCCCTCATCTCTACTTTCTTACCCTGAACTCAAGTTTTCAGTTTTAGGGGGTAGGTACTGTATCAGGGGCCAAATAAAAATTAGCCCTGGACCTCAGGTTCCCCATCCCTGCCTTTAATGTGTTAAAGGGCAGGAGGGGCGGAATATAATTTTAAAATAAATAAATAAACTCTGAAAACCACTGTTGCTGCCAGTACCAGCCCCACAAAGGACCCTGCAGGAAAACAGGTAGTGCCCTTGTGGCTGACTTCTGGAGGATTTGGGTGGGTGGGGGGTAGGGTGGTCAGCAGGGATCTTTGAGTGTAGTTGGGATCCCTTCTCTAGGACAGACTTCAGCCTACTGCAAGACAGGACAGTTGTATAAGGATTGGAGAGACCCAGAAAGCAATGGAAACCAAAATATGAGTTTTCCCTGCCATTGTTGCCCCAAAGAAGGTTGAGGACTTGGTACAGGGGTAGGACTATACCAGCAAGATTTGAACCAAGATTAGATTAAAGCAATATCTGGCTGCAAGAGCATGGCCAAGTTTCTGAATTTGGAGAATTCCCTTGCTCTGTATTCTCTTGTTTCTCTTTTTATTACCACTAAATAGCTAGGACTGTTTGTTCAGATAGATTTAGGAGCCCAAATAAGGCTGAACTTAGTACTGTTGAGGTGGAATTCTAATAATGTCCTGGCATTTGTTTGGGTTTCTTTTGTTTTCAGTGAACAAATGCATTACAAAGTAATAACATGAAATCTTGTCTCCTCACAGTACTTCCATCATGCAATAGTGGTGTGAGATTTTTAGTCCATTTCCCAGTGTCAGTTAATTTGATGTATCTGGGACTTATTTCTGTTTTCCTCCTGAAAAATCAGGACATACTCCTCTTCAGTTTGTATTCTGAAGCAACTGTTTATATAAACACTTATCAATCAGTGTGTGAATAGTGACCTTGTTTCAATGATCAGTACATTTCTATTGGTGGGAAATTGTACTCGCTAGGGCGGAATTGTACTCATAGGTTTTGAACATTACCAAAGTGAAGTAGTTAATTGAAGTAACTTCTCCATTTCGATCTTGCACAATTACTTTGAAATACAAACCAAAGCGGCGTATGTATTCATTTTGTGTCTTTATTTACTTCTGATTTAATTCAGTTTACTTTTTCATTGGAACATGACCTTTGTAACACCAGTTTCATCCGTACATTTCCAGTTGCTTTGCAAGTGTGATCATTTCTACTTTACAGATGAGAAAACTGAGGCACAGATTTTCCCAAGGTTAAACAGTGGGGCATCAGCAGAGTGGGAAACAAACTGTGCTCCCTGATGCGCAATCTGGTGTCCTGTCCATGTAACCACACCTTGGGTTCAAGTTTTTTCCTGCTCTTACACCAGAGTATCTTGACTGGTTTCAGTGGGCTTTATTCTTGAGCCTTGGTTTTCATGAAATCTGATCACTGTATTATTTCTACACTACCTGAAGTTTTTAAAAGCCCAGGGCTAAGCAAAGACAAATACTAGATCATAAGCTGTGATCTAGTGACTCTGTGACTCTGCTTTGAGACTTTTATATTACTATTATTATTTATTATTTCTATAGTGTAGGAATGGAGAACCTTCACCCTGCTGAAAGTTGGATCTGTGCCCCACAGGGATCTATAGGCCAAAGTGTTCTGCAAAGTGGGATCGTGGCCAGCAGCTTGGATGTTCTCTGGCAGGCCACTGGTGGCATCAGAAGGTGGACCCCAACATACGGGGGAGAGGAGAATCTTCTAGGGGGCAAAGGGCTGGCAGTTGCGGACCAAAAGCAGGCACCCTGCTATAGTGCTTTCAGTGTTCATAAGTGCTTTATGATTGTTACCTTGTTCACCCTTGCAACACCCCTTGTGATGTAGGTGGTGGTGGTTCCCATTTTACGTATGGGGACCTAAGATTGAAGAGTATGATTTGTTCAGACCACACAGCGAGTTCATGGCCAAGACAAGATTTCAACCTTGGTCTCCCAGGTCTAGGTCCAACACTTTATCCCCTACATCATAGTAGTGCTCTGTGATATAATCTTGTAATCTCTGAAAGCAACATAGACATGCAAAATATGTGCAATATCAATCAGGATCATGACGCAGTATGCAGATGGCCAACCCCACTTGTGGTCCTGAGCTGACCCACAATTTTTGAACCTCTGTATTGGATCCTGCAACCCAACACATCTTGAAAAAATAGCCCAATCTTTGCATTCCTTGGACATCCTTCAACTTCTTTTGAGTCTTGAGTGCGTGAGGGAGGTGAGATCATAGCTTAAATCATGCAGCCATGCAAGCTAAGATAGTAGACGGTGATGTTCACATCTCCGTGCTTCTGGGCATAAGATGATCACTATAGTGAGTCCCAAAGCCAATTCTCTTCCCCTCCTTGTACACACCTGTTGTTGCTCAACAGTTTGCATCTGAGTTTGCCTCCCTTTGAAGCATCTGGTGTGCATGCATCCTGAGGCAGTGGACCCGATGAGATGGCTGTTTTGATCTGTGATGACAGATCTGATAACAGGGTAACAAAATGCATGTAAATTAGGCATTTTGGTTTCTCAGGTAGCATTTGAAGGGGTATGGTGGATTTTTCTGATTTAATTGCCCATAACCAGCTAAGGGAAAGCTATTGATTGACAGATCTAAACTTTAGTCTGCTTTTAAAAATGTGAAATCCCCCTGCCTCCCAAGTTCTGAAAATTAGTAGACACCAAAACGGGAGAGCTTGCATAAATGGAATCCAGTTGGGGAAGTAGTTTGCATGAAGATCATGCAGTGAAAAACACTTGGCTTTTCTTTGTGCTCATGGATGCATTCTTGTGAACAGGTTTGGGAAGAGTCTCTCTTGAGCCAAATGTGCCCTGGTTCTATAGAGTTAGTTGTGCTCCCTAGCTTCTCTTCCCCCATAGAGTCCTGGGGGACTTTGACACCCATGCCGATGCTGGCCTTGCAGGAGCGGAGCAGGAGTTTATGGCAACCATGGATTTACCCCAAATTGTCAACTGCCTGACCCACGTGGAGGGGCATACCCTCGACCTGGTCTTCTGTTCAGGCCTTGAGGCGGGTGATCTGTTAGTGAGGGATGTCAGGATGACACCATTGTCATGGACGGATCATTATCTCCTACAGGCCTGCCTCCGAGCACACCACCTCCAGAAGGGGATGGAACCAGTTAGGTTGGTCTGCCCTCGGAGGCTGATGGAACCGCAGAGGTTCCAGGAGGCCTTGGGGGAGTTATCTCTAGACCCTGACGGCCACACTGTCGATGAACTGGTCCAGTTCTGGAACACCTTGATGGAGGCGGCTATCGACAGTGTGGCTCCGAAACATCCCCTGCCTCCGCTTCATCGCCGCAGGGCCCCGTGGTTTACCACAGGGCTGCGGGGTATGAAGCAGGTAGGTAGGAGACTAGAGCGATGCTGGCGTCGGACTCGCCCTGAATCTGACCGTCTTCTCCATAGGGCCCATTTGAGGTCCTATGTTGAGGCTGTGAGGACAGCAAAGAATTCTTTGCTGTCCTCATAGCGTCTGCGAAGTCACGCCTGGCAGAGCTATTTCGGGTGGTTCAGGGGCTGGTTAGTCCAGCCTCCCTCCGCCTGGATGGAGACTTGTCCCAGGCCCGCTGCGAGCAATTTGCTACCTACTTCACAGACAAGATTGCTCAGATCCAGAGTGACTTCGACACCGGATTGAAGGCAGTAAGTGAGGTTGCGGAGGCCCTGCCTGGTCCATCTTCTTGGGTTGAGTTTCAGGAAGTGATGCCAGCCGATGCGGCGGATGTCCTGGGGTCTGTTAGGGCCACCAGTTGTCAACTCGATCTGTGCCCGTCCTGGCTGGTGAAGGCCTCCAGGGAGACGCTAGGGATGGTGCTGGCGAGGGTTATCAATGTGTCCCTTCGGCAGGGTAGATTGGCGCCCAGCCTTAAGCAGGCTGTGGTGCGTCCCCTGCTGAAGAAGTCCTCTTTAGACGTGGATGCGCTTGCCAGCTACCACCCTGTCTCTAACCTTCCCTTTTTAGGGAAGGTTATTGAACGGGCGGTGGCACTGCAGCTCCAGCAGCATCTTGATAGCATTGGCTTCCTTGACCCTTTT
>QEPC01012864.1:1691007-1790775 GCA_003113815.1 Sphenodon punctatus | reverse complement strand
AGGAGTTGAAAGGGGCGAGAGAGGAAGAGATCGTGGATGAAGGGAGCTTTAGCCACGGACGAGCGGCAGTTCCAGAGGGAGCAGGAAAAAGGCAATTGGTGTTTGGGAAGGCATATGTTCCTATATGCTAGCTCAGAGGTTCCCATCCCGTGCATTGCCAACCAGAAGTGGGGTTATGCCAACTGAAAATGAGGTCATAATCTGAATGTTTTGTGTGAACTTCTTACCGCTTCCTGTGCTCCTTCAATGAACTTGTGTTCTATGGGTAAAAACAAAGGTGACAGCGGACTGGTTCGGCCTGCTGTGGCATGTTGGTGCACGGACCCTACCTGCACATGTGTGCAGGCACTGCCAGATGTTTGACCCAGGGTATCCTGGGTCGTGCTGGCGGCTAGCCTGGGCTCCAGGCTAGGGTCCGCTCTGATCCCGCCAAAGCGGGCTGCTATGGAGCTGCATGAATGGCCACCCCAGGCCGCCCCCACCATGACAGGCAGCCATGGCTGGCCGTCATTGGTTGCCATGTCTACCTGTCGTGGTGGTGGACTGGGCGCAGCGCGGAGCTGGCCATCCACACATCCCCCATTCTCCCTGCCCCTGGGCTGTGCAGGCATCGGCCTGTCTGGGCACATGTGTGTTTTGCACTCCAGCTGGCACATGCCCTGTCTGCCCAGGCCGCAGCAGCCTGGCTGTCACTTGTAGTTTCACCCAATGTCACCTAATGCAAGGGCCGGGCCATTGAAAGTCGTGGAAGTCAATAGCTGTAGGAATACATTTCTAGGCGGACCTGGATCCAGTTCCTACCCTCAAGCACTGAAAAACTGACAAACACAGATTAAGTAACAAGAGGAGTTTGCAAGAGAGAAGGGCGTTTTGTGAATGAGCTATTTATTGCTGTCTGAGGTTCTGATGAGTCTCCCAAACTTTTTACCTGTATAATTTGGAACTACTGACTAAGCTGGAATGGAGCAGAGAAATATATTTTACACTATAGTTCCCATGAACTGAATTCCAGATTCAGGGTCCAGTCCAGGGAGTGCCGTAGATCCACCCCCGATCCTTGTGCGCATGCCCTCATCTCTGCTCCCTTCCCTCTATCTCAGTTTTTCTGGACTGGATCCAGGGCCCAAATAAAAACTAGTTGCAGGCAGCATTTCCACCCCTGAGCTTCAATAAATGCAGATGTGTAGAGTTCATTTCAGAATGGGGACCCTAAAGGACTACCCATGTGGAATCTTGTTTTGATAGATATTTTGTTTATAAATAGAAACTAGCAGTAGATTCAAAGCCCACATGGATTGAGGTTTGTCTGCCACTTTGCTGCTCACAGGACGTTCATGCAGTTGAACCAGGGGCAATTCTAAAACTAGTTTGTGGGAGCAAAGGGGTGGTGACCATTATTAGAGGAGCAAGGATTTTGCTATAGATTAAATACATTCTTTATAGAATGGAGGTAAATAATGTTGTTTGACAGTTTGCTGTAAAGCTTCAGTCAGGTGGATGGAGGAACGAAAGGGGTAGTAGGAAATATTTTGGAGGAGCGCCCACTACCCATCCCTGAGTTGAACTGAGACTCTGCGGTATTGACGGATGTTGGAGATCAGATACACTCCCTAACTCCAAGTATGGCCATGCTGTTATTCATGAACTAGCTGTAGGGTGCTCTGGGTCTGGATTTTTATTAGGTGTTCAGCATATAACTTCCTGCTTCTCTTTGGGATGCTCACACAGGATAGCCCTACAGTTTGTTTGTTTTATAAAGTGGATATTTGCAGGTGTAGGCGGTTGGCCCTAAGACACTGCAGGATCAGCACCAAACAACGCTCTGTGTTCCAGTTCCACATCTTGCTTATTTATAACACTTGGCCCACATTCTGTTCAACAGTTTGATGTAGTTGGACCTTATTTCTCTTTTATTCCTGAAGTGTTCGCACGAACAGAGCACTAAACCAATGTTGTTCAGAAGTAGGGAGAAAAACAAGAATTATGCCATTCTTGTATTCAGGAATGGTCCTGAATACAAGACCATTCGGGAAGTCTTCGGCTCTCTTTGTCTCGTGTAATCCTCAAAGGAAAGGCATGAGAGCTTCCAAAGGCGTAATCACACGTTGGCTGACACTCTGCATTACCGAGGCCTATAAGGCAGAGGGCAGCACCCCACCCCCACCCCCCCGGGGGTATTTACACATTCCCTCAGGGGAGCAGCAACCTCTCAGGCCTTCAGGAATGCTGCTTCCTATGGGGGAAATCTGCCGTGCTGCAGTTTGGTCTTTGGTGCATTGTTTTACGAGGCACTGCAAGATTCAACTGAAGCGGCCTTTGGGAGGCGGGTCTTGCAGGCGGTGCTATAAGAAGCATTTTTTACCTCCTTCCGCCTTGTGAGTCTCTTCTCATACTTCCCTCCATTTTTCCTCCCTGAAACGTAGGACTGGGGCACTGGTTTGGTACATCCCTATTGTCCTGACTGGACGTCCAGGAGGATCCCCCAGGAGAAAGGAAAATTGGGCTCTTGCCTCTAAGTTTTTCTTCTGCGGGAGATCCTCGTGGACGGCCAGTCCTGCCTGGAGTGAGGTCTAACTTTGTGGTGACTGGCCTGGGACTAGTTATCTGGTCCAGGCCACCCTGAGCTCCCCTTCAAGGGGAAGGGTCCGGGGCTAGATAGTTGGTCCCATTTGGACCTTGGGAGTAGCTCGTAGTGAGAGAATTATAGATGGTTTAATAGAGTTTCTATAGCCTAATAGTTTGGGAGTATAGCTTTATACAACTGGAGAGCTGAGGATAGATCCCTATGAGCATGCTCCCCAAAAATTGATTGTCTGCCTCCTACTGGTAGTGGGCGGGATCTACCCTACTGTCCTGACTGACCATCCAGGAGGATCCCTCGCAGAAGGAAAACTCAGAGGCAAGAGCCCAATTTTCCTTTTTCATCTGAACGCTACCGAAGCAGAGTAGTTACTTTAAGAACATAAGAAGTGCCGTACTGAGTCAGCCCAACAGTCCATCGAGCCCAGCATCCTGTCTCCGACTCTGGCCAATCTCGGTTGGTTGGGAGAAGTACCCAATCAGGTCACAATGCAATCCATTCCATTTTATCCACTCCCAGTTCCCAACAGTATGATATGTCCCCTAAACCTACTTGGCTAATAGCCGTTAATGGGCCTACTCTCCAAGAATTTATCCAATCCATTTTTAAACCCAGCTATACCACTGACCTTGACTACATCCTCTGGCAACAAATTGCATAAGTTAATTGTTCATTGAGTGAAAAAATACTTCCTTTTTGTTTTAAAACTACCACCAGTTAGTGTCATGGAGTGTCTCCTAGTTCTTTTACTATTTGAGATGGTAAATAACTGCTCCCTATTCACTTGTTCCATGTCATTCATAGTTTTATAAACTTTTATCATATCACCTCTCGGTCGTCTCTTCCCAAGCTGAAGAGCCCTAACCTATCAAGTCTCTGTTATGGAAGCCGTTCCATACCCCATATCATTTTTATTGCCTTTCTCTGCACCTTTCCTAGTTCTACTATATCTTTTTTTGAGATGGGGTGACCAGAACTGCACACAATATTCAAGATGCGGTTGCACCATAGATTTATATAGAGACACTGTGATATTTTCAGTTTTATTCTCTATCCCTTTCTGAATAATTCCTAACATCCTGTTTGCTTTTTTGGCCACCGCACATTGAGCTGAGGATTTCAGTGTATTGTCCACAGTAACTCCGAGATTCTTTTCCTGAGTGGTAATTCCTAATTTAGAACCCAGCATTGTGTACGTATAGTTTGGATTATTTTTCCCTATGTGCATCACTTTGTACCTGTCAACATTTAAACTTCATCTGCCATTTAAATGCCCTGTCACCAAGTTTCACAAGGTGGTCCTACAATTCCTCACAGTGTGCTTCCGTTTTAACTACCTTGAATAACTTCGTGTCATCTGCAGATTTGATCACCTCACTCTTTACTCCCTTTTCCAGATTATTAATAAATATATTAACCAACACTAGTCCCAGTACAGATCCTGGGACATGCCACTATTTACTTCTCTTCATTGCAAAAACTGACCATTTAGTCCTACTCTTTGCTTCCTATACTTTAACCAGTTACTGATTTGCAATAGTATTTCTATGTTCTGTACAGCACCGGGTTACACTACTGGCGCTATATAAATGTTTATAATCATAATACTACCTCCTATCCCATGACTATTTAATTTCCTCAAAAGTCTTTCATGAGGGACCTTATCAAATACCTTCTGAATATCCATACACTATATTGACTGGCTCACCTTTATCCACATGCTTATTTACACCCTCAACAAATTTCAGTAGGTTTGTGAGGCACAAATTCCCTTTGCTAAATCCATGTTGACTCTTCCCCATTATGCCAAATTCATTCATATGCCCAGTAATTCTGTTTTTCACAGTAATTTCCACCAGTTTGCCTGGCACCGACATCAAGCTCACTAGATTCTAGCTTCCAGTTTGGTTTGTCTCTGTTCATCAGAACATGACCTTCATCTAAACATAGACTCAAACTACCAGCTTCACTTCTACACTAGTGCCTCATTGGGGTTCTCCTTCAAGGTGAGCCTCTCCCAACCCCTAGGGCCTCTGGTCAGAGCCCTTGCCTGGTAACTTTCTGGGCAGCCCTCAGGCCCCAAGGCAGGCCTTCATTGCTAGGCTTTGCCTCTTCCTGGTGGCTCTCCTGAACTGAGCTCCAGATCAGCTTCGTATCACATTCCCTGGTGCTCCTCGGCCTGCTTGCGGTTTCATGTCAGACTCAGCTGGGAGTGCTTAGATCACGCTAATTGGCCCAGTTACCTCTTTATGGGTTTTCACTCTTACCTGGCCTGGAAGGGAGGCATCCGTGCAAGGATTTACTGGTCCTTACTTTGTGGCCTGGTCCTGCAAGAGCCCTGTATCAGGACCTGTTACAGCAGGGATCTGAAGGTAGCAACCTCTATGGAGCAAGAGAGCTTTTTTAAGGCAAGCTGAAGGAGTTTGAGCAGTGAGGTGAAGGAGAGAAATGGAAAATGCAGGCTGAAATCGTAACAATGAAATTGTGGGATGCCTCTTCCTGGGAGGAAGTTGTCAGTAAGCCCTACTGAGCCACCTTGGGTGGTGTAAGAATTTTAAATAAATTAATTAAACATGGTCATTTCACCTTTGACCTCTGTAAGCTGAGGTGTTTGGGAATCATTGTGAATCTGTCAGCTCCACTTTCTGCTCCCCCATTTGTGGGAGCACCTCCTCCAGTTCAGAGGCAGCATCCAGGTTGCCTTTTACCCCCATATATGGACAAGCAGATGCTGGTCTGGTGATGCAGTCACTGGAGAGCAAGGGTGCTGGCTGTGGAGGGAACTTATCCCTGAATAACTGCTAAGCAAAGGCAGTTTGTGCCTGGCTAGTTCAGAGGCTGCCAGGGGCTGGTTTGGGCTTTGCTCTGCTTCAGCAGACCCTGGAGGGTTTCACTGGGGTGCAGGCTCGCTGAGTTGTGAGAACGCTTTTCACTTGCTCCACTCTTTTCTGGCATTTGGATTTCCTGCAGAGGTATCCCTATGCCAGGCAGCCCATCTTCCTGCGTGAGGGGCCTTCTCCAGCCAGAACGCAAGGGGAGAGTGTGTGGCCTAGCGAATAAGCTTTTGACTTGGATCTGAGACACCAGGGTTCAAGTTAGAGCCTTGTGGGACCCACAGATTAGGGCCAGGCTCCTTGTGGACATGAGGCAGTCCCCCCTCCCCCACACCAAGTGCTGTGATGTTGCAGTGCTCCATGGGACATGGCTACTTCAGAAAAGGCAAATAAAACAAAATGCCTTTTCGTTCAACAGTTAACTTGTGGAACTAGTTTCCAGACAATTTTGTGAAGACCAAGAGCATAACTGGGTTGGAAAAAAGATTTGATGGGTTCTTAGAAGGATAGGTCCATCAGTGGTTATTAGTCAGGCTGGTCCCTGACTTGGAGACTGAGTAGCAGAAAATGGATCACTCCATTATGACCTGTGCGCTTCTATGCCCTCTCGTCCAGTCATTCGGACGAAGGGAGCGATCTCCCTCAGGCCACAAGGAGGCAGCAAAGCAACTTTCAACTGGGCACACTTTGGGGATCGTGCCCTTGCTTCCCCAGTTGAAAATCTGCCTCCGGACCGTCAGGAGCTACAGCAGGGTGCTCTGCACCCAGAGTGACTTTCGAGCCCCAAACTCCTTCCGAGGGGGGGGGGGCCTCTTCTAGTTTAATTATTGTGCAAGGACTGAGTCCCGTTTACTAGCGCTTCAAGCGCCACTGCTCGGAACCGCCCCCCCGTGCCGGCTCTTGAGCACAGACCAGGGTAGAGCAGGCACGGGGAACGACCTGTCAGTATGCCCCCCGCACGGGCCGCTTGCTATGGCTGAAGCTGCAAAAAGCCACTGGACCACGGCCGCTCAAGCCGCAGCACAAAGGCAAGGCCCCTGCAGCGGCAGCCGAGGAAACAAACCGCACACGCTGCCCCCCCACCCCCACCAACCAGATCCAAGCAGCGATGGGCACGCAGCATGAGTGTTAGGGGGGGACGACACAGGGGGGAAGTGAACCTGGCTAAACAGTACGACGGCTTCCTAGTTCCCCCGTATGCACGCGAGGGGGCAACACGTGGATCGAGAACACCCCTCAGGTTGTAATAGGGCCGCTGGCTTTGGGAGAAGCGGCGGCCTATCTCATCATCGGGGGGGAGACAGCGAGGCCTGTCTCTTATACACATCTAGATGTGTATAAGAGAACACACTCACGCTCCGTCCACACTCCACACGCTCCTTTAGTATTCCTCAACTTCGATCAGCACAAGGGGCCAGTCTGCAGCAACGCTGTTCACCGGCGTCGCTCTGCAGCCCCCAGGCCTCCTTTTATCTGTCTCTTCCCAGCCCCGCCTTTTCCTGGAGGCGTGCTGAGCGGCGCGGTGTTTGTGCTGGCCCCGCCCCTTCCTGTGGGCGTGCTGAGCGGCGCGCCGATTCTGTCTGCCCCGCCCCTTTGTTCCCCGCTCGCCTTGCTCCCAGGCGCTTTTGCGGCGGCGGGGGTTGGTCCTGCTGCTGCGGTTGGGGCGGCCGTTTGTTTTTCCTCAACCCTCGGGCCCGGGTAAGTCGCGCTCTGACAATGAGGAGCACACCAGAAGGAAGGAGGAAGAGGAGGAGGTAGCCTCGGAATCGGATTCTTCCTCAGAGAAGGAGGACGATTCGGACAGGGATTAAATCCCCAGGCTGGACCACAACGCTAAGAGGGCCTCATTAGACAGGGCATTTGAAAAAATTATAAGGGCACAACAGAAGCACCCCACCAAGTCCGCCAAGTTGTCCAAGGCCCAACAGACACTTTATTCTTTTAATAAGCATAACAACCCTGTCTTTGGTTTGCCTCAAGTGGATGCTCCAGCCGCTGCCCTTGCCCGCCAGTCGGTATTCCCAGCTCAAGGGGACTTCTTACCCAAAGGCTCAACCGACAAAGGGGTTGAGGTGGGCTAAAGAAAAGCTATGAGGCCCTGTCCAACGTCCTACGCATGGCCACTACCCGTTTCGAGGGCCATTATGAAGTGGTTCAAGCTGGCTAAGGACCCCAACATCTCTACCGCTCTGTCCCATAAGCTTGCCACCAATGTCACTTTAGGCCATGCCTTTCTAATGGACTCATCTATGGACATGCTCACCTGGGTGGCCAAAGGCATGGCTGCCAATGTAGCAGCCAGACGCAGGTTGTGGCTCTGCTCCTGGTGGGCGGACCCGCATGCAAAGAACCTCCTGGTAAATAGCACCTTCAAAGGAGGCAATCTATTCGGATCAACCTTGGACAAGACTCTGGCCGAGGCATCCAATAAGGACAAAAAACAAACCCTAAACCTCCAAAAGCTTTTTTCGTCCCTTTAACCGTCTCAACCAGGGACACTGACGTGCCCAGTTTGCAGGCGCCACCAGGAACTTGCAGGCCCACAATAGGAATCAGAGGGGTCGTGGAGCAAGACCCAACAGATCACATCCCTCCAGCGTTACCCACGCCGTTCCGGATCACCCTCACGCAAGCAGGAATCATGACTGCTCCAGACCTTCCTGTCTCTCCTCTACCCGGCTCGGTGCCCGATTTCTGCAATTTGCACCCAGGTGGGTACAATCAATCACAGATGCCTGGGTCCTCCAAACTGTGGCGACAGGGTACTTGATAGAGTTCAAATACACACCAAAGGGGCTCTTCCAGGTATCCCCCCGCTCACGCATCCCTTCCAAACACAAAGCAATGCTTGCAGAACTGTCAGACTCCAGCACATAGGAGCCATAGAGAGGGTACCATGGCATGAGAAAGGGAGAGGGCTATACTCCATTCTCTTCATGGTGCAGAAGAAAACAGGAGACTGGAGGGGGGTCCTCGACTTAAAGCGACTGAACAGATCCCTTCGAAAACAACAATTCAAGATGGAGACTCTGGCCTCTGTCTCTCTCGCCCTATCCAGGAATGACTGGATGGCCTCCTTGGACATCAAGAATGCCTATCTCCATGTACCTATCCTCCCGGCCCACAGGCGATGGCTCCGATTCTGCTATGAGGGGCAGCACTGGCAGTATCGGGCCCTCCCCTTCGGGTTGGCATCAGCCCCGAGGACATTCACCAAGGTCCTTGTTCCCCTAATTGCAAATTCCGCATAGAGGGGATAGCCATCTTCCCTTACCTAGATGACCTTGGTCATCAGGGCCCCGTCACAACAAATCGCCCAGACCCATCTGCAGCGCACTATCTTCTACCTACAATACCACGGGTTCCTGATCAACAGGGACAAGAGTCATCTCACACCCACGCAGCGATTGGAGCACCTGGGTGTAATCATCGACACTGTACAGGACAAAGTGTTTATTCCTCCACAGAGACAACACAAAATCAGACAACTAATCAGAAGGGTGCGAGCTCAGCACCGTTCCCCACTGCTAACACTTGCATCCCTGCTAGGGTTGATGGTCTCATGCACCCGCCACCTTCAGTGGGGTCGCTTTTATTCCCGAACCCTTCAGTCCCTGCTCAGACCATGGCAGACAGCCATCATCAACAGCTCAGCTGCTACCCTCGTAGTCACCCAGGAGACGCTGCAATCACTTTCCTGGTGGGAAGACCCTCACAGATTCGATCTAGGAGTTTCCCGGACGGAATCTGACAGGCTGACAATAACAACGGACGCCAGTCTATCTGGTTAGGGGGTCCACCTGCTTGCACAAACTATACAAGGTCTCTGGTCTGCACCAGATCGCAGACACAGCATCAACTGATTAGAGCTCAAAGCTGTTAGACTCGCCCTACTTCACTTCACCCAGCACGTATGAGGGAAGCACATCCTGATATTCACCGACGACACCACCGCCCTAGCCTATGTCAACAACCAGGGAGGATCAAGGTCACCCTCCGTAGAGAAGCAACGCGACTGAACCTATGGGCAGAGAGACAGCTTCTTTCTCTCTCTCTCGGCATGTCACATCAAGGGGACCGAGAACGTAGACTGGCTGAGCAGGCAGACAGTGGACCCCGGGGAATGGTCCCTCAGTGCAGCGGCCTTCAACCTGATTGTCCACATGTTTGGCCACCCAGTACTGGACCCATTTGCCTCCGCAACCAATGCCAAAACGAGGAGGTTTTTCAGCAGGTGGCCTCACCCCAAAGCGCTCAGTCAGGCATGGCCCCAAGACCTACTGTATGCCTTCCCACCGTTTCCTCTGATACATCGAACGATACACAGAGCCAAAAGACTTCAAGGCACAATCATCATCGTGGCCCCCTTCTGGCCCCGCAGGCCGTGGTTCCCTGATCTGATCAACCTAGCCGCAGGGGACCATCTAGAGTTCCCAGTGACTCCAGACCTCTTAGCACAGGGACCCCTGTGGTACAACCAACCGAGCGTCCTGAATCTGACAGCCTGGCTATTGAAACTGCAGCACTAATGCAGCTATGGTATTCTGCCCCTGTCGTACAGATGCTCCTGGCGTCTCGACGCAAGTCCACCAGGTGCATTTACCAGTGCTCTTGGATTTTTGTAATTGCTGTCACCTTGGCCAGAAGGGTATCAGAAATTGGAGCCCTCTCTATTGACCCAGCCCTATGCACCTTCCGGAAGGAATCGGTAGTCCTCCATTTGGACCCTACCTTCCTCCCGAAGGTGGCCTCCCTTTTCCACCTTTCACAGGAGGTGGTCCTCCCCTCCTTCTGCCCCAACCCCTGGCACAGGCTTGAGAGACTGGCACACCCTAGATGTCGACTGCACACTCAATTTACATCGAGCGCACTCAAGCCTTTAGGCAAACTTCCTGCCTTCTGGTTAATTACCATCCGCATTCCAAGGGTACCAAGGCCTCTAAGCGGTCCTTGCCAAATGGATCTCTGCCCATATCACGGACGCGTACATGGCAGTAGATCTCTTACCCCAGCCAGAACTCTAGCGCGTTCTACCCGGGGGGCCTCTACTAACTGGGTCTTCAGATCCCGGGCACCAATTGGTGAAATCTGCAAGGCAGCCACATGGAAAAACCTTCACACTTTCACCAAACACTATAAGATAGATCTCTTCGAATCAGCTGAAGCCGCCTTCAGATGGTGGGTGCTGCAAGGGGTCCTGAACACGCCTTAGGCACCCTGTCTCTCCCCCCCCCCCCNCGGCAGGACAGCACAAGCCCCCCGCAGCATGGCAGGGTAAGTAGATGGACACCCAGTCCTGCAAGCTCCTGCTCTGGTACCTCCCTTCGTCCAAATGACTGGACGAGAGGGCATAGAAGAGGCAATTGGGTTCCTTACTTTGTGAATTGCTCTTCTATGTCCCTCGAGGAGGGAGGTCATTCGGCCCACCCGGGTTTCCTCCCTTACCGAATTATACACTACTTTGTTACCTCCCTTCGTCTGAATGACTGGATGAGAGGGCATAGAAGAGGCAATTGGGTTCCTTACTTTGTGAATTGCTCTTCTATGTCCCTCGAGGAGGGAGGTCATTCGGCCCACCCGGGTTTTCTACCTGTGCGCCATAAGACCTAAATTGTTTCCTCACAGGGGCTAGTTCCTTAGTTGATACCCCTTAGGGGGGAGGTGTTCTAATGTTCTCTTTTACAGTTAAGAAGTTTACGTTCCTTCGGCTAAGGTACACCTGGGGAAGCGAGGGCGCAATCCCCTACGCATGCTCAGTTGAAAGTTGCTTTGCTGTCTCCTTGTGGCCTGAGGGAGATCGCGCCATTCGTCCAAATAACCTCCCTCGAGGGACATAGAAGAGCAATTCACGAGGTAAGGAACCCAATTGCCTCTTCTCTGAAGCAATTGAAGCTCCTCCAGACAGGAGGATGCTGGACTAAACAAACCACTGGTCTGAGCCAGTATGGCAACTCTTATGTTGTTAAGCACTTTGAATACTGAAAACACTATTTAAATGATTTGTTGTTGTTTGTTTGTTTGTTATTTACAGCACCAGCACTATGCCTGGCACCGATCATTAATTAGACACTGATCCCTACCTCAAGCAGTTTACAGTCTAGGATGGACAAGTGAGGGGAGATGAGGGAGAGGGAAACATGGGGAGAGACAGGGTGACATTCATGAATTTGAGATGTCTCAGGTGCTTAGCTTAGTTACAGGGGAGAAGGGAACTCCGAATGATAGTAGGGCAGTCTATCTGAACAACCAGGCTTTCATCACCTCACAGGGAGGAGTAGTCTGTCCCCTTTTTCTCGATAGGTGGGAGTCTCCCTCCCCCTCTGGATTCCATTAGCCAGACAGCAGCTCAGCCAGTGGTAGGTACTGAATCCTTGTCTCCCGCTCCCCTCTGGGGTTGCTGGAAGGTGAGAGTGATCGACAGGGGACTGTTTGCTCCGTAACAGCCCTGTGGTTTCTTATACACTTCCTGTGAAGCATCTGGTGCTGTCCTGTGTCGGAGACAGGATACTAGTCAGACCCAGTAAGACAGCTCTTGCACTCTTATGCTCTTGAGTTCAGTTTTGTACTGCATGGCTTCTCTATGAATAGAATATAGGTAACAACCACCCTTGCCTCGAAGTGTGGTCTGGAAAGACAAAAAGTCCCAGCATGCAGTGCAGCCATTTGACCCTGTGTGGAGAATTGAATGCTGGGATTTATAGTCCATGGGTGTTGAATTTCTGTAAGCCATGGTGGTTACTAACTGCATGGCAGGTCTTGTGGTGGTCTAGTTCTTTCTGCCGCTCTAATCCAGATCAGTCAAATAATCGTCCCTCTGCTGGGGTTCAGTAGAGATGTGTGGAAATGTGCTGAATTTCTGTCCCCTTTTCCTTGCTCAGACCGTTGGACCCAGGATGACATGCTGACTCTGCTGGAATGCATGAAGAACAACCTGCCCTCCAGTGATGGCAGCAAATTCAAAACCACTGAATCCCACATGGACTGGGACAAAATAGCCTTCAAAGACTTCTCTGGCGAGATGTGCAAGATTAAGTGGATTGAGATCTCCAACGAGGTAACTCCAGTTTAGCTCTGATCCAGACGATCTGTACCCCAGAGACAGCACAATGAATTATCTCATTGTATACAGGAGGAAGGCGTGCTAGCCTAGGGTGCTAGCCTGGGAGCTGGGAGACCCAAATTGTGGCTGTTTATTATTTATATATTACCAGCAAATGTGCCTGCTGCAGAACTGTTGTGGTTCTAGATTTAGGCACAGTCGTACCGTAGAAAGGGGTGGGAGAGAGCAGAGTGCCTTTGTGTGCCCTGCCTCTCTCTGATGTGACCCTGTCCCTTATGGAATGTTGAGATGTCACAATATTTTGTAGGCGATGGGGCCACCATGATTGTATTTGGATGTCCCTATTGCAGTTTTAAACTAGAGCTGAAATGAGTACTCACAAAAACTGGTATACTCATCGAATTTCTGGTACCCGAATCGACTCCCAATGTTCAGGTACTAATCAATACCATATTAGTACCTGATTTTGGGTATCTGATATCCTGGAACGTCAAATTCTGGTCCTGATTTTTCAAGTTTTTGTCCTGATGTACTGATTGGTAACTGGAAAATTGGTAATGGAAATTACTGATTTTTGGTTGGTTTGTTTGTATTCGGGTACTCGGTAATTGGGCAGCTCATCAGGTACCCAGCACGATACTCAACAACGCGGGTATTATCCATGGGTGCTAAATTAGGTACCTGTTTCAGGTCTAAACACATGAGCTGTTTTAAACGCATCTCGTATTTAAAAAGCTTCACAAAATAACACACAGACCTCACAAAATAACACACACACACACACACACACACACACCTATCAGCGGGTGCGGGAGCTCTTCTCTCCCCTAAGTGCAGGGTTGCCACCTCTTACAGAAATGACTCCGATGGCCAAATAGGAGTGTCAGGATCATTTTTCATGAAAGGTGGAAACGCTATTTGAGTGGGGGTCATGGACTGTTCCTTTTCAGTAGCTGTGACATGGGGTCCAGTGGCCCCAGAATATATACCAGCAGCCCATTGGCTAGCTTGCAGTGCTGCCATGTGATTGGGTAGCTTGCAGTGCTTCATTTTTAGATGGCAATTCTGCATGGCCGGAGGCAATTTCTGCTACAATTTGGTCAAATGCAAAATTCTGTGAAAATGGCTGGAATTGCAGTAGTGCAGAATTCACAAGGCCCTGGTCTATTGGTTACCATGTCAAGGGTGATATTTGTTGATGTAACCAGGAATGCTAATTATTCCTGTAGGTAAGGAAATTCCGGACTCTGACAGAACTGATTATGGATGCAGAGGAACACGTGAAAAACCCTTACAAAGGCAAGAAGCTCAAGGTAAGTAAGAGGCAGGAATGGGTCAGGTAGTAACGAGCGTCTGGGGTCTTTCCTCTTTTCAAGGCTGGGGTTTTAGCCTTAATAACTCGCCCCCCACCCCTAACCTTTGGTCTCATACAAAAGTTGACTTGGTGCACTGCATTGCTAGCCATGTCTCACAACCTACATAAGGCAGACGGGATGATCCAACAGGTCATTCTTGGGTCTAAGCTTTGATTTGTCATGCTGGCTAATACCAGCACTGGCCTGTTTCCCAGGGTTGTGGGAGGATTAGTTAGTTAACGTTGGCAGGAGGGATGCTCCATCTAACAGCTAAAATCTTATGAATGTCTTGGACCTGGATAATACATTCAGGTGTATTACTGATAGTGTGTGTCTTAGCTTTGAGCAGGGGGCTGGGAATAGAGACTGGATCTGGGAGATGGCGATGTAGTGCAGGGTCAGGGAACCTCTGACTTGTGGACCCCTTTCATCTGGCCTGTGGTGAATTCCCCAAGCTGACCTTTAATGTAGCGGTGGCATGCACACTCTTCTGTAGGCTGCTGTGAAGGTGAGAAAGGGGAAGTTACAGTGGGTTGCCCCCTCCACCCTGCAAGGTACTCTGGACTAGGGTCCAAGAATGCTCCCAGTGTTGCCACACCATCCCATTGGACAGCTGTGGGCTGGGTCCCCAGACAGCACTCTGCAAGGGGTGATCCCAACCTGAGGTATCATTCAAGAGGCATGTGGTCATCACTCTGCAGGGTCAGCGTGGCCATACTGGGAGAGTGCTCTGGACTGTGGCCTGCAGAACCTTGGAAGAATTTGGATCTGGCCTGGGGTGAGGAGAAGGTTCTTTATCCCTGGTGTAATGATTAGAACAAGGATGGGAGTTGGGTCTCTTGGGGGCCCTGTTATCAACTAAACTCACCATGTGACTTCAGGACAAAGGTGGGGAAACTTTTCCCTCCCATGGGCCACTTTGAAAGTTAGTACGGGCTCCACAGGCTGGAGAGGATTTGGGGGTCAGGTGTGCTCAAGGGGTGTGTTCAGGAAGGGAATGCTCCATATCATGGATCTATGCCATAGATCCATCCCCTATCCTTGAGAGTGTGTGCCCTCATCTCTGCTTCTTTCTCCTGAGCTCACCTTTTCAGTCATTGAGAGTAGGAACTGCATCCACAAGCCAGAGCCAGAAATTGGAAAGGGACCAAATTTTAAAAAACAACAACAGCTTCAGGCCAGATTTTGTCCCCAAGCCAGAGATTCCCTACCCTTGATCTCTGCCACTGTGCTGCAGTTTGTTTTTCTGCTTCTGTGTTTGTAAAATGGGAGTGAGGCTACTATGAGGGGAAGAATAGTCCAGTGGTTATGGTGCTAGTTAAGGACTTGGGAGACCTGGGTTCTAGTCACTGCCTTTCTCTTTCCAGTTCTTGTTCAGACATGACACCAATGGATGAGAAATGTAGTAATTCTGGGGGTAGCCTGTGAGCGTTTAGACTTGACCTGTATGGTAGGAATGGGTAGCTACTACGTGGTGGTTGCCTGTGTGGTTTACATGGAGGGGGGCGAGCAAGCTCTCTTAAGAGTGACTGTGATGTTAGAAGACTCCAAGTAAGGGGTAACAAAGGATAAGATACTACATGGTGTATACTATGCACCCAGGTCATGTCTGATCAAGGCCTTGGTCTCTTTGTGCCTTCATTCCTCCTGAAGCACAAAGGGACTAGGTACAATTGGGATAATAAAATGTCCTTAACGGACAGGGTTGCTGAAGGGGTAAATGCACTGAGACATTCAGATACTGCATTAATGGGGACCAGGTAGTCCTGTAGGGCACATTCACATGGAGCAGAGTCTACCTGGGGGTAAACAACCCCCAAGGAAGGCTACTCCACAGGTAATTTATTCAAGGATCAAGCCATTTTATGTGGCCACTCCTACCCAGGGGTTCATTAACCCTCACTCTTTGTGGTAGTATGTGGTATTTTATTCCCGTGTTGAAGCTATGACACACTAATATTTTGTGTGGCTGCTTTTCTCTGGTAATGGGGTTTAATTAACCTGCTAGTAGGAGCAGTTGATGAAATGTTTTCCCCTCTCCATCCTCCAGGGTTGTTCGCCGCTGGTTAGGTTCTGTTTTGTGTGAATGTGTCTCCGGATAGCTAATTGTGTGCAGGCTATGGACAACAGTCCTAACTTTGGGTGTTTCGAACTCTGACCAGCAGGAGGCAGACTAGAATGTTGAATCTTTGGAGGGATGTCTAGGGAATGCCCCTCCTCAGCAATCTAGTTCTTTTCTGCCTCTGAGCTGACAGGAGCAGATGTTTTATGCTCCAGGGCTCTGGGAATATTTACTAGCTTTTGTTGATGGAACGAAGTTTTTCTTTAGCCATTGAGATACTCTCATGGGGCATATTCAAAGACTTTTTTTTTTTTTTTTAAAGTAAAACTAGAAATGTTGTTTTATATGTATATCCCACCTATCAGAGAAGTGGCTCAGAGCGGCTTACTACAAAACCAGCATTCTTAATTAAAATACATATATAAAATAAATCCCTCCCACTCTTCCATCTGTCACTTGGAGGAGTCCCTTCCTCAAGCCTAGAGCCCCTCCCTCCCCCAAGATGCTGTGACTAACCCAAGAAGCTTCCTACCCTACTGCCACCTACTCCCCCATCTTTCATCAGGCACAATCTCACCCTAATCATCCCTTGCAGACTACACCCATCCCTCACACTCACCTTTCCACCCTCCCCCCTGTTGCCCTGTCTCTCAACATATCCTCCATAAAATACAAGTAAGAATCTCCCGGAGAGGCTGCAGTTCTATCAAAGTTCTTTACATGAGGGCAACAACACAACCATATCTCCTCCAGGGCAGCGAAGCTTTGCTGACTCAGCTGCCAACCCCATGCGGTCTGGTCTGCTTATATACTTGGGGGTGTGGGGGAAGAGTGGATGGCACCGATCACCAGGCTTGTGGGAAGCAGCCCACAAACGGCCAGACTGGAGGTCACAAGAACAGCCTCTAGGCTTTTGGGGGCCTGTACGTGTCTTTTAGTATCCGTTTTACAGTGGTAAGGTGAGTCTAGTTACAAAGAGGCTTCTAATTGCCCTGTTCCCCTCAGAAACACCCCGAATTTCCCAAGAAGCCCCTGACTCCATACTTCCGCTTCTTCATGGAGAAGCGAGCAAAATATGCCAAGCTGCATCCCGAAATGAGCAACCTGGATCTCACCAAAATCCTCTCTAAGAAGTACAAGGAGCTGCCTGAAAAGAAAAAGGTAAGTGTGAAGTGTGGGGGTTCTGGAGAGCCATCCCTTCTCTCTTCTAGCACCACGGAGATAGGCTGAGTATAGTATAGTCAAGTTCTTCTTTGACGGGCTTCACAGTTCTCACTTATGGGATCACTTCCTGTTCTGCAGGCATCTGGGGAGCCCAATGATATCAGCAGCACCTAGGCAGACTATGGAACAGTCTGGAAGGAGGCAAGGCTCTTGCCTCCCTTCCACACCACGCCTCTGCACTCTCTCCTTGGTTCCTTCCAGCCACCTCCAGGGAAAGCTAGGAGCACTCGGCACTTCTCTCCTTCACAGTAGGGCACTGTGTGCATAGTACAGGAGTCAGGCCCCAGGGTTCTGAGGAGACGGAACTGAAAAGACAAGCTTCAGATTCTTATACACTTAAAATCACACAGGGCACAATCAAATCATCTTGTTTGCCTGACTATAAGCAGATGTAGTATTCAGGTTTTACCTATTAAGATTATGATAATTTTATTTGTATAGCACTCCCTCCCTCGATCTCCCTGCCAAATGGCACTCAGGGTGCTTCATAAAAGACAGTGAAGGATATAAAAAGAACTTAAAATCCATATAAAAACCATTTAATACCATTTAAAAGGGGAAGGTAAAGAGAAAGGAAAAGATACACTAATGGGAACCAGCACTGGATCCTCTACAAGCACATGGAAAATATAAAAATGGCTTCAGGTGCCTTGTGACAGTAAGGTGGGAAGAACTCAGTGTGGAACTCGCTCCCTCCAGGTATTTGTCTAAGGGCCCTACCACAGCAAAGGCCTGCTCACTGGCTGACTTAAGGCACGATGGTGGGACCCCAAACAGCAGGTGGTATCTGAGCGCAGATAGCATCAGTGCACGGTTCCAGGAGCAGGTGTCGAATATAGTCAAGGTCTTGAGAACCAGACAGTGACTATGTCTGGCTTACACCCCTCCATGATCATGACGAGTATTCCTACTCTGGGTGATTCCCTGTGACAGTGATAGCTCTTTAAGAGGCTAGGTGGTTGAGGACAGGTTAGGAGTGTCCTTATCTTAGGAGGGGCAGTTAGACTTAATGTCCCTAAGGCAGACCTAGTTCCTTTTCTCAGGGAAAAATAGGTTAACACCTGACTGATGAAATTACATCATACGTTTTGGGTGTACAGGTCTCCTAGAGTATGTAACACAAACAGCTGGTGGGAGTTTGGGGAAACTTTCCTTGTGCCTTAGCCCCACAACTGCTGGGAATAAGGATCTCAATCCTGTGTTCCATGAAGTCAGACCCTTTTGCCAACCTAATGGGGCTCCAGGCAGAACCAGTTGTAGGGATCAGGCCTTGATGTCCTTGGGGCTCATTCACACAACATATTTTTAGAGTGGGTAGTGAACCCAAAAGGGTTCACACAGCACTTAACTGGGTAGTCAAGTGCTGTGTGAACTGGGTTTGGGTAACTACCCACCTAGTGACCCAAACCTAGTTCACACAGCACTTGACTACGCAGTTAAGTGCTGTGTGAGCCCTTTACCGCTGCCCATGTTCCTTGATAATGCCTTGTTCTGTATCACTTGATGCAAGGGCCAGCGAGGTGCAGGGGAATTGGTATCTGTGTGAATGCATTGCTAAGGGACAAGGCAAACATAGATTAAGGAACAAATGGTGAGTTTGCAAGGGGTTAAAATGTCTTGTGTGAATGAGGCCTTGGGACACCTCTGCTACGCAATTCCAGCTTCAGTCTGTAGGAGAACTAGTCTTGGATTTAAATGTAATTCTGTTGACTTGAATGCAGCATGAGCAAGGCTGTTGTTGAGTCCTGGGTCTAGTCTTGGTGTCAACACAGTAAGGATGTTGAGAAACTACAGAGGGTTTATAATAAAGTGATAAACATGGTTCCTAGTTTTCTGCGACAAAAAATTGGAAGTTCTGTGATTTAAAAAAACAAATTCTCTGATTAAGAAACCCAAAATCTCTGCTTTTCTGAGATTAAATGTAAACTCTAGTTGACTTTCCCTTACCACAGTATATATAGGTAGAATTAGAACACCACATTTTATTGTAACATTTTCTTTGCAGCTACCTGTCCCAAACAAAATAAAATTTGAGGTCTGTGACACCCCTCCAAATGCAGCGAGCACACACACCCACACAACCCCAAGCGCATGCTTCCCCTCCACTGCCCTGTGTTCGCTGCCTCCTCCTCCCAGCCTGGTCCTACTCTGCTCTGCCAACCAAGATGGGAGACCATATAGAGGCTGGTACTTTGGGGAAGCTGCTATGGGCTCAATTAGGCCCACTTCCTATCCCCCTTCCCATGAAGGGGCTCTTTTTCTCCTGCCTCGCTGTCACCACTGGTGATAAGCTGTGCATGTGATGGCACAGGAGAGACACCCCCTTCAACTTTCTGCACTGTATTGTGGGGTGGGAGAGGTGACTCCTAGGTGGGTCTACCTCTGATCCAGCGTCTGCTGCCATCTCTCCTTCCCCTGATCCAGTTGTTGCTGCCCCTTCTCCGCAAGTTGACAGGGGTGCCTCTCCCATCCCTGATCCAGCTGCCTGTGCTGGTAAACTCAGGCTGGGTCAGGGGCCAGGAAGTGGAGCTACCACCCCCTCTGTGCCCTGGAAGAAGGCTGTGCATGTGCGTATTGTGCACTAGCTGTGTGCACATGAGGGTTGTGCATGACATGCGTGTGGGTTGCATGTGAGGTGCACAATATATGCACAGGTTACACAAGGGGCGCATGCACAGGGGTTTGCCGAGGGTGACAAAAGTCTGCACCGGTCTGGCTCTTCCCAAGGTCCAGAAGACCTGACTGCCCCGATTCATAGTGCCCTGCTTCCCCCAACCCACAGAAGGACTGTGGCACCCCTCCAAATGCAGAGCCCCTGCCCCTCCACAGCACATGCCTTCAGGTTGCTTCCCCTCAGCTCCACTCCATGTCCTCGCTGCCCTGCGCTCGCTGTGTCCTCCTCTCAAGCCTGCACGTTTTTTGCCATTTTCTTCAAAATTCTCTGGTAAAAGGCAAAATCCCTGTTTTTCCATTGCTAAGAGAAAACTAGGAACCCTGGCGATGAGAATGATCCAAGGGCTAGAAAGCCTGCTACCGAGAGAGCTCGAACATCTCACATTTGTTTCTCTTACTGAAGGGAAGGCTAGAGGTGATTTACAGGGAACCTTCCTGGTTTAATTTGTAAACTCGGGCAGAACAAGATCCATGGGACACAAGCTGAATCTATAACAATTCAGTCTAGGAATTGGCAAACAAACCCACAAAAACCTGTTTTCTTCAGTGATTTTTTTTTTAAAAAAAAAAGGATTGGATTGCAGGATTCTTCGACAAATAACCCACAAGTGTTGGGACGCAAACCAAGGTTTAACAACTGTGCTATTTCCCTCTTGCACATTTTTTTGTAAAGGGACATGGGACACTTCCAACTTTTAGTCTGTCAACCTCATTGAAACACAAGACAGCTGCAAAGCATCATGGGATTACTAGATGGGGAAAAGTTGAAAGGGGAAAGCAACGTGAAAAACTCTGAGGTGCAATTATCATCTCTCTCAGGAAGTTTAAAAAGCAGGAGAAGGCTCATGTGAATGTGCCCATAGAATTATAGGGTGTTAACACATGAGATGGGAGCTGACTGGAGTGTGGGGTTGCTCTGTTGAGCCCCATGAAGCCCCACTTGCAGTTGCTGTGCCATGGACTGCGCAGATGGGCTGGCATACTATCCCCTGCAGACGCTGCCCCCGCCCCCTAAATTGCAGTCACTCTAGTGACCGTCTAGGCTGTCACCTGAGACTTCATGGTGCAGAATGCGTGCGGAGGCAGCGCACACCCTGACGTACGCATGGGCACACCATCCCTCTCTCCACCCCCCCAAAAACAGGCAGGCAGTGGCCCTGTGGGCACCTGTTACTGTGGGGTTGCCCAGATTGGCCTGCATGGCAGACTCCACATTTCCTGGGATGATGCCATGAGTAGTAGCCCCGGGGTAGACATCTGGCAGCCTCCTGACAGACGGGCAGGTGAATTCCAGGGCAATGTCTCGTCTGTGAACACCTATAGGGTTGGAATGGACATCAGTGGTCATCTAGTATGACCCCCTGCACTGATGCAGGATTCACCATACCCAAACTACCCCACATAAATGAATCCATCAATAGAGAAGCAGAACCTATAATGAAAGATCTGGTGATTTGAGAGTGACCAGACAACCCCTATAACTGAGCGATATTTAACATAGATCCAGATGACTCTTAACAAATGAGCCATGCCCCCACACTTCAAGGGAAGTCAAAAACCCTCACAGTCCACTACCAGTCTTACCTTGGAGAAAATTGCTTCCCGATCCCAAATAAGGAGATCATTTAGTACTCTAAAGCATGTGTGTAGAACCTACCAGTCAGGATCCAACAATAATGATGATACATAAATAGTTACGGCACAGATGTGTAACCGTGAAGGAACTTAACACCATGGCATGTGGAGTCTCTACCACATGAGGTTTTAAAATCAAGGCTGAGCACCTTGTTGCAAGATAGCCCTTTAGATAAATATCTAAAAGGATATCCTGGAAAAGATGGTGAACGTTTTGTTATCAACCGTTACAGAAGATGGAGCAATATGACACGAGCTAAAATTCCCATTATTTATAATAATTTTTGATTTATTTAATACATTATTGACCAAGCATTTGGCAGGCAGGGATATAGGAGGGGGCAGGGGGCATGTTTTTATTTTTCTATTTATTTTATGTGTTTAGGTGTGATGTAACCCTCCCTGAGCCTTTGGGATGGGGCAGGTTATACATTTAAATAAATAAATTTTGCTGCAAGGTAAACTTTAGTTAACTATTGTGGTGGGGAGAGAGGGGAGGACTTCTTAATCATAAGAACGGTTGGGCAGTGGAGTTGGTTGCCAAAGGAGGCTGTGGAAACTCCTTCCTTGTGTGTTTTCAAAGACATGCATCTGTCTGTGATTCTGTAGGTAAGGGGTATCATGCCATGGAGCAGGGGTTTGGACCAGATGATCCTTGAGGTCCCTTCCAATCCTACAGCTCTATTCTGCTGGCTAAAGGATCAGTCAGTCCTGTGTATCTCAGGGACTACCTGAACAGTCAATCCTAACTAAAGAGTCACCGTTTATATCGAAGGGGCATGTGCACCAGTATAGAAGAACATTATTCCATTATTCAGATTGGTTAGAGGGGAAGGAGGAGGAGGACAACAGAGTTCCATACCACACCTGGCAACAAGAGAGCCCTCAGCCCAGTGGCCAGCAGTACCAACCCGTACCTTCTCAGTACCCAACAGTATCAGCCTCACCCCACCCTGCATGGTCCATCTGCACAGAGATGCCCAGGCTTTCTTCAGTGTTCTCTGGGGCATAGAAGTGGCTGCCCTTCCCAGCAGTGGCTCCTGGTGAGAACTGCATAGAGCACCCTCTCTTAGAGTCCTGCTTAAACTGAAAAGTCAGACTAAGTCAGGACTGCCCTGATCCCAGGCCCAGCGTAACTGTGGGTCATCCCATTTGTTTTATGAATTGATAAACACTCTTCCCAGATTCAGGGCAGGTTACAACATAATAAAAATATGCAAGAATAAAAATATAAAACCACCAACCGCTGTCCCCACCTGCCAAATGCTTGATCAAATAAAAGTCTTGCATTGCCTTCAGAAAATGCTTTGGCAAATCTCATGGGGAAGAGAGTTCCAGAGATGTGGTGCAGCCCCCAAGAATGCCTCTCTGTGTGCCCTTGATGTATAAACCTGGCAGGCAGATGGTACCTGCAAGAGGGCACTGCAGGGATCACAATGGCGCATAGGGAAGGTCTGTTGTGACACTCCACAGGGGTGAGACCGATCCAAGTCTGAGGGACTTCAGCCAGGAGGGCTCTTGAAAGAAACCTTACACACAGGACCATTCAGGTCCTGCCGGGCTCAGTTCAATCTGCAGATCTCTCTCCTCCCTGCTGTACTTCCCAGAGACACAAGAATCTAGCTCCCTCCTGCTCCTTAGTACAGGAGGGGGAAGGCATCCGACGCACTGGTGTCTGCATGTGTCTGGGCTAGGTGGATGCAGCTGCAAAGAGCTGCAGGTCCTAAGTTTGAAAAGCTATTCTTGCTCCGGTCTGAGAACTACTGCTGTAGTTCCAGGCAGTGCAGATTTGATTAGAGGAGGGATGGCCAAGACAGAGTTGACCATGAGTGATGTCTGTGGGGACCCTGATCCTCAGGCAGGTGAGTGGGGACATGAAGAATAGGGATAGGACAAAGGGGCTAATTCCCCTGTTCCTTACTGGCATAGCCATGCCCCTTTCCAAGCTCAGAAAGAGGTGGGGATATCCTTTAAAAAAAGGAAAAAAAAAGGGGTGCAGGGAAGCTTCTTCATGCTACACCCTCTTCTGAGCATTGTGATGTCATGGGGTGCAGCCACACAATGCACTTACCCCACCCTGAGCAGCCTTACCATGGAATGCAGTACATCATGTTCCCCACCACCACATAGCTGGGTGGGCAGTTAGCTGCTACACTCTGCATCCTCAGAAAAAGGATGTGAACACAGCATGTAGCAACCTTACCCAAAGTGGGGTAAGGCTGCCCAAAGCATGGTGGCGCACCACTTGTGTGCCTGGTCCCTGTCTGTCCCACCACACAACAAGGTCTGCTGTGGGGCTTTGAACAGCAAGCACTAGCTCCAGGCCCGCATGGCCACGTCGCAGCCAGGGGTGGAACAGTGGGCGGGCCGGGGGAGAGGGGTGGGGCAGAGTCAGGCACCTTCTCATGTGAGAGGCACCTCAGCCTGCCACAGTGTGTGACAGGACAGCTGACAGTGGCCCACCCTCCCAGCTGCCCCGTGGGGGTGAGGGGCAATCATCTGCCCTGGCCCTGAAGTGTGGCAGCAGTGATTGGCCACCCCTGGGCACATAGGAATCGAGCTCTCGGCAGCTTCTGTGGAGGCATCCATGTTTGGAAAGTGGTGGGGCAAAATTCCCCACCCTTGTTGGGCAGTAGGTAAATATGTTTCTCCTGGTTTATTCTGTAATCCAGGTGAAATACTCTGCCTTGTGTGATGCGTCAGATTAGATCCCTTCTCGCCTTAAAATCAATCATTCTTCTTGCATGATGAATTGGTGTTTTCTGTAAAGGATTAATCCAGATTAGTTGGCTTCCAAACCGTGCCTTTAATTGCAGGATGAACACATCTGTTGAAGTGGTCCATACCATATGGAATCGCATGATCACTCTGCAGGCTTGGCCATAGTGACCTTGGTCCCAGCTGGCTCCTTTCCAAAGGGCTTGACCACGGGAGGTTTTATAGGTTGTGGTCTCCCATCCCTCTCTCTCACCCAACCTGTTACACCCGGGAGACCAGGCAATAAAATGGCAGAAGGAATTCAGTGTTGATCTGTGCAAAGTGATGCCCATAGGAAAAATGATCCTAACAATACATATACAATGTGGGATTCCAAATTAGGTGTCATTGAACTCCATATCTTGGAGATCATGGAAACCATCATCTCTGTGTGCAGCAGTGGTGAAAAAGGCAAACAGAATCCTAGGAATTTTGGGGAAAGTAAAATGAATACCATAATGCTGCTATATAAATCTATGGTGCATCCACACCTTGACCACTGTGTGCCATTCTGGTTGCTTTATCTCAGAACGGACATAGAAATGGGAAAAGTGCAAAGAAGGGCAACAAAGAGGCATGGTATGGCATAGCTGCCATATGAGGAGAGGCTAATAGGCTAGGACTTTTCAGCTTAGAGAAGATATGACTCAGGCTGGAATATGATAGAAGTTTACAAAATAAAATCATGCATAGTGCAGGGCAGGTAAGTAGGGAGTTTTGTTTTTCCCCTTTCTCGAAACATTAGAACTCTAGGCAACACTGTCAAATGACAGTAGATTTAAGTTGCATAAAAGGAAGTATTTTATCACTCAACGATTAGCCTGTGGAACTTTTCATTGGAGGATGTTGTAAAGGCCAGCATAACTGGCTTTTTAAAAGGATTGGAAAGTTCTTGGTAGGTCCATCGATGGCTATAAGTCAAGTTGGTCAGGGGACATGACCTCTGACTGTAGGGAGCTGGCAATGAATAGCAAGGAATGGATCGCTCTATTTTCCAAAGTGACCGAAGCTGCCATTGTCCGAGACAGGATTCTGTGCTAGATGAGCCATTGGTCTATCCAGTATGGTGGCACTTGTGTTCACTATTTGATGAACTGCTCAGGCAGCAAGCCAGGGATCTCTTTTTGGGGTTCATCAGTCATTACCACAGGGCAACCTGGGGTGACTGCCCCAGGCCCCACTCTTTTCTCTACTTCCAGGGGCCCTGCAGGGGCCCCCAAACATGACCACCTCAAGGCCCCACAGAGGGTATCCCTGAGAGAGTGGTCACACACACCAAAGCGAGGTCTGTAAATAAATGTTCTTGTAGAAACTAATAAGAGAAAATCGAACAATTTTATAGACAAAATTAGAAATCTATATACTTTTTTATAGACAAAATTTAGAAATCTATATATGTGTGCATCAGAAATTACATACTAGAATCACAAAGCCATAGAAATCCAAGACTGGTGTCCAAGCTCAATTTCAAGACTGGTGAGTCAACAAGTTTTGTATAGGAACTTCTTCAGGGCTTCTTAGTCCTTTTAAAAGCGTAGCTTGGCACAGAAGGATTGATAAACACCAAATGTAAACAATCATAAATGAGAGGGGTAGTATGCATCTTGAGTCCCGTAACTATGAAACCAGTTCATAGCATTTACAGCTTCTTACCTATAATTTGTAATCTAGAAGAATATTCTGACAAACAAGTATCAAATAAATGCATTAAGTTCAGTCTTGAAATTGAGCTTGGACACTAGTCTTTGTATTTTTATGATGGATCAAATGGGATTTCTATGGCTTTGTGACTAATATGTAATTTCTGATGTACATGTATATATAATTCTAATTTTGTCTATAAAATTGTTCAATTTTCTATTATTGGTTTCTACAATAACATTTATTTATAGACTTCTGTTTGGTGTGTGTAGTCTTTGGGCTTGGTGTGTATATAGGTTTTTGGTCCCCTTTTTGTTTTGTTTTTTAGCATTTATTTATTTAAAAGTTTAATATCCCATCCCCTCCTGCCTAGACAGGAGGGCAGTGTACAATATAAAATATATAAATATTAAAAACAATTAAAACAATACTTCATATGGGTCATAACCCAACTCCAACCCTCCCACTACCCATCTCCCCCACCAAATGCCCAGCAGAACAACCAGGTTTTACATTGATGCCTAAAGGAGGAGAGATCCTGGGCCTGACGAACCTCCACTGGGAGGGAGTTCCACAAGTGGGGTGCAGCAAACGAGAACGCCCTCTCCAATGTGGCCCCCTACCAAATAAGAGGGACCTCCAAAAGGGTGCCCCTGGCTGACTGCAGAGGCTGCTCCAGAGCCCAGGGGGTGGGGCAGTCTCTTAGGTAGGTGGGGCCCAGGCCATGTAGGACTTTATAGAATCGGGCCCCGAGGCTATAGGCAGCCAGTGCAGCAAATGGAGCACAGGAGTTATGTGCTCCCGGTGTGGAGGGAGTGGTGTCATGCAGAAGGGGTTGGCCTCACCAGGGGCCCTGCAGATCTAAGACCAGCCCTGCTAGGCATGCTGAAAGAGCCTCGCCATGGAGGTCTAAAGCTGGGAGACTTATAATAAAGCTCGCTAAGCTGTGGCATAAGTGAGTTTGAAGATCCGCCACTTTCCTCTTTCCCCTGTTGCTGACACCTGGGTTCCTTTTGCTTCTCGCAGATGAAGTACATCCAGGACTTTCAACGAGAGAAGCAAGAATTTGAGCGGAACCTGGCAAGATTCAGGTAAGATGACATTTGTATTAGCTCTGGAGCAGTTCTCGGGTGTGTTCATCATGACTGGGTGGACCATCTGCTTATATCTGAAGCATGTAAATGTAGAACTGTAGGGATGAACAAGACCTAAAGAGCCATCTGCTCCAACCCACCTGAAGAGAAACCTCAATGATAAGCAGGATTCTGTGCAAGCTTTCTTTCCCAAATTCTGCAACTAGGAAACCCAAATTTTGTGAGGGGAAGATACAGATCCTGTGAGCATAGTGAATGATGCAAATGAACTAAATCCTGCACATTTTTGAATGCAAATACATTTTCCCCAACATGCTGTTCCATCAATTTATTTTTATTTTTTTGGGACACTTTGTCTTAAAATCAAAATAACACAGATCTCTCAGCTGGGGCTCTTCTCCTTTTTGGCATCTTTAGCAATGGGCCCCACAGCCTTAGAATCATGGAGCTGGTAGACACCTCAATGGTCACCTAGTGCCAGGCCCCCCACCCCAGCCTAGTCCAACTACCAGACTATATGTGTACATCCCACAGTGCTAATTTGCAGTGCTGGCATCTCATTGGCTAGTTCACAGTGCTCCCCTCTTGGGCTGTGATTCTGCTCTGCTAAAGTCAGTTTTTGTGACAATTTAGCCACGTGGCAAATTCCCCCAAATTGGCTATGATGATCACAGCAGTGCAGAATTCATGGGGCTCTGATGATCAGAAAGAGGAGCTTGTTAGGCATATGGCTGGTGGGGGTGAGTAATGGGAAAGGATAGATGGTTCACTAGAAAGGCTTTCTGGCCAATCAGGTCATTAGTTCTCAAGCCATGGTTCCCACTGAGATGCAGCATGTGAAAGGTTGGGAGATGATGGAAGGTTCTGCCTTTTGGGAAGTGTCCCACAGAGCAATGAAACTGCTGTGTCCGCAGCATTCTGGGCTGGCCCCCTGGTCCATTGAGTCTTGTCTCCTGCCTCCACCAAACACTTTGGTTCAGAGCAAGGTCTGTGGATCAGGTTCCCCGACAGATGCAACAGGAGCCCCATTGCTTTTGCGTCTCAAGGAGAATGTTTCTACAGGGTATGAATTAGCTCCTCCAACAGTTCTCTAAACTCCCTTACCTCTGCTCTGCCCCACCCCGTTATGCAATCCGAGTATGAGAGAGATATAATACGGGGGGCATTGTGCCATTTCGATCGTTTATTTAATTAGCTCAAGGGCGAGGAACGTTTTCTCATGCAGGGGCCACTTTGAAAATTAGTACAAGCTGCATGGAAACGGGATAGTGGTGGGGGAAGGAAGAGGAGGGTCCAGATCACAGATCTGTGCCATGGATACCAACCCCTGTCCTCAAATTCATACCCTAAGCTCTGCCTCCTTCCCCTAAGCTCATTCTTTCAGTGCTTGGGGGCAGGAACTAGAAAGGGGCCAAATAAAAATTAGCTGCAAGCTGCAACTAGAGGTTCATTAGATTTAGATCTAGATTTTTATCCTTCTCCTGGGGGATCCTCCTGGCCGTCCAGTCAGGATAGTAGGGTAGATCCCGCCGGGAACCACTAGGAGGCAGACAAGCAAATTTGCAGACCCCTCCCTCTCAGGATCTATCCTCTCTACCCCAGTCTTGTGTCTGCCTGGGCACAGCTAGGAAGCAGGCTGACTGTCTCCTACTGAGACAGTCCCTAATCCACAGCAAAAATCCACAGCAAAATCAGGAAGGAGAGTAAGTGGAGCTCCGGGTGCCAGGGGAGGAGGAATTCCTCTCCCTGTTCATCCTCCCTTCAGTGAAGGGATTGAGTGCGGACCGGCAACCCCCTTCCCGGGAGGCGCGGGGGACCGAAGAGTGGGAACGGGCTCTCCCCTTCCCGCTGGCGCAAGGAGTGGCACAACAGGGGGTTCATCGGGGGCGAGTATCACCGCGGCCCTCATAGCCGCCCTCCCCCCTCCTCTCCTCCTGGCTAGTTCCCGCACCGCCTCGGAGCCCAGCCGCGGCATCCTGGCGGAGGTTGCTCTGGCGCAGGGGAGAGACGAGCTCCGGTGGAGCATCGGTGCCCTGAATACCTAGGCTGGCCAGGTCAGGCACGAGAGGCACGGGGGAAAAGACATCTGAGACGGGGCTTGACGGCTACGCAGGAGCCTTCCGGGGATCCGCAGGCCCGACCGCGTGGCCGACCCCTCCCCCCATCCTAGAAGGGCTGCGAAGGGGACAAGACAACAGGCCCGACCGCGTGGCCGACCCCTCCCCCAGCCAAAAAAGGGCGCGAAAAGGGGAACAGACAAATATGGCGACCAGGCGCAAGGCAGCGCCCGAGTAGGCTGAAGAGGGGGAACCCTCAGCCTCAGGGAGCCCTGTTCGCACCCCTCCTCCTCCAGTTCCCACTCCTCCCCCAGCTCAGGAACTCCAGGTAGAGATGTTAAAGGAGATACTTCTGAAGCTCAAGAGAAAACGATTCCCCCCTCCACCCAGAAAACAGGCCTTCAAGGGGCGCTCCAAGGGGGCAGGCAAGGGAATGCATCCCAAAGCCAAAAGAACTCGCAGGACCAGTAATCTCCTGGAATCTACCTCCTCAGAGTCTGGAACCTCAGAGGAGTTACTTTCTATTCAGTCCTCTGAAGAGGAAGAGGCGAGAGCAAAAAAGGGGAAGAGAAAGGCTAGGCCCTTGCACAGGGAAAGCAGCGAGGAGGAGGGAGAAATCTCTGGTCAAGCCTCACACAGCGAGGAAGACCCGGAGGAGGAGGAACAGGGACTGGATGCACTATCTGATCCAGACAAGCACTTCCCCACTAAATACAGGGACGAGATATATCAATGGTGGCCAAAGCCCTCCACGTCAAGGAAAAGAAGGAAAAAGAAGCATCCTCAGAGGAAGAAGAGGGCAGAGAGTACATCCCCTGGGCCAGGGATAGGGACAAGGGGATGCCATTAGATAGGGCATACGAGCGCATCATCAAGAAGGAATGGAAGCGACCCAATAAGGGCTCCAGGCTCTCCAAGGCGCAATTGTCCCTGTACTCTCTATCCAAAAATAAGAACTCCCTGCTGGCCATCCCCAAAGTGGATGCAGCAGCGGCTTCCCTGGCTCGTAACTCGATCTTTCCCACCGAGGGGGAATGCTATCCCCGAGACCCAACGGACAAGGGGATCGAGACCAACCTAAGGAGAAATTTTGATGAAATATCGGCAGTCATCAAGATGACCACTCTGACATCTTATTTCTCGAGGGCCCTAATGACGTGGGTAAAAAGGGCAGGCAATCCAAATACATCCGCAAAGATGACTAGAGTCCTGTCGACCAGAATCCAGCTCGCCTACACATTTATCGCAGACTTCTCAACCAACGCACTCCGTTGGGCAGCCAGGGCAGCAGCATCCAATGTGGCCGCACGACGCCGACTATGGCTACGTTCCTGGAAAGGGGACAACACTTCAAAGAACACTCATCCATTCCAGGGTCGCAAGCTCTTCGGTGTTTGCTTAGACAAGGTCCTAGCCGATGCTACGGACAAAAACAAAAAACAGACCCTGCAGAGCGTGGGCTCCTTCAAACGTTCCTTTCGTCCCTACAGTGCTTCTTCCTCCGGCACAGGAGGGTCTAGACGACCATTCTTCCCCCACAGGGGAAACCAGCAGAGATATAGGAACCACTGGCAGAGACAAAAGGGACAGGATAATCAAAACAAGCAGCGCCAGAATGCAGGTCGGCTGAAGCTCGACGCCTGACTGGGCCGTGATCGGCAAGCAGGACTGCGTAAGCTTGGGGGGCAGACTGCAATGGTTTGCACAACAGTGGAGGCACGCGACCACAGATGCCTGGGTCATCCAAACCGTGACAAGGGGATACGCCATCGAGTTCTCCCGCTCCCCCGGAGAGTCCTTCTGCAGCTCGCCTATATCCAAGGACAGGGCCAAATGGGTAGCAGTGAGAAACGAGATTTCCAGGCTGAGATCCATCGAAGCTATCGAGCCCGTCCTGCAACTCGAGAGAGGACACGACCTCTACTCCATCCTATTCCTGGTCCCGAAGAAATCGGACGAGTGGAGGGCGGTGTTGGACCTAAAACTCCTGAGCCAGGCCGTCAAGGTCCAAAAATTCAAAATGGAGACGCTCCAATCCATATGAATTGCCATCGCAAAAGAGGAATGACTGACTTCAATAGATCTGAAGGAAGCTTACCTCCACGTACCTGTCCTAGCAGCACACCGGCAGTGGCTCAGATTCAACTACGAGGGCCAGCATTGGCAGTATGCAGCGCTACCATTCGGACTGGCCACGTCTCCAAGGACCTTTACAAAGATTTTAGTCGCCCTCATTGCGAACCTGAGGACGGAGGGGATCAAATGACACCCTTACCTGGACGACATCTTAATCAGATCCCCTACATACGTTCAGGCCCTGAAAGACCTGTCCAGGACTATACTATACTTACAAGATCATGGGTTCGTGATCAACATGAAAAAGAGCCATACTGAACCATCCCAATCACTAGAGCATTTGGGGGTGGTATTAGACACCAAGGTCTGCAGGCTATTCCTCTCCCAGCAGAGACAACACAAACTGATCAATCTGATACATCAGGTCACAGGGGTTCGCAGAGCCAAATTAAAGACACTCGCNAGATGCTGGGCCTGACGAACCTCCACTGGGAGGGAGTTCCACAAGTGGGGTGCAGCAAACGAGAACGCCCTCTCCAATGTGGCCCCCTACCAAATAAGAGGGACCTCCAAAAGGGTGCCCCTGGCTGACTGCAGAGGCTGCTCCAGAGCCCAGGGGGTGGGGCAGTCTCTTAGGTAGGTGGGGCCCAGGCCATGTAGGACTTTATAGAATCGGGCCCCGAGGCTATAGGCAGCCAGTGCAGCAAATGGAGCACAGGAGTTATGTGCTCCCGGTGTGGAGGGAGTGGTGTCATGCAGAAGGGGTTGGCCTCACCAGGGGCCCTGCAGATCTAAGACCAGCCCTGCTAGGCATGCTGAAAGAGCCTCGCCATGGAGGTCTAAAGCTGGGAGACTTATAATAAAGCTCGCTAAGCTGTGGCATAAGTGAGTTTGAAGATCCGCCACTTTCCTCTTTCCCCTGTTGCTGACACCTGGGTTCCTTTTGCTTCTCGCAGATGAAGTACATCCAGGACTTTCAACGAGAGAAGCAAGAATTTGAGCGGAACCTGGCAAGATTCAGGTAAGATGACATTTGTATTAGCTCTGGAGCAGTTCTCGGGTGTGTTCATCATGACTGGGTGGACCATCTGCTTATATCTGAAGCATGTAAATGTAGAACTGTAGGGATGAACAAGACCTAAAGAGCCATCTGCTCCAACCCACCTGAAGAGAAACCTCAATGATAAGCAGGATTCTGTGCAAGCTTTCTTTCCCAAATTCTGCAACTAGGAAACCCAAATTTTGTGAGGGGAAGATACAGATCCTGTGAGCATAGTGAATGATGCAAATGAACTAAATCCTGCACATTTTTGAATGCAAATACATTTTCCCCAACATGCTGTTCCATCAATTTATTTTTATTTTTTTGGGACACTTTGTCTTAAAATCAAAATAACACAGATCTCTCAGCTGGGGCTCTTCTCCTTTTTGGCATCTTTAGCAATGGGCCCCACAGCCTTAGAATCATGGAGCTGGTAGACACCTCAATGGTCACCTAGTGCCAGGCCCCCCACCCCAGCCTAGTCCAACTACCAGACTATATGTGTACATCCCACAGTGCTAATTTGCAGTGCTGGCATCTCATTGGCTAGTTCACAGTGCTCCCCTCTTGGGCTGTGATTCTGCTCTGCTAAAGTCAGTTTTTGTGACAATTTAGCCACGTGGCAAATTCCCCCAAATTGGCTATGATGATCACAGCAGTGCAGAATTCATGGGGCTCTGATGATCAGAAAGAGGAGCTTGTTAGGCATATGGCTGGTGGGGGTGAGTAATGGGAAAGGATAGATGGTTCACTAGAAAGGCTTTCTGGCCAATCAGGTCATTAGTTCTCAAGCCATGGTTCCCACTGAGATGCAGCATGTGAAAGGTTGGGAGATGATGGAAGGTTCTGCCTTTTGGGAAGTGTCCCACAGAGCAATGAAACTGCTGTGTCCGCAGCATTCTGGGCTGGCCCCCTGGTCCATTGAGTCTTGTCTCCTGCCTCCACCAAACACTTTGGTTCAGAGCAAGGTCTGTGGATCAGGTTCCCCGACAGATGCAACAGGAGCCCCATTGCTTTTGCGTCTCAAGGAGAATGTTTCTACAGGGTATGAATTAGCTCCTCCAACAGTTCTCTAAACTCCCTTACCTCTGCTCTGCCCCACCCCGTTATGCAATCCGAGTATGAGAGAGATATAATACGGGGGGCATTGTGCCATTTCGATCGTTTATTTAATTAGCTCAAGGGCGAGGAACGTTTTCTCATGCAGGGGCCACTTTGAAAATTAGTACAAGCTGCATGGAAACGGGATAGTGGTGGGGGAAGGAAGAGGAGGGTCCAGATCACAGATCTGTGCCATGGATACCAACCCCTGTCCTCAAATTCATACCCTAAGCTCTGCCTCCTTCCCCTAAGCTCATTCTTTCAGTGCTTGGGGGCAGGAACTAGAAAGGGGCCAAATAAAAATTAGCTGCAAGCTGCAACTAGAGGTTCATTAGATTTAGATCTAGATTTTTATCCTTCTCCTGGGGGATCCTCCTGGCCGTCCAGTCAGGATAGTAGGGTAGATCCCGCCGGGAACCACTAGGAGGCAGACAAGCAAATTTGCAGACCCCTCCCTCTCAGGATCTATCCTCTCTACCCCAGTCTTGTGTCTGCCTGGGCACAGCTAGGAAGCAGGCTGACTGTCTCCTACTGAGACAGTCCCTAATCCACAGCAAAAATCCACAGCAAAATCAGGAAGGAGAGTAAGTGGAGCTCCGGGTGCCAGGGGAGGAGGAATTCCTCTCCCTGTTCATCCTCCCTTCAGTGAAGGGATTGAGTGCGGACCGGCAACCCCCTTCCCGGGAGGCGCGGGGGACCGAAGAGTGGGAACGGGCTCTCCCCTTCCCGCTGGCGCAAGGAGTGGCACAACAGGGGGTTCATCGGGGGCGAGTATCACCGCGGCCCTCATAGCCGCCCTCCCCCCTCCTCTCCTCCTGGCTAGTTCCCGCACCGCCTCGGAGCCCAGCCGCGGCATCCTGGCGGAGGTTGCTCTGGCGCAGGGGAGAGACGAGCTCCGGTGGAGCATCGGTGCCCTGAATACCTAGGCTGGCCAGGTCAGGCACGAGAGGCACGGGGGAAAAGACATCTGAGACGGGGCTTGACGGCTACGCAGGAGCCTTCCGGGGATCCGCAGGCCCGACCGCGTGGCCGACCCCTCCCCCCATCCTAGAAGGGCTGCGAAGGGGACAAGACAACAGGCCCGACCGCGTGGCCGACCCCTCCCCCAGCCAAAAAAGGGCGCGAAAAGGGGAACAGACAAATATGGCGACCAGGCGCAAGGCAGCGCCCGAGTAGGCTGAAGAGGGGGAACCCTCAGCCTCAGGGAGCCCTGTTCGCACCCCTCCTCCTCCAGTTCCCACTCCTCCCCCAGCTCAGGAACTCCAGGTAGAGATGTTAAAGGAGATACTTCTGAAGCTCAAGAGAAAACGATTCCCCCCTCCACCCAGAAAACAGGCCTTCAAGGGGCGCTCCAAGGGGGCAGGCAAGGGAATGCATCCCAAAGCCAAAAGAACTCGCAGGACCAGTAATCTCCTGGAATCTACCTCCTCAGAGTCTGGAACCTCAGAGGAGTTACTTTCTATTCAGTCCTCTGAAGAGGAAGAGGCGAGAGCAAAAAAGGGGAAGAGAAAGGCTAGGCCCTTGCACAGGGAAAGCAGCGAGGAGGAGGGAGAAATCTCTGGTCAAGCCTCACACAGCGAGGAAGACCCGGAGGAGGAGGAACAGGGACTGGATGCACTATCTGATCCAGACAAGCACTTCCCCACTAAATACAGGGACGAGATATATCAATGGTGGCCAAAGCCCTCCACGTCAAGGAAAAGAAGGAAAAAGAAGCATCCTCAGAGGAAGAAGAGGGCAGAGAGTACATCCCCTGGGCCAGGGATAGGGACAAGGGGATGCCATTAGATAGGGCATACGAGCGCATCATCAAGAAGGAATGGAAGCGACCCAATAAGGGCTCCAGGCTCTCCAAGGCGCAATTGTCCCTGTACTCTCTATCCAAAAATAAGAACTCCCTGCTGGCCATCCCCAAAGTGGATGCAGCAGCGGCTTCCCTGGCTCGTAACTCGATCTTTCCCACCGAGGGGGAATGCTATCCCCGAGACCCAACGGACAAGGGGATCGAGACCAACCTAAGGAGAAATTTTGATGAAATATCGGCAGTCATCAAGATGACCACTCTGACATCTTATTTCTCGAGGGCCCTAATGACGTGGGTAAAAAGGGCAGGCAATCCAAATACATCCGCAAAGATGACTAGAGTCCTGTCGACCAGAATCCAGCTCGCCTACACATTTATCGCAGACTTCTCAACCAACGCACTCCGTTGGGCAGCCAGGGCAGCAGCATCCAATGTGGCCGCACGACGCCGACTATGGCTACGTTCCTGGAAAGGGGACAACACTTCAAAGAACACTCATCCATTCCAGGGTCGCAAGCTCTTCGGTGTTTGCTTAGACAAGGTCCTAGCCGATGCTACGGACAAAAACAAAAAACAGACCCTGCAGAGCGTGGGCTCCTTCAAACGTTCCTTTCGTCCCTACAGTGCTTCTTCCTCCGGCACAGGAGGGTCTAGACGACCATTCTTCCCCCACAGGGGAAACCAGCAGAGATATAGGAACCACTGGCAGAGACAAAAGGGACAGGATAATCAAAACAAGCAGCGCCAGAATGCAGGTCGGCTGAAGCTCGACGCCTGACTGGGCCGTGATCGGCAAGCAGGACTGCGTAAGCTTGGGGGGCAGACTGCAATGGTTTGCACAACAGTGGAGGCACGCGACCACAGATGCCTGGGTCATCCAAACCGTGACAAGGGGATACGCCATCGAGTTCTCCCGCTCCCCCGGAGAGTCCTTCTGCAGCTCGCCTATATCCAAGGACAGGGCCAAATGGGTAGCAGTGAGAAACGAGATTTCCAGGCTGAGATCCATCGAAGCTATCGAGCCCGTCCTGCAACTCGAGAGAGGACACGACCTCTACTCCATCCTATTCCTGGTCCCGAAGAAATCGGACGAGTGGAGGGCGGTGTTGGACCTAAAACTCCTGAGCCAGGCCGTCAAGGTCCAAAAATTCAAAATGGAGACGCTCCAATCCATATGAATTGCCATCGCAAAAGAGGAATGACTGACTTCAATAGATCTGAAGGAAGCTTACCTCCACGTACCTGTCCTAGCAGCACACCGGCAGTGGCTCAGATTCAACTACGAGGGCCAGCATTGGCAGTATGCAGCGCTACCATTCGGACTGGCCACGTCTCCAAGGACCTTTACAAAGATTTTAGTCGCCCTCATTGCGAACCTGAGGACGGAGGGGATCAAATGACACCCTTACCTGGACGACATCTTAATCAGATCCCCTACATACGTTCAGGCCCTGAAAGACCTGTCCAGGACTATACTATACTTACAAGATCATGGGTTCGTGATCAACATGAAAAAGAGCCATACTGAACCATCCCAATCACTAGAGCATTTGGGGGTGGTATTAGACACCAAGGTCTGCAGGCTATTCCTCTCCCAGCAGAGACAACACAAACTGATCAATCTGATACATCAGGTCACAGGGGTTCGCAGAGCCAAATTGAAGACACTCGCAAGCCTACTGGGAGTCATGACATGTCTGGGGATCGTACAGTGGGCCAGATTCCACGCCAGACCTCTGCAAAGATTCCTGAGACCATGGCAGGACAAACTGACACAAGGACAGAACCCCTGGATCCGGGTGACGTCAGTCCTGAAGAGCTCGTTCAAGTGGTGGATGTCTCCATCCAGATACCAGCAAGGGATGCCTCTAGCAGACCCACAGATGACAACCCTGACGACAGACGCGAGTCTATACGGTTGGGGAGCTCACACGCAATCATCATCAGCTCACGGAAAATGGAAAGAGTGGGAAAAACAACACCACATCAACTGGTTGGAGTTGAGAGCAATCTATCTGGCTCTACTGAGCCTGGCCCCTTGTCTAAGAGGCAGAGACATACTGGTGTATACGGACAATATAGTAGCGAAAGCCTATTTGAACCACCAGGGCGGCTCCAGGTCAGAGGCACTACACTCATCAGGTGGGCGGAAAAGAACGTTCAGTCCATCAGAGCGCTACACATAAAGGGCCAAGCCAACACTCGAGCCGACTGGCTCAGCAGAAGGGACTTGGACCAAGGGGAATGGTCCCTACACCCGAGGGCCTTCGAGGCAATAGTCAATCAGTTCGGCTTCCCCGCAGTCGATCTATTCGCCTCAACCATCAACTCGAAGACAGCGAGATTCGTATCCAGGTATCCAGACAGCAAAGGAATTGCCTTCGACACCCTGAATATCAAGTGGCCTCGGGGGCTTCTGTATGCCTTTCCCCCGTTGCCCCTCATCTAGAGGACCATAACAAAGATAAGGAACGAGGAGGCAGAGGTAGTCATGGTGACACCCTGGTGGCCACGGAGACCGTGGTTCGCCGACTTGCTCGACCTCAGCGCAGAACCGCCCTTCAGATTGCCAGCCCTTCCAGACCTACTATCACAGGGCCCGATTCTACACGACAACCCAACGGCACTCAAACTGACAGTGTGGAGGTTGAAAGGAGAGCCTTAGGTCACCTAGGCTACTCGGACAAGGTGCTAGACACGATGTTGCAGTCCAGATGGCCAGCGACCAAAAGAATTTACCAGAGCACCTGGAAGAAATTCGCTCTATGGTGTCAGAGTAGGGCAATTAGACCTGATAGGGCTTCTATCGCTAGGGTGTTGGAATTCCTACAGCAGGGCCTGGAAATGGGGTTGAAACCTAACACCTTGCAAAGACAGGTGGCAGCCCTAAACAGCGTGCTAGGCACGATCGGGGGCATAGCATTTCAGCGCACCCTCGCATCAAGCGTTTCCTTAGGGCTTCCAGGATTTTTTCCCCTCCTGTCATCCATAGGTTCCCATCATGGAACCGGAACCTGCTGCTTAGAGCCCTGACCAGAGCCCCTTTTGAACCTCTTCGAGAGGTCTCCTTGTATTTTCTCTCCATTAAGTTGGCGTTCCTTATAGGAATCACTTCTGCCAGGAGGATATCAGAGCTGGGGGCCCTGTCCGTGGATCCATCCCTATGCTCCTTTAAGGAGTCTTCGGTGGTCCTTAGACTGGATCCAGCCTTTAGTCCTAAGGTGGATTCTAGGTTTCATAGGGAGCAGGAAATTAATTTGCCTTCCTTCTGCCCCAATCCTAGCCATCTTTTAGAACGTTCCTGGCATACCTTGGATGTTTGCAGGGCTTTGAGGATCTACCTAGATAGGACTAAATAATTTAGGAAGAGCTCAGCCCTGTTTGTCTCCTATAACCCACAGAGACGGGGTTTAAAGGCATCCAAGTCTTTGATTGCCAAGTGGATGACGCTCTGTATTTCAGAAGCGTATAGAGCAGAGGACAAGATGCCTCCGAGGGGTATATTCGCGCACTCCTTAAGAGGCGTGGCGACCTCTCGGGCCTTTACGAACGCAGCCTCATACGGGGAGATCTGTCGAGCTGCAGCGTGGTCCTCCATCCATTCCTTTACTAGGCACTACAAAATCTCATTGCAGGATTTGATGGAGGCATCCTTTGGGAGGAGAGTTCTTCAGGCGGTCCTCTGATTGGTAATACTGCCGGAAAACTAGGTGAATTCCCTTTGGAGTTCTCTCCTCTTTTCTTCCCTCCCATAGTAGTGATCTGGGTACTGCTTGGGAACATCCCTACTATCCTGACTGGACGGCCAGGAGGATCCCCCAGGAGAAAGGAAAATTGGTTCACTTACCTGTGAATTTTCCTTCTGTGGGGGATCCTCCTGGCCGGCCGGTCCCCTCCTGGAGTGAGTAGAACTCTGCGGGGGAGTGACATGATGTGACGGTTCAGTCACACCGTTGAGCCTGACCTCAGGGTTTGAGGGGGCGGCTCTATATCAGGTTTAATACGTTAGAAGTTGTTCACATTCTATAAAATCAGTTATTTTTACCTCAGTGCTTTAGAGATAGGATCAGAATTAGAGCTTAGCAAGACTGGGGTAGAGAGGATAGATCCCGAGAGGGAGGGGTCTGCAAATTTGCTTGTCTGCCTCCTAGTGGTTCCTGGCGGGATCTACCCTACTATCCTGACTGGCTGGCCAGGAGGATCCCCTGCAGAAGGAAAATTCACAGGTAAGTGGACCAATTTTCCTTTCTCTATCCCCAAACTATGGGCTCATGGCAGGTTATAAATGAAACCAAGGACATATATATAAAAATAAACCAATAAAAACTCCTATCCACCCCTAAAAACTCCTATCTCTCCCCTTACCTTTCTGTTTTTAACCCTGTTTTGGTTTTTAATTGTCTGGATTTTTAAACTATTTTTATTTTGATTGTTGTGTTTGTTGAATTGTACGCCGCTCCGGAATGCCATAGGCATGGGGGGCGGCTAATAAATGTATTCAATAAATAAATAAATAAATAAATATAAATCATTTCTAATCCATTCCTGGCCACCAAAAGCCCACCTAAACAAGAGTGCTTTTTGACCCCTAGAATGCTTGACTAAGAGCATGAAGGGAGCTCTGAGAAGCAGGGTCTGGAACAGGCAGTAGTTCGCCTCTTGGTGCACTGTCAGCTCAATATTATTTATTTATTTATTTATTTATTTCCATCATTTTTATACTGCCCCCTGCTGCCCAATGGCAGCTCAGGAAGGTGCACAACATATAAAACATAATACAAAAAATATTAAAAATACAATATAAAATCAGTTAAAAACCATGAAACAACAAAGGCCCGAGAAAATAACTACCCCTTACCCAAAAAGAAAAAAAAACACCACCCCACTACCCATCCACCTCACCAAATGCCTTGCAAAATAGCCAGGTTAAAACCTGGGGAGGAGAGATCCGGAGAGAGGCGAATATCCGCTGGGAGGGAATTCCATAGCGTTTGCCGTGTTCAAAGTGCTTTACAAAGATCCATCTCTAATTCACCCTTGTAACAAGCCTGTGAAATAGGCCATTTTTATTGCCGTTTTTACAGATGGGGAACTCGGGCTGAGAGAATGTGACTTGCCAAAGGCTACCCAGTGAGAGTTCATGGCTAAGATGAGATTTGAACCCTGTCTCCCAGGTCCAGTGCCTTAACCAGTAGGCTGCAGGCAATGCTCTGTCATGCTCTTCCTCCTCCTCTTACCCCATTCTCTCTTCTTATCCCTGCTGCATGAAGGGAAGACCACCCTGACCTCATCCAGAATGCCAAAAAATCAGATGTCCCTGAGAAGCCCAAGACACCCCAGCAGCTCTGGTACAACCACGAGAAGAAGATCTACCTGAAAGTGCGACCAGATGTAAGTACCTGTCTGTGAGTTGAGGGCGGTGGTGGCAGAAGTACTATATTTTGGGTGGGATGGGGGGCACGGAAGAAGCAGTTACCACCTCACTCAGGACAGAGGTAAGGATTGTGCATCATGCTGCATCTGAGAACTAGGGAGGCCCCTCAGAGAGGGTAGGGAAGGGGTGGAGGATGGAGCCCTTGGTTTCTCTCATCCCTGAGTACTGAGTGCCCAGACCCATTGCATGAACCAGAGCAGCCAGGTACTCAAGCGATTTCACCACCACCACCACCACCCTGACCTCCGCTCACCTGTCTCTCCTGCTGATGAGAGGGCAGGAGAGCCCTGCGTATTTTTTATTATTTTTTTACCCATCGTTGCCCTCACCCGCTGGCTTTGGGTTTTCAGGCCACCACGAAGGAGGTGAAGGACTCGTTGGGCAAGCAGTGGTCTCAGCTGTCGGACAAAAAGAGTCTGAAATGGATTCATAAGGCTCTGGAGCAGCGGAAGGAGTATGAGGTACGGAACAGTCACCAGTTCCCCTCCATCTTCTCCCCCTGTCATGGCTGCCAATCTTCTGGCCAAGGAGAGCCATCCAGCCCCTCTCTAATCAGCCTGAGGGGGTCACTCTTCAGCGACATGAAGCCTCTCCCAGATCTTTCTTCCTTACCTGTCAGGTGTGGGGTTAACCCCCTGCCTCCCCAGTTTAGGGCACCACTGAGCTTTGGATCCATAGGGCTTCTGGGTGCAGGCAGGTTCTTGGCATAGGGAGGTTTCTTGCTTGTGTCCTGTTTGGCCCCCTCTTAACAGCCCAGTGTGTTTATCATCTGCAGGAGACGATGCGGGAGTACATCCAGAAACACCCTGAAGTCAACCTCAGTGAAGAAGGCATCACCCGCTCCACGCTCACCAAGGCTGAGAGGCAACTCAAAGACAAGTTTGATGGGCGACCCACCAAGCCACCTCCGTAAGTTGCTGGAACCAGGGAGTAGAACTAGACCTGAACTTAGTCCAGGCTCAATGTGCCTGGGTGACCCTGTTTCCCCCTCCCTCCACCCCAAGTATTATGATGCTCCACAAGGGGTGGGGTCTACCTTGGAGAAAGGAGTGAGGCTATGGCATGCCCTGTCCCCTTCCAATATGGCCATGCCCTCTATGGAACTCTGTGATGTCACAACATTTTGTGGGAGGTGGAGCTTCTTGCAACTAGGGAACCTGTCCCAGGGCTTTAGGCAGAGAGCGTATCCCAGCATGGCCCCAATGATACCAGTCACGTCCCATTGGGTCACAGTCCGCTACCAGAGGAGGGCTGACTCTGCTTCCACTCAGGAGTTTTTCCAGTTGCCCCTGCTTCAAATAAACTCTTAGGCCTTTGTTCACACAAACCTGCTACAAGACTCTGGTGATGATAACCCATTTAACAACATCCTCCACACATTTCCCCCCCTCCTCCCCCCCCCCCCCCCCCCCCCCCCAGCAGTTCTAGGGTCATGGAGTTGGGGCTTATGTAGGTCAAGGGGATCCAGCATCGTCCAAAGTTATGCCACTGACCCCTGAGGTAAATGATGATCTGTTCAGTGATTTATCATGCATATTGAAAGCTACTAAGGAGTATGGCCCCATGGTGGGGTTAACTACCCCTACTTTGACTGTGTTCATATATAGTCAGCGTTAAAGACAAGGAGAGGCACTTGCTGCCATAGTAAGCAACCATGCAAATGAGGCCTCAGTCTTGAAGGTGCCACAAGCGCATATTCAGTGCAGACAAAGGCAGCCTGGAGTCCTAGGACAGACCGACCTTCCACACACATGGGAAAGGGACTCTCCTGCCTCTTTTCCAATGCAGCTGTTGTCCCTTTGGAGTGTTGTGGTGTTGTGATACTTCAAAGAGGCCAGGGCCACATTGGAAAGGATGTGGGAAAGCCCTTTGTCCTGCCCCTTTCTGACATGCCACACACATCCCTTTCAGAGCATCGCGGCCACAGGAAAGTTTGATGGGAGAAGTGACACTCTCCTTGCCGCCTCTCCCTGTACCCATGCTCTCCCTCTGTTGCAAACAGTTCCCTCCTGGGGCAGGCCTTGTCACCCCACCCCCCAGAACATTAGGATTTGAATTTCACATCTAAACCAAGGCACATGCAGCAGTTCTCTTTCTCAGAGCTGCTGTTGCAGGCCCTCTGCAGACTTGGGCAGATGTTGCTGTTTCAGTTACACTTGGGTCCTGTTTTCAAGTCTCCTCTTTGTCACCCTGTGGCTTGGAAACATGGAATCTAATATAATTGCCTAACTCCAGGAGCCATTGGTTTTTAATCAGACAATAAACCGGATTGGGGCACTGCATACACTGGATTTTTGCGGAGAGGCAGTGCAGGTGGGATTGCATAGCTTCTCCTCTTTATATCCCTAGGGTTCCTTCATACAACATGTTTTTAGAATGTGTTGTGACCCAAACCCACATTCTGAACGTTCGTGTGAATCTTTTATCACTGCTCATGCTCCTTGATGATGCCTTCTTCCGTGCCACCTGATGGAAGGGGTGGGCCAGTGCATGAAATCGGCAACTTCGTGAATGCATTTCTAAGGGGCAAAGTAAACACAGATTAAGGAACGAGTGTTAAGTTAGCAAAGGGAGAGTGTGGCTGTGTGAATGAGGCCTTGAAACGCCTCTGCTGTGCTGTCCTGGTTTCTCTCTGTAGAAGGACTGGGCTTGGATTTAATCCTGCATGTAGCGTGCTAATGTGTCGGCTAGGATGCTGGGAAACTGGAGAGGGCCAGCAGTTCCACAATGGAATGTTCCCTGCTCTGACCAGCAGGAGACAAGAGTCCAGTTTGACTCGGCCTGCCTAGAAAGGGAATGTTGCCTCCACCAGCTGTTCCCAGTGTGACTAGTGCAGCCTGCTCTGGGGTGAAACAGAGCAGCTGTGATGCTGGATAGGAAGCAAATTTGACATGCCTAGTTCTTGAGAAAAGTGCCTGCTTTGGAGAGTGGGGGTAAAATAGCCACAGGAAGTAGGGTTGTCACCTTTCACCTGACCTGAAAAAGGGGCAGGGCTATGCCAAAAGTCAAATGGACTCTCCTGCTCCTGATTGAACCCCATCCCTTTTGGAGCTCATCCTAATCCTCTGAAGGGGTGGAGCAAAGGGACCCTTCCACCTCATTCTAATGTGATCACACCCCCTTTGGAGTGTTCTGATGCTCTGCAGGAGGTAGGGCCATGTCGGAAAGGGATGGGGCAAAGAGACTCTCCCACTCAATTACGATGTGACCACTCCCTCTAGGGATCATTGTGACACCACAATATTTCTGATGGGGCAGAGCAATGTCAGAAAGGGGCATGAGGAGGGGGTGGGGGGAGTACTCCCCTTTGGAGTGTCAAGATTCCCCAGGGGGCAGGAGAGTCTCTTAGTCTTTCAACTCTGCTCTGAGTTCCTTTCCGATGTGGCCTAATGCACAGTGAAAATAATTTGTAATGGTGCCTCTGGATAACCTGGGGAAATAGGAGTTTCACCAGGATCCTAGAGATGATAAAGGTTATTGGAGGGGTGGTAACCCCAGCCAGGATCTTCCTCTGACCACAGGAACCAGATCGTGTTTGCTCCACAGGAACAGCTACTCCCTGTACTGAGCCGAGCTGATGGCTAACATGAAAGATGTCCCTAGCACAGAGCGCATGGTGCTATGCAGCCAGCAGTGGAAGCTGCTTTCACAAAAGGAGAAAGATGCGTACCACAAAAAGTGTGATCAGGTGAGGCGCCATGGGGAAGGGGAGACAAAGCTAGACGCATCCATCTGGCCAAGCCCTGTGGGACAGATGATGTTTGCATCCCTCTTTGCCTGACTGGCCTTACCACAGGGTGAGCCAGGCCCCTCTATTTTGAGGGCCCCAAAAGTGGCATCCATGCAAGACTCCCACTCCCTCCCAGCAGGGAGACCATTTCTAAGGTCATGGGGGAGGGCTGGGACCACCAGGGCCCCTTGCATTTTATCTTTGCCCAGGGTCCTGCAAATTCTAAGTTTGGCCCTGCTGGGTGCACTTGCCCCCCTCCCGGTCTCTTGAGCTGGGCTGAGATGAATTCCCTAGTTGTAGGAGGCTTTGCCGACTACAGAATGCCATGGCTGTGTTGGAGAGGAGTGGGGGATTTGACTTAGCCTCTCCCCTTTTCTGATGTATCCCTCCACCTCTTGTAGGACATTGTGACATCACTGCACTCCATGGGGCGGTGCCCCAACCCCCCCTATGGAGTGACCCACCCAGACAGATTGGGACCATGCCACAGCAGCACCAACTGGCCAGGAGTCAGGACTACAGGATAGGCAGCCAATCAGATATTTTCTCTGCACTTCCTTCACCATGTGGCTGCTGGATGTTCCTGAAGTGGCTCAGGAGATGGGTTCAAGCCACTTGAGACTTGGGAGCTACAACTGGGTATCACTGTCTGATAAGACACACAGGGGATTGCCCAGGGGTGATGTCTGTGCTGGTGGGGAGAAGAGTCTGTATGGGACCCTCTCCCACCATGAAGAAACACAGAGGGAGTGGGACCACCTTTCAAAGGGGGCAGGACAGAGGGCCTGTCACCCCTTTCTTACATAATCGCACCTCCTTATGGAGTGTTGTGATGTGATAATGTTCCACAGGGATTGGGACCATACTAGAAAGGGTGTGTGGCTAAGGGACTGCAATGCCGTTTCTGATCTAGCCCCCGGGTGGGGTCCATATTAGAAGGGAGGCAGGAATGTCCTCATGGCCTGCCCCCGTTCTGATGTGGTCACCTCCAAAAGCCTTGGTTCTCCAAGTTGGCCATGGTGACCCGCTGGTAAAAACCCAGAGAGGAGGCAACCCTACCTCTCACCATCACTATAGTAGGTAGAAACCAGAGGGGAATCTAGAGAGGAAAGGATAGGCTAGTATCCACTAGCTGTGGATTTCCTGCATTGAGTACGGGGTTGGACTAGATGACCTCTGTGGTAATTTCCAACTCTTAACGTTCTATTATTCTAGTTAAGGCGTTTGCCAAGAGAGTCCTATGGGCAGAAGGGTTTAATCCAGTACATGTTGGCTATAAGGACCATCCCTCTTTGTTTCAGTGGGCAGAGAATGATCTCTTTTATTGGACCAACTTGTTTGGTGAGAATATGCAGGCTCCTGGACCACACAGGGACTCTTCTCTCTAGGTCTTTTACTAACTGTCTCTCTCCTGCTGCTTGTCTCACCAGAGAAAGAAAGACTATGAGATCGAGCTCCTTCGCTTCTTGGAGGTGAGTCAGTTCCACAGTCCCCTTCTCAGCCAGTGTCACCTCAGCTTTCTGGCTAACTGAAACAGTTATGCTTTGAAATTGGTGGTCATAGCATCAGAGGGCTGGAAGGGACCTCAAGGTTCATCTAGTCCAGGGGCGAGGAACCTCAGGACCAGGGGCCAAATGCAGCCCTCGGCAAGTCTTTATGTGGCCCCTTTCCTGTCCATGAATCTGCCCCCTGGATCCGTTCTCTACCCCCAAGTACTGGAAAACTGAGCTCATGATAATGGAGCAGAGATGAGGACATGAACACAAGGGTAGGGGACAGATCCACAGCACAGATCCATGATCTGAGCCCTCTTTTTCTTGAATAAACCTGTTAAGCACCCCTGCCTCCAACCTCTATGTGGCCCTCGGAGCTTGTACTAATTTTCAATGTGGCCCCCCCAGGATAGAAAAGGTTCCCCACCCCTGAACTAGTCCTGCCCCTTGGCTCCAAGACACAATATCCTATGCTAGGCATGGAGGAACCTTTCCTTCCCATGGGCCACTTTGAAAATTAGTACAAACTCTGTTGGCCAGATAGGAGTTAGGGGCATGGGAGCACTTAAGGGGTGTGCTCAGAATGAGGGAAGGGTCTAGAATCTAGATCATGGATCTGTGCCTTGAATCCATCTACCCTATCCTTGCGTGCATGCCCTCATCTCTGCTCCCTTCCCCCTAAGCTGACTGTTTCAGTGCTTGATGGTAAGGAATGGATCCACAGGCCAGATCCAGGAATTGGAAAGGGGCAAAATAAAAACCAGCTGTGGGCTGAATTTGGCCCATGAGGTGAAGGTTCCCCATCCATGTCTTAAAACCAGCAGACCCAGGAAATGGACTGGATCCAGGAATTGGAATTGTGCCAAATAAAAAACTACCCACATGCTGCAGGTTTCCCATCCCTGCTCTTACAGTATCTTATCTAGCCAGTTCATGGAAACATCCAAGAAGGAGATTCCACAACCTCCCTAGGCAGCTGATTCCATTGCCCAACTCTTGGGCTGGAAGGGGTCCTGCCAGGCTAGTTTATTCTGCCAAGCCCTTTTATTCTGTCCCCTCCCCCACCATCAGTGTGGGCATAGGGAGATAGTTGGGCATGAAACTCTACCACTAAGAACAAGTACAGACCTGGGAGATGCGGTCTGATTCTCTAGCTCCATAGAAGTGATCTGCAATTGTGTAGAAAGGGCTGTATGGAGGGGGAGAAAGAGAGTGTGTGTGAGTGAGTGTAAACCAAAGTAACTAATAGTGTTCAGATGAACAGTGTAAACAGTAGTAGAACTGTGTGAATTTCCCCTCTAGCTGAGATGCAATGTTCACTGAACCGTGGTCGCCACCTGCACAACGGTAAGCGTTCACACAATGAAGTATATTATTCTCTTCCAAGTCCTGAATAACTTGGTCTGGTGCACAGTTAGTGTGATCACTTCATACGTAAGGCTCAACTACCTCACATTAATTGTTTGTCAGAACATGGCCTCATACATTTGGTCTGGGGTCGCAAAATTATAATGAAAGAGTTGCACAGACCAAACATTTGGGAACCACTGATGATAAACCAGGGATGGGGAACCCCAGGCCGACAGAGAAGAGCTGGCTGCTGGATTTTGCAATGGTCAGGCCTGAGTCAGAGCAAGCCCTGACCCCATGCCCTTCTGGAGGATGAGCTAGCCAAGTTGGGGGGGGTCAGAGTGGTTCCCACCTGAGCCTGTTTTGCCAAGACTTTGGAAGAGAGACAAACTTTGGAGACACAGGTGAGTAGGAATCTGTCCATCCCCAAAAGATGTGGGGAGTTGGACTAGATGACCTTTCAGGTACTTTCCAATCCTAAAATGTTATGGTTCTGTGTGGAAGACAGGTGTATTGTCCATCCCCATCTTTTAAGCTGGGGAGGATGCATTCTAAAGAGAGTGGGTGATGGGATTGGGAGGGGGAGGAAGCAGGACAGCTCTCAACTATACATACACACACGTGTCCACGCCCATATAGGCCATCTTCCAACAAACAGTTAATTGGATGTAGTTGGGCCTTACTTTGGCTTTAACCTTTAAGAAATGTTAACACAAACAGAGCACTAAACCAACATTATTCAGGAGCAGGAAGAAAAGTATGTATTCCTAAAATATCAGCAGTGCGCGGGCGCACACACACACCAGTTTGGTTTATATTTCAAAGTAACTGTTCCTGTGAACTATTACCAGTGTGAGGGTAGTGACCATGATTCAGTGATAATTAATTCCATCTCTCCTAGGGGAGAAATTGATGCCGTGCTACTTTGGTTTACAATGTCCAATTGAACACTACCAAAGTAGAGTAGTTACTTTGGTTTATGCTGTTTGTCGTAACATGGCCTCAGCGTCACCTGAGCTCGTGACATCCTCACCTATTGTTCAGGAACGTCCAAACTAGCTAGTGCAGATGTACACCACGGCCCTCTTTTGGGTACTAGTGACAATGCTGTGCGTCCTAGACCCTTCTAAGACCTACTGGATAGTCTCTGTCTGAGTTCCTCAGCTGTTAGTATAACCCCCTTTCTATCTGAATAACCCTCCATTAACGCTGAAACCCCCATCCCTCCTTCCCCTTGCCCCCTTTCCCCTGGGATGCAGAGCCTACCTGAGGAAGAACAGCAGAGAGTGCTGGGAGAGGAGAAGATGTTGGGAGTCAACAAGAAAGGCACCACCAGCCCCGCCTCCAAGAAATCTTCGCCAGATGCTGGCAAGGTGAGCTCAACCTGCAAGTCAGAGCAGGCGTGGCAATGACGTGTGTGTGTGTGTGTGTGTGTGCATGTGTGAGGTGGGGGTAGCGGGCGGGGTGGAGTAGGAACTTTTAAAGCAGCCTCAAGACCTCGTTACTGCTAAGCCAGGGAAAGGAATAATCTACCAACAGATTTTTGATTCCCTGAGGGTTTTTTTTTCCGGTGCCCAGCTACACTCTTGGTTTTTAAATCATTTCCCTCTCCCCCTTCTTAACTGGAACTCCACACCAAGACCCTTTGTGCTCTTCAACAGGGAGGTTGTGAGAAACCCAAACGGCCCGTTTCCGCTATGTTTATCTTCTCGGAGGAGAAGCGCAAGCAGCTGCAGGAAGAGCGACCGGAGCTGTCTGAGAACGAACTGACCCGGCTCCTGGCCCGGATGTGGAATGACCTTTCAGAGAAGAAAAAGGTTGTTAAGCAATGACGTGCTCTCGCAGTGACACCAGTCTCTGTGGTGGGGTAGATCCTGGATCCATCCAAGCCAATGGCAAAATACAGCACTGACTTGGATGCAGCCAAAATCTTGCTGGTCCACCCCCATTTTTGGCTGGTCCCTCCGTTCCGCAGAGGGCACTGTTCTGGGAGCTTCTCTTCCCCTCTACAGGGCACAAGCAGCACTGTCCAAGGGCACTTCCTGCTTCTCTACAGGCTATAAAAGTTTTCTCCACCTGGGCACAAACCAAGCCTCCAGCACTGTAGAGTGGCACAGATGGGCATCAGAAACTTCCCACTTGCTGCACCTTTTACTCTGTGGAGTCCACGTAGCGTCCACAGGGCTCATCACCAGAAATCAATTAGCAGCTGGTACAACGCATAAGCTGGACCAGCCTGAAGAGGTCTTGAGGCTGGATTTAAAAGCCTGGAGTGTCGGAGCTGCTGAGCGTGGCCCCTGCAGCTGCTTGGCACTGTCCTGGGTGGTTTTATTGGACATTCAGTGGGTGCTTTGGTTGGGAGGATTCTGGGCAGTTTGGTGTTGGGATGAGCATGATTCCTCTATAAGATGAGATTGGTGGGTGCATCTTGTGTGAATTGCGCAGCAGCCACTGTTCTATGGCAAGGGGATTTCTCATGTTCTGGACTATTCAGAAATATCTCTCTTGTTAATGGTTTCTGGCCTGGGCTTGGGGTTGGCTACAGATTATTTTATTGCTAAATAGCTCAGTGGGTTAGGAAGTGGGGGTGCAATGATAAAGCAGTCCCTCCATAGCTACCCTGACCCGTGCAGGTATGAATGAGGAAGCTGCAGTAGCACTGTAACACACATTCACACACCACTTCTGCATGTCATCCTATGTACCTAGCCATGCCATTGCTGCATGGAACTGGGAGAGGCAACGCTTCTGGGTCTGGCGGGGCTTCTGTGATGATTCTGCCCCTGTCAGGAAGGCAGGTGATGGTAGGGCAGCTTAATCCTGGAATGACCCAGGCCTTAATTGCCACCCTTCTGTGTGTCTGCCAGGCCAAATACAAAGCCCGAGAAGCAGCCATGAAAGCACAGTCAGAGAAGAAACATGGTTCTGACAAAGAGGAGCGGGGCAAGCTGCCCGAGTCTCCCAAAACAGCTGAGGAGATCTGGCAGCAGAGCGTCATTGGGGACTATCTAGCACGTTTCAAGGTGAGGAGACTGGGCAAACAAGGAGGGGCAGGGCTGCAGCAAGTGGATTGAAGGAGGGGATAGGCCTATGGGGGAGAGGAGAGAAGATCAAGTTGGGGAGAGAGGTGGGGCTAAGGGACAAGGCAGGTCTGCCTGGACCAGAGGGTGGGGAGAGATGAGGCAAAGAGTGAGGGGGGGGTGTGGCTAAGAGGAGTGGAGAAAACGCACCCTTCCTTACAAGCTCCATCCTATGGAGCAGCCAGCCCTTACTCCAGGCTCTGTTTTTGAGTTTGTCCTGCCCAATCAGACCCATCTAGCTTTTGTGTGAGGGGTGCAGAAATAGGACTGGTGCCCCCTACAGATGTGGTGACCCATAGCAGAGGGGCTGTTCCTGGTGGGTGCTGCTTGAGCAGTGATAAAGGAGCACCCACTGGAGGAATGCCAGGCACCCTGAGCCTTCTTCCTACCCCTTGAAGAGGTGAGTGAGACCATCCCCATGTTGCAGGAACTGTTGGGGGAACTGAGACACAGAGTGGGGAAGGGACAAGGTCATGCAGGAAGTCAATGGTGGAGCCAGGGATAGAACCTAGGAGTCCCGTTCACTCCTAACCCCCACCCTCGTGTGGAGGAGAATGTTACAAATGGGAACTGGAGTTTGAGCAGTGGGGATATGACTAGGGTTACCACCTTTCCCCCTTGTGTTTCACCCTGAGGGGGTGAGGCCATGATGGAAGGGCGCAGGACAAAGGGAATCCTGTCTGTCTTGCATGGCCACGCCCTCTGATGAGCGTTGTAATGTCATGACAGAGAGACACAAGCACACACACATTCATACATGCTGTGCCACACAGACATACTACTCACCACAGGGCTCTCAGAGCAGCAAGTGGGAGGAGTCTGCTGTAAATCTGAGTTCCTTGCCACACAAGGACAATTCTTTCCTAAGGGGAAGTACTATATTCTGCATTCTGCTCTGGGGATCTGTATGCCATTTTCTTTACTCCTTCCTGGGCATCATGAGAATTGTAGTCCCTTCCCCTTAGGAATGAATTGTCCCCAGATGAAAAGGAATTCCTTTTTCCATCAGACTCCTCCCACCCAAGAGCCCCTTTTCAATGTGGTTCCACCCCCTGCCATCCCTGAAGCCCCAGTTTCTCTGGCTAATCAATAACCGTAACCCTGTTCCATAGAACGACCGGGGAAAGGCACTGAAAGCCATGGAGGCCACTTGGAACAACATGGAGAAGAAGGAGAAGTTGATGTGGATCAAGAAGGCGGCTGAGGATCAGAAGCGATATGAGGTAGGCTTCTCACCTGGATGCTGCTCCCAGATGCATGGCACCTGGGAAGGGCAAGGAGAGGTTTCTGTTTCCCAACAGCTGACTCATGCAGGAAGCTGGTGGAAACTACTAGATGGAGAGCAGAGGCCATAGCAGGCTCTGTACAGCACCTCAGGGGTCAGTTTGCTCTTGGATAGTTTGTCTCTCTCTCTCTCCCTCCCTACAGCAACTTGCGTATCGTCTTGGAAAACAGTGGAAAGGTGTCCATGCGGGGGTGGTGAGGGCTAGGAATCCTATTAACCAGGGCTCCTCTCCCCACAACCCCCAGGCTTTCTCAATCAGAACTCTAGCTGTTGGTGTATTAGGGCACTCAAGGCTTTGGGGCTTCCAGAATGCATCTTGCTTTTGTCTCTGCTGCATTGATTGCTTGTGGTGTGTGGGTGTCTTCAGGATCTCAGGCTGGAGGCAGGGGCCCATGTTCTCCATGCCAAAAGCAATCTTAAATTCTGCAATTAGGGAAACCAAATTCTGCATATTCAATGAGAGCTTAAAATTTGCATCATCGGCTTCATTTATATAATTTTAGGCAACTCATGTCCGTGCAGAGTTGCTTCTCAGCATGCTTTTCCAGCAAGTTTGGCACAGAACTACAACTTTGTTCAAACGCTAAACAAGAGAGAAATCAACTCAGCTCCCTCCCCTGCTCTGAGTCCCATTCCCCTGCCACTCCCTGCTGCACCTCAGCTCAGAGCACCCCCCCACCCCTCAAGACTTGCACCCCAAGCTCCCCTCCCTCCCCCAAAGCTTCTTGGAGCCTGGTATCATCAGCCACTTGCCTTCTTCCCCATCTGCTGCCTCCTATAGTCCTTCTGCACCCCAGGCTCTCATGTTCCCCTCTCATCCCTGCCCCACCCCCTGCTACTCGGAGCCCCATGTCAGCAACCACTGAACTGTCTACCTTTCCTTGCCATCTGCTGTCTCCCCCATGGACACAGCCGATTATTGGCTGGCACCAGGAGAGAGGGCTAAGACCTTGGGAAACAGTGCAAATCATGGTAGTGCAGTCACAGTGGGTCCCCTGGTTAGAGAGAGTCCCCACTTTGTGGCACTGGGGACGAGTCCCAAGCTACTCTACCTGATCCCATCACTCTCCCATTCCCCCCTAGCGAGAGCTGAGTGAGATGAGAGCCCCCCCGTGCCCGACAAACTCCTCCAAGAAGATGAAGTTCCAGGGGGAGCCCAAGAAACCCCCCATGTGAGTATTGGCCGCCTCTGGGAGGAGCACCGGGCATGTGGGGTAGCTCCAAAAGAGCCTGGGAAATCTAGACAGGCCAGGAAGGGGCCATGCTGCAGGCACTTAGCTAGATTAGCTCAATCCTGCTGCAGGAGGTTTCTGGCTCAAGCCACAAGTGTTTCAGATCAAGCCTTTTCATTGCCTCGTGACTGGCAGGGGAGTGGGGTCCAGTGATGAGAGCAGGAGACTGGGAGCATGAACTAGGAACTATTCCTGGCTCTGGAAAGGGGATTTATGGCCTCTTGGGTCCTATTCCCAAATCCAGGAGGAGAGTGGAATCTGTGGGGTGGATGGAAAAGGGGCCGGGACTCCTGGCTTCTGTTGCTAGATCCATCAGTGGCAGTGTTTGGAGCATAGATTGGGGAATTCTGGATTGTATTCCCAGCTTTGGGAGGGAGTGAAGTCTAGTGGCTAGATGTGGACTGGGACTTCTGGACTTCTGAGGTCCTGACTGGACTTCTGAGGTTTAGTGGAGTGGGGGACTGGGAATTGGGGAGGAGATGGGATTGGGAGCCAGGATTCCTGGGTTCTAACCTGGGATCTGGGGGCAAAGTGATATCTGGTGGTTAGAGTCGTGGAGAAGAGAAGGGACTTGGGAGCCAGAACTCCTAGGTTCTCTCCTTCGGTCTGGGAGAGGAGTGGAGCCTAGTGGTTAAAAGTGAGGAGTAGGGAGCTAGGATCTGTGTATCCCAGAATCTGGGAGTCCAACAGTGCTTGGAGCAGGGATTTGGGATTCCCAACATTGGGAGGGAATGAGGTCAGATGGGACCATCAGGGATTGAACCCCCTGGATAGGAGACAGGTCTCTTTTCTCTGACCATGTCACCTCACGGCAGGAATGGCTACCAAAAGTTCTCTCAGGAGCTGCTTTCGAATGGGGAGCTCAACCACCTGCCATTAAAGGAGCGGATGGTGGAGATTGGCAGCCGCTGGCAGCGCATCTCCCAGGGCCAGAAAGAGCATTACAAGAAGCTGGCGGAGGAGCAGCAGAAGCAGTACAAAGTGCACCTGGACATGTGGCTCAAGGTGAGCGTCCCATTGGACCTTCTGTGGCTTGTTTGTTTCTTTGCTTGTTTGACAGGTTTTTTCACCCCACACCCTCCTGCTGACAGCAGCTCAGGGCAGCTAGCAGCTTACCATATTAAATATATAAAAATACAATAAAATAACAAATAAGTATTATAAAAACAAACAAAAAAACCACATGGTGGAGCACAGAATACAAAAACCCTCCCACCCTAGCCCTCAACCCTCACCCATCTCCCTCACTGAGGACCTGGTGGAACAGCCAGGTCTTACACTGTCTTCAAAAGGAGGAGAGATCTGGGGCCACCTGGGCCTTTGCCGGGAGTTCCAGTCTTGGTGCGACCACCAAGACGGTCTTGTCCCCTCTCCCCACCCCCTGAGATACCTGGGAGACTTCGAGAAAGGCACTCCCAACTGACCACAGGGGTTGGTCCAAAGCCTGGAGGAGGCGGTCCCACTGATAAGTAGGGCCTAGACTGTATAAGGCTTTATAGGTGAGCACCAACACCTTGAATCAGGCCTGGAAGACTATAGGCAGCCAGTGCAGAGAGCAGAGTGCAGGTGTAATATGCTAACAGCAAATCATCCCCGTAAGGAGACGGGCCACTCCATTCTTCACCAGCTGCAGCCTCTGAACTGTCACCATGCGTAGCCCTACGTAAAGCGCGTTGCAATAGTCCAGTCTTGAGGTGATGAAGGCATGGATGATAGTGGCCGGGTCAGAGTCCAAGACGTATGACCGAAGCCGCCACACCAGATGTAACTGGCGAAACACACTCCTTGCCACAGCCCCCAACTGAACATTCAGGTGGATCTGGGAGTCAAAGAGCACCCCCAGACTACAAACCTGAGGAACCCATAGGCCCCATTCTGCTTCTGAGTCTAGCAAATTACCCAGGAGTCTTGGCTCCCAGCCCCCCCTCTTAAGTCCCCACACTCCTCCTAGAATCAGAAAGCGAGCCCAGGCCTGCTGTCCCCACCCTTAGGGGAACGGGCCTCCTGAAATTAGCTGGGCCTCCTGCCCCTTGCTAACATCTCCATCCCTGGCTTCTCTCTTCTTTCAGTATCCATAGACAAGCACCTGTCTGGGATGCTGGAGGAGCCCCTGGCCCACAGACCACCTCTGCAGGGTCTTAACTACACCCCTCAGTTAAGTCCCTGCCCTCCATTCCAAGTCCAGTGTCCTCACATTAATTTCTCTCCTCTCTTTCTGCTATTGCCTTTCTCCTAGTTGCACCCTCCTCACACACCCCAAAGGAAAGTGCACTGCCCCCCATTTGAGAGACCTTGATCATGCTACTGTACCTTTGGGCCACCATCTTTCTTGCCAGACAGTGGAGGTGGAGGGTGTCGCTGGGATGGGAGGATAGATCACCAGATCAGACATGGGGAGTGTGTGGGGATGCAAGGAACGAGGGCCTCACTGAGCAGGAGAACAGGACAAGTTGGGATGCAAAGGGGCATGGCCATTAGGCCCCTGTCTCCACACACCCTGACTCCCTGCTCAGGGAAGCCGACTCCCCACCCCTTGGAACCAGTGGGTTCCAGCAGCCCTGAGTTCCCTACCCCAGTTGATCCAGCTTCCCCAACCTCCCTTGACTCAATGGGCCATTCCCTTGTTTCGCAACCCTCATCTCCACTCTGACTTAGAGAAGAACACAGTTGCCCCCTTCCTCCTTGTGTTTTGGGGCATTCTGCTTTGGGACAGAAGGTTATATATTTTATATTTATTTCTAGATTTATACCCCGCCCCTCCTGAGAACAGCTCGGTTGGGCTAGATGACCCTTGAGGTACCTTCCAGTCCTTCAGTTCTACAGTTCATTGGCATTTCCCAAACTAAGCCATGCTTTGCACCCCACCCACCTGAAGAGCATGCTGGAAGTTTGGAGAGACAGCCAGTGTCCAGTTCAGTTCAGGAGGGGCAGAACTGGGAAGTGGACTGAGCTAACGGTGCCCTGGTGCTCCACTGAGCTGTTCCTGTGCTGCAGCTGCAGTGGAATGAATGCTCAGGAGGACAGCAGAGGCAGGAGCATCCAGAACCCAGGGTCCCCTGCAGGCTAGAAAGAAATGTGTACATACGCTAACTGACTCTTGCTGGGAGCCCCCAAATTTGCAAAGCACCAGCAATGTGCCTGGTGCTGAAGTCATGATTCAAGACAGGTCTCTGCCCGGAAAGGCTTACAATCTAAAATGAACTAGGGAGAGGGGAAATACATTCATGAAGCTGGTGCATGTGAATCCAGGTTTGATCTGTGCAGCCCCCACTCATGTGTTTAGCGTGTAGAGACTAATAAATGGGCAGCCCCCTGCATGTAGTTCACACGCTTGCAGGCAGTCCCCTCTAGCAGCACCAGTGAGAATGAGAGTAAAGAAAGGGGCAGGAAATGGTTGCTTCTCGGATGTTCTAGAATTTTGCCCGCAACTTCTATGGTGCTGGTGGACCTGTACATGCAAAGGCATTGCACGCAGCCTAGTTGATGGGACATGGACACATGGGTGCACATTAGCCTGCATTCGCCTGGCTCCATGTTCTCCAAGACCACACTGCGAGTGGGAGCTGCGTGTCCAGTGGGTGGTGGCTAGTTGGGACGAACACCTAATAAATGGACAGGTGTACTCGCACCTGGTGTAGGCTACTGTGGGCTATCTTGTTTTTTAACACTTAGTTACAAGGAGAGGAAGGGAATCCTGAAGGATAAGGAGACACATCAGTGAGCAGTCTATGGAGGTGAGGAGCTAGGGAAAGCCTGGCAGAACAAGTAGGTTTAACGTATGTGCTCTTCAAGGAGAAGAGAGTTCCAGGCATAGAGGTTAGCATGGGAGACGTTGTGGAGACAGGTTAGGGTGTAGGAGACTTTGGGGTGGTGGCAGAGGAGGAGCAAACTTTCTGGGTGGAATGTAGTGGGAAATGAGGGCAGAAAGACAGGGAGGAGCAATCCATGAAGAGCCTTGAAGGTGAAGACAAGGAGTTTGTGCTGGATGCAAAAGGGGAAGAGGGAGCAGGGGAGGGGTGAACATTGAAAATATTAAATGGCCTCCAAGCCCAGTCTTAGCCCTGTTCCTCCTCATCCTTTTGGGAATGGGATTGTCTTACGGGTCAGCATACTCTCAGCCTGCTGCTCCCACCCATGGGTTGGAAGGGCCAAGTGTTCTCTTTCCTCTCTGGTAAGAATGGAGACAAAATGAGGCTGTGGGATAACCATGGCGGCCTCACAGACAGCAGCTAGGAGAGGTCAGCGACTTTGACACCCTCATAGTCCAGCTTCTGCAGCCCATAGAGAAGCCACCTGATACTCTATTATTATTATTATTTATTATAAACATTTATATAGTGCCAGCCATGTGCCTGGTGCTGTACAGAAACATAGAAATAGACGTGGTCCCTGCCTGTGGCTTACAATCTAAAAGACAAGGAGGGGGAGACAGGGAGATGGGATAGTGGGAGAGACAGGGGAGATGACAAACAAACATTCAGGCGGATACGAAGTCTCAGGTGCGTGTGCTTGGCTTGGTTACAATCAGGTTGGTTGCAGCAGTCTGCAGAGGAGGGCAGACAGTAAGTATATGGGGAACGACTAGCAGGCATTGGGAAAGGCGTTGAGGAAAAAGTGGGTCTTGAGGAGGGATTTGAAGGAGCGGAGGGAGGGGGCAAGGCGGATGTGGGTAGGGAGGGAGTTCCAGGCATGGGGGGCAGCGAGGGAGAAGGGTCGAAGGCGGTTAGGTGAGCAGGAGAAACGAGGGAGACTGAGGGAGGGGACAGAGGAAGAATGGAGAGCACGTGCAGGAGTGTGTAGGGAGATTAGGTCCGAGAGGTAAGGGGGAGCTTGGTTGTGGAGTGTTTTGAACGTGACTACCAGGAGGTTAAATAGGATACGTTCAGGAAGGGGGAGCCAGAGAAGAGGAGAGGCTGCACATGGTCGAAGCGACGGGCAGAGTGAATGACCTTGGCAGCAGAGTTTTGGACTGCGATAAGGGAGGACAGGTGAGAGTGAGGGAGGTCAGCAAGGAGGAGGTTGCAGTAATCGAGGCGAGAGATAACCATGGCATGAACAACTAGTCCCCTGCACCTCTCCTGGAACAGCTACTCACCATTCTCCGAAACCAATTTGGACTGGTGTTTTATGGACTTGATTGGAGCTGCACCAAAGTGAGAGAGGGGCTGCCCTTAATGACTTGGCTTCCATGGGGGCTCTGGATAGTGCAATGGAATGGGACCAGGGGTGCCATATAAAAAAGAAATCAGAACCTCGGGGTTCTGGATCCCCAGCCCCTGAACTTTAACCACTAGTAGTCCCCCACTCTCCTTCCTAGAATGAGAGAGAACCTAGAAGTCCCATTTTCCTGCCTCCTCTCCACATAGCTCTAATCACTAGACCCAGCTCTGCTCCCATGTCCCAGGACAGAACTCAAGCGTTCTGGCTCCCACCTTCTCCCAACTCTTACCACTAGATCCCACTTTCCTCCTAGTGCCAGGAATAAAACCTTGGAGTCTTAGCACGCCACTCCCCAACTCTAACCACTAGACCCCACTCCCCTTCTAGAAGCAGAAAGAGAACCCAGGAGTATGGCTCTCACCACTTCATCCTGCTCTGATCCCAGGATAGAACCCAGGAGTCTTGGCTCCCCCCATAACTCTCATGACTGCATTCCACTCCCCTCCGACAGCCATAAATAGAACCCAGGCGTCCTAGCTCCCCATCGCTAGGGTGACTGTGTCCTGGTTTGGCTGGGACAGTCATGGATTTCATAGGCCCTCCTGGCCAGCTGGTGAAAATGGAAACAAAACTCCTGGAATTGGCCACAGCTCAGCAGCCAGGTAAGCAATGCCCAGGAACTGCCTGTGCATGGCTTCAAATCAGCCTTTTTCTCTGGTAATTATAGTAAGTAAGCTCCCCTTTTTCTTCCACTCCTCTCCTAAATAAGCCTGCTCCTTTAACTCAGCAGCTGGCGGGGAGTCAGGTGAGCAGCACCTGGGAGCTACCTAAGCGGGGCTTCGGATCGACCCCCTAGAGGAGGGGGGAAAGAAGGGGAGCTTACTAGAATTACCAGAGAAAGGGGCCAAACTGAAGCCTGACTCTTAAATAAGTCTACTCCCTTAGCTAGCAGTTATTTATTTACAATAACCCTCCATACGCGTGCACACACGCACACACCTTGAAACGCAGTGTCCTGGATTTCCTTAAAAATAATATGGTCACTCAACCCATTGCTCAACTCAAATCACCAGATTCCACCCCCCTTCTAAAGCCAGGAAGAGAATCCAGGTGTCCTGCTTTCAGTGCTCTTTCCTCCTCATGGCTCTAACCACTAGACCTCCCAGTGCAGGGTGGATTAGATGGTTCCCAGGGATCCCTTCCTGCCATACAGTTTCATGAGCCCCTTCTCTCCTCCCCACTTCTCTTGGTGCTGACAGGGCTGCTGAACCTCACCTGCTTGTTGTTCCTCCTTTCTCTGCAGAGCCTGTCACCACAAGAGCGAGCTGTATACAAAGAGCATACCTCCAATGTGAGTGTCGCATGGCCTTGAGGAAACTCAAGCCTGGGAACCCCTCTGTTCAGCAGCATCTTCAGGGGTGGGAGAGTGATTCCTTTCTGTAGATGTTGTAGCCCCAAGAGGCCCTGGATGAGTACAGGCCCCCGTTATACTGGGCATTGCACGTGCAGAGAGAGCGAGCCAGTTCCTTCCCCCAGAGAACTTGCAGGCCTACTAGACAGAGGGTGGGAGAGAAGCAGAGGTGAAGAGAGGAAAGCGACTGGGGTGGGGCAAAAAGGCTGTCACTCTCCTTTCTGATGTAACCCAACCCCCTTACGGAATGTTGTGATGTCATGTCATGGTGCTCCGCAAGGGAGCGGGGCCATGTCAGGAAAAGGGGGGGGGGGGGAGGGAACTGACAAGCCTTTCTGACATAAAGCTGCTCCTTATGAAGTGCTGGGAGGTCATGATGCTCCATTGGGTTGGGGCCACATCAGAAAAGGGGGTGGGAAAGTTCCTATGAGCTACCCTTTTTCTGACATAACGGCTCCCTGCCGCCCCAGTGTCTACGGGTTACCAGGGGTGCCCCTCACTGATGTGTAGAAATCAGGGCTTGTCCAGGGCAAAACCCAGAGAAGTGGTAAGCCCAGAAGAGACTTGCCCAGCACCACATGGCAGGTAGCTGGCAGAGCTGAGACAGAACCAAGGTGTCTCAGTGGCAGCTAGTTCTCTCTGTAACCACAAGGCCAGATCAGCTGCTTCCTGGGGAAGAATACCCTTCCTGCCTGATTTCTGCTTCTGATGCCAGTCAGGAGGTTTTGAGTATCTGTAACTTCCTCTTCCCCTCACCCTGCATGATGTGTGTCTGTATTGAATGGTGTGTGTGTGAAGGGCCAGCCTTGAGGAAAGCTGAGCAAGGCAGTACCTAGGGTAGAGCCCTGCAGACGCAACCAAGCCCAAAAGGACCTGTTGGGTTTGCTTCGAGAGCCTTCCCAGCCCAAACCCCTCAGGTCTGGTTGAGTTCCCTGTGGATAGGAAATTCCATCCTTCACCCCTCAGAATGCTATGACATGTTAGCAGGGGCTGTGTTAGGTAAGGGATGAGATGAAGGGCTTCCCCCTGCCCCTTTAGGCCACCGTGGCTCTGTGGGAGCAAGGCTACTTTGGAAAAGGGGTGGGGTTAATGGATTTCCCCCACCCCTGTTGGGCACTGTGATATCACAGCATTTTGTGGACAGGGAGAGCTACTCCTGCTGTATCAGGCAGAAGAGCCCAGCTATGCCAGGACTAGGTTTGGGGTCATTGGACTCAGACTGAATTTTTCATTTTATGTTTTTTGGAGTCCCCAGTTCCATGCCCACTTCATTGTCTCATTCATTTGCCTCCTCCCCTCTCTGATGGGGAAGGAACAGGGTAGCAGGGGTAACCAGCAGCTCTGTGCAGTGTGTTAGCCTGGTTGTTGTGGAAGGCTGATTGCCATATCAGGTATGGGGACAGTCATTCTGCACGTTATTATTACTAATTTATGGTGCTTTCAGCATTCAAGATGTTTAACAGTCCTCGGATAGTCCCCCCTCACAACAGCCCTGTGAGGTAGCTGCTGCTGCTTCCAATTTTACAGATGACGCTGCATCTGAGAGAGTAGTGAGTTAACCATAAACTGACTGGGTAGCCTTGGGCAAGACAGGATTTGAGCCATGGTCTCCCAGGTCCTAGCCCAACACCTTATCTGCTAGGCTATACTAGCCCAATATGTCTCCCACCCACACCCTTATGGCTGCCAGCCTTGTGCCCCAGGGGACTTAAAGCCATCTCTGTGTGATGGTGGGGGCGAAGATAAGGTTTTCTAACCCCAGACCTGTTGGGGGAATTTGATAGACCACCTTAGGAGGTGTGCTGACTTTTTCCTCCTGCCTCCCTCTGCAGAAACGCAAGAACATGGGGAAGATGCGGGGCCCAAACCCAAAAATGAAGCCGGCAATGCAGTGCAAATCAGTGAGTCTAACACACACACACTCCTACTCCTGAGGATGGGTCACAAACTGGCCTCTCCCACCCCGTCTCTGAGCTGGGCAGCTCTAGGTCTACAGTGACACACACGTATTATTCTGCAAGGGGATTCAGCCACTCATATGTACTCAGCCACCCAATGCTGCTCTGTTTCCAGTGCTCACGCCTTTGTACGGAACTATGGTGTTTGGCTGAGACTATCAGGGTAAACAGCAGCACCTCCTTCTGACAGACTGAGTGATGCTCAGGCCACTGGAGCTAGGAGTGGGAAGGACCCTGCCACAGGGGGATTGATGGTTGAAGCCTCACAGACTCGATACTCTTTTTTGTTGTTCAGATGGGGAAACTAAGGCACAGGGATGAGAGGCCTGCCTAGAAAATATCTGGCAACTGGGAATGGCAGTCAAGAGCAGCTGCTCCTCTTTATAGAGCCCTTGAACCCATTTGAACTTGATAGAGATCAACTGGTTCCACTGGCATGGGGCAGATGCACTCCCAAGCCCCTCAGGTTAGACATCTCACCGGTGGGGGGCCACGCCCCATCCAGAGCACTATGATGTCAGTGGAGGGCAGGGCCATGTCAGAAAGGGGGCAGGAAACATTTTAGCCCCACCTCTTTTTCAGACAGCTCCTCCTATAATTGAGCGCTGTGACATTGCAGCATCCCATAGGCGGTAGGGCCGCATACACACCTCAGACCCAGGTTTGAAAGTGCCCTTTCTACTTGGAATACTGGACAGTCCTCAAGTTTGGGTCGTTCCCCCACTTCACCAGCAGGAGGCAGAAATGAAATTGTTGGAGTATGTGCAGTGGAACGAGCCTCCCAGTTTCTCTACACCAGCAGGAGCAGTTTCTCTCTGCTCTGACTACAGGAGCACTTTAGAGGGCTAATCCCTCCAACTTTACAGGAAGCGGCGGCAGGCAAACCAGCTGCTCTGAGCAGGCGCCACTTTGGAAGCTTTCCAGACTGGCAATGCTTCAAGGAGCCATAGGCAGGCCCAATGGAGCAAGGGAGTCGTGGTAAGCATGACCCTGGCCTACCTCTCTGCCACAAACTGCCCCTTACCTTGTAGGCCCAGGCTCAAGGCCTGGGACTCCAGAGCCAAGACCAGAGGCTTCTCATTCTTGCGCTGCAGCCTGGGAATAGGAAGAGAAAATGGTGCTGGGGAAGTCCCGAATAAGCCCAGGGAGCAAGAGGAGGCACTGGAGGATCAGCAACAGTCCCTGCAGCACATACGACATTCCATCCCCCCCCACCCCCCCCCCCCAAGGACCTCCACTTGATGGGCCTAGGGAAAATACTTTTCTTTAAATAGGCTCCATGAGCAGGATAGGGAGCACCAGAGAAGAGATCTCCCTCTGCCTCAGTGGGCCCAGCAGGCAGGAAAGAGGAAACACCCCACCAAATACCGGCTTAGCAAGATTACTGGTCTCCCTCTCAGAAGGGGAAGAGGGATCAGATAAGGCAGAGGAACCAGGGTCAGGGAACTATGAGGCAGAGTAAATCCCACCTGCTCGGCCTAAAAAGAAAAGAACTCATAAAGGCACAAGCATCCCCTACTGATTAGAGAATCTTACTTGGACGAGAAAAGAAATTGGGATCCAGAAGCAGAAAATCAGGAAGATTCTGAATCCTCCCTAGATGAAAGACGGATCCCTGAAAAACTGGAGTTATGCTGTGTAGTGATCTGGAAAGAGAATTCCCTATCCTTTATAGGATAGGCAGGTCATAAAAACCCTATAGTTACAAGAAAAAGTAAAGAAAGAGGGCTCCTCTGATTCATAAGAGGACATGCCCAGAGCACATCTCTTCCCTCCCCCCACCCCCCGTGCATAGCAAAGATAAAGGTATGCCATTGGTCAACGTTTTCAAAAAAGCTGATCACCTTACAATGGAAATAGCCAGGAAAGGCCCTTAGAATGTCAAAGGTGCAAGATCCCTGTATTCATTTTTTAGGCAAAAGGAGGCGCTTTTCCACACCTCTAAAGTAGATGCAGTAGCAGCCTTGTTTGCACGTCGAACAGACTTCCCCACAGAGGGAGATTGCTTCCCTATGGATGCCGTGGATAAGGGCACTCAGAAGGGACTTTGAGGCCTTGACCACAGTCCTATGTATGGCCACCCATGATCATATCATATACATGGCATGTGCCCTCATTAAATGGTTTCAAGATGTACAGGGCCCAGCTCTATCGGAAAAGAGATTGAGGGTAATGCATCTGAGGGATACCTTTAGCCATAGACTTTATGGCTGACTCCTGGACTGACATGCTCTCCTGGGCATCTAGAGCTGTGGCTAACGTAACTGCGAGGCGTCGCCTCTGGCTCTGCTTTTGGAACAGGGATGCAGTGGCTAAGAATTTGCCAATTTCAGAGCCCTACCAGGGATCCAAACTGTTTGGCACCTACCTAGACAAGGTCTTAGCTAATGCCAATGGCAAAGCTAAAAGGCAAACACTACAGCAGTTTGGGATCAAAAAGAAACTTTTTCATCCCTCCTACAGAAACTCGGGAACTTCTGTGACATTTCGAAAAGGAAATGGCCGTTATCAACCCAGGGACAACAAATTCAGACAGAAGCGGCAGGGCCAGCACAGGTTCCCCAATGCAGGCAGACCCAGACAGTCTGATAATCAGAACCAATCCAAAGAAGACTCCTGACTATCCACTAGACCACACAAGCATAGGGGGCAGGCTCCAAACCTTCTCTCAAATTTGGGAAAATACAACATCAGACTCATTGGTTCTGGAAGTAGTATCACAAGGGTACCAATAGATCTGTGCAAATCTCCACCGGAACTCTTCATAATCTCTCCCCTTTCCTCAGAGTAGGTCAGACATCAGGCAATGATGAAAGAAATCACCAGACTGTACAGCATAGGGGTGATAGAACTTGTGCCATGAGAGGAAGAGACCCAGGGACTGTACTCCATTCTCTTTCTAGTACCAAAGAAGTCGAGAGAATGGAGGGCAGTCCTAGATCTGAAATTATTGAACTGGTGGGTGCAGTTCAGGAAATTCTGGATGGAAACTCTCCAATCTATTTACTATGCAATTTCTTAGGGAGACTTACTGACTTCCCTGGACTTAAAGGAGACCTACCTCCATGTGCCAGTACAACCAGCCCACAGGAAGTGGATATGGTTCTTGTATGCCCAGAGTCACTGTCAGTATTGGGCTCTCCAATTTGGACTAGCTTCTTCTCCCCGAATATTCACAAATGTGTTAATCCCGTTGATAACCAATTTCAGACTGGAGGGATTCGCATACATCCATATCTGGACAACCTGTTAATGGATCCCCATCCAAGGAAAAAGCCGCTCAGTGATCCTAAGACCAGATCAGACTTTCATACCTAAAGCTAACTGCTTCACTGAGCTCAAGAACTAGTGCTCCCTTCATTCTGTCCTCATCTGAAACATCCGAGAGAGAGTGGCACTTTCTGGATGTACCAAGGGCACTAAAGGTTTAAATAGGACTTCAGAGTTTATACACTCTTCAGCATTGTTTATGAATATTAAGTCAGAGAAGAAAGGTCAAAAGGCTTGATATTTTGATATCAATAGCTGTGATATCAAAATGGGTCACGTGGTACAGTGTATAGGGCTATGGATAGGACTCCTAGAAATATTTGGGCACGCTTTGTCCAAGGCGCAACTACGTAGGCAGCCTTTAGGGCTTGGGTCTCATACGAAGAAGTGCGTAAAGCTGCAATGTGGGCTTCATTGCATACGTTTGTAAAGCACTATAAGATACATCTGCTAGAATCTGTGGTTGCTGCATTCGGCAGGAGGGTTCTGCAATCTGTGTTGGACTGGTTTCCGTTTGTTTGCTCCTGGATAATAGAGACTGATATTGCTTGAGAACTATCCAGTATTCTCAGGAGAAAAGAGAATTGGGACTTACCTGGTGAATTCTCTTTCTAGAAGGGATACCAGACAGTCCTCTGTCCTGCCCTTAATGACAAACGGGAAATATTTTAGTAAAGTTATAAAGGACTGTGTCCACTTGATTTTTAAGTTTGGGAAAGAAAAAAATGGAATACAGTTGGTACCACAAATTTATTTGGCATGGTTTCGGCTCACTTGGGATTTATTTTTCAGTATAGTTAGTATTCTCATTCAGATGGTTTCTTTGGCTTTTGTACTCACTGGAGAAGCAGGGAGGATAATTCTACTGTGCATACTCCAGCAATTTCATTTTTGCGTCCTGCTAGTGAAGTGAGGGAACGACCCCAACTATCTGGTATCCCCTTTCGAAAGAGAATTCCCAGGGTAAGTCCCAATTCTCTTCATGCCCCTGTTTTAAAGATACAGCAAGGCTAATGCTGACCCACCCCACATTGAGCCCTGGCTAGAAAATAGCAGGCCTTGAAATCTGTGCTCCCTGCAGGGATGCACGCTAGGGAGGTTCCACTGTGAGGTGACGGGACAGAGGCTGAACCATTGCAAGCCTGACATTAGCCACAAAGGTTTGGAAGGAGCCAGCTTCTAATCAGTCAGTTTTGGCCCAAAACATCAGCAGAGGCACCTTGCTCCCCATGCCCAGAAGTATTCCCACCTCCTGCCCCACGGCAGAGAATTCGCTCCTAACCCAGCCCACCAGAGCCACTTATTCCCCTTTCTCTGAAGCAGAACCACAGCTCTTTTGGCTCAGAATATAGAGGCTCATGCAGATGGAGTTAAATTCCTCTTGCTGACAACCCATGGGGGGGATGTGAGCTGTGTTGACTTGCTTCTTCAGCCAGAAGGAGGTTGTAGCACAAGAGGCTGTGGCATGCTGGCCCCTTGTTATGGTGTCAGGCCACCCAGCAATTCACAAGCTTGCTATTCTCCAGAGCTAGCAGACCCAGGTCTTGTACTTCAGAGGGGAGAGGTTCATGCATACAGAGCAAGAGGACCTCCGTTCAGTCCTTGGTGTCGGCAACCCAGCCAGTATTGTCAGATTCATGTGCTGCTAAATGGGATTTCTAACACTGCAGATATTGGTGTTTTGACTTGCAGTGATAGTTAAAGATAATGCAATGCACCAACTTTACAACCTAACCCTCTCCAACAGCAGCACAGTGAGGCTGTCTCCACCCACAGCAAGCTGCAGCACCCAGCCATGCCTTTCCCTCCACAGCCCTTGCAGCAGAATTGTATTGCTCCACCCACCAGCAGCTGAGCCATTCCAATCCCCACCTGGCAAAGCCACACCATTCCTTTCAAACAGAGCCCCACCATCATCCCCGTCACATCTTTCTCTCCTCTTCCCTTTCCTGAACTGTTCTTGCAGTCTATCCCAGCCAGCCATCCCTCCACAGAGCCTTCCAAACCACCAGGTTTGTGACCCAGAGTGGCTGACCTCACCTGCCTTTTAGTTCTTGCTTTTGCTATGGCCACCATTTTGGAAGAACTGCTTGAGGGAGTGGGGGAGAATCCATCCCCAGAGGCTGTGGAGGACCGGTGTAGGGATGTCTAAAGTGGAACTTTTTGGAGGGTGGGTAATGCATCCCCTTCTAAAATTGCAGTTATGCTTCTAAGCTATGCTCCTTCCATGCCCCACTGTGGCCCCTGCTATCAGCCAAGAGTGTCTCCCTGTGGGTACCACCTGTTACACATGTTCATATAGTGAGGGCTCAAAGGGAGGCGTTCTCGGTTGCTGCCCTGATGCTGTGGAAACTCCCCACTGAGGTTTGTCTGAGCCTGAGCCTGAGCCTGGGCATGTTCTAGAGGTGATGCAAGACCTTTCGATTTGTTAGGGCATTTGGCAGGTAGGGATAGGGGTTGGTGGGTGTTTGGGGTAAGAGTGTGGTAGGGGGGTTGGGGTGGGGAAAGGTTGGAGATTTTTGGGGGGGAGGTTATGCTGTTTTTATATGTTTATATGTTTTTATATGTATTCATTTTATCTGCTTCATAAGCCGCCCTGAACCTGTTGGGAAGGTCGGGGTAAAAATTGAACTAACTAAATAAAATAAATAAGCATGAAGGCTGGACTCTGGCTGACTGGGGGCTCCATGGCTCTGGCTTCTCTGCATCCATCAGTGATCCTGACCTGCCAGTTTTCCATCCACCAGCCTCCTTTGCTTTCATGCCCCTCCATCCTTTGGGGCTCATGCGTGGGATATTTTGGGCCCTGATAATGGGAGGGTTTTCCAGTTCTAAGGGAGTGACAGGTGGACCTGTGATGCACAGCCAAACTTCTGTTTGACCCACAGGAGTCTGAGGATGATGATGACGACGATGAAGATGAGGATGATGAGGATGACGATGATGATGACAATGGAGACTCGTCTGAGGAAGGTGGGGACTCCTCAGAGTCAAGCAGCGAGGAGGAAAGCGAAGATGGGGATGAGGTGAGACTCCATGAATCCTCTAGAGCATACGGGTCTTGTACCCCAGTCCTTTATATTGACACCTCAGGAGGGCGTATACCTCGGAAGAGAAATCTAGTGTGTGGATACCATTGACATATTTTATTATTGATCATAGCACATCCAGTGTTCACAGTGGAATCCAGATAACCAGAATTTTGTGTTATGGACTGCATTTTTGACCCCTTTCTCCCCAGCCAGAGGTCAATACAATGCACTTCACTGCATTGCATTGTGAAAAGACTTGTTGGAGCCCAATTGTCAAAGCCCAAGAACATTTTTTGGAGGCAATGTAGGACTTTTTTCTTTTTGACCAATTGTTTGGCAGTGTGATGACCCACTGTCCAGGGTGGGGCAGACTCGAGGAACGGGTTCAAAAGTCTGGGATTGGGGCAGGGGTCCAGGACAGAGCAGATATACAACCAATAAGTCTTCAGAGCAGAGAGAGGGGAACAGGTCAGGACAAGGCTCAGATCAGGCAGGTGATAGGTCAGGTCGGATGGTCCACCCAGCTTCTTGGTGCTACCAGCAAGCCTTGTATGCTGCCTGACAGCCAACCGGGAAACTGGGAGGCATGGGAAGGGCCTGGACAGACAAGAAGGAGAGGTGTGACTAGGGCCAGAGCAGGGTGATCCCTGAAGGGGGGGGGGGGGGGAGTGGCCAGGCTGAGACAGTGGCACAGGAGGGCTGGCCACTGCTGCAGAACCCCTGAAGGCTCTTGAACCCCTGGTTCAAGGATGGGTCCTAACAAAAGGGCAAGAAGAGGGGGTTTGTAGGAGATTTTTATATATTTACATTTATTCGCCTATGTATGTTTTTACGCTACAACCTGCCCTGAGCCTTAGGAGAAGGATGGAATATAAATTCAAATGGGTGTCTCAAATTTTCTTATAGAAAATTCTAGATATCTCAAGGCAGTCTCTGGGCTTATTGGGAGAACAGAGGCAGAGAAAACTGGTGTTCAGTCTCTGAACATCAGATTCTTCCATCTGTATCGTGCTCCACAAGGCCAGAAATACAGACAGCCCTCCTATGCTGCCAGCTACCACACATCAGAACTTTGCCACTACAGCTCTGCTAGGCTGTTGGCTAAGAGACAGGTTTTTTTTTTATGTGTGGCAGACAAAAGAATCTAGGACTCTGAAAGTGAGACTGAGCCCCAAATTCCTCTGTCTACAGCATATCAGTCTTAGCTGTCAGCGCAGAAGAATTGGGTGTTGGTCATCTTAAGTAGAATTTCTGATAAGCTGAATTTATTTTACATGATCCAGGAAATTCAACTTAAGCAGACTCCACTGTAGCTCACCCTCCAACAACCCCGTGAGGTAAGTCATTATTATTCCCATTTTACAGATGGGGAACAGATGTGTCCAAGGCCACCCATGGCTAAGATGGAATTTGAACCCAGGTCTCTCAGATCCATGTCCAACCCCTTAGCCACTAACACTTTTGCTGCCTTTCTTTGCCTTTGGTGCTGCCTGATCCCTCCAGTCTTTTCCTAACTCTTTCTTCACCTCTGTCCCCAGAACGATGATGACGATGATGAAGAGGATGATGATGACGATGATGATGATGACGACGATAATGAATCAGAGGGCAGCAGCAGCTCATCATCATCCTCAGGCGACTCCTCTGACTCGGACTCCAACTGAGCCAGCTGCCCCCGGCCACCTACTTGCCGTTCTCCTAGTTCATTTTGTTTCTTTGGAACCGTGGTTGCCCAGCTGGAGATCTGGGGTGGAGGGTAGAGGGGTAAAAAAAAATCACTGTGGCTTAATTATTCCCTCCCCCACCATGTCCTGTTAATGGATTTCACACGAGGGAGCGGTGGACAAAACCAGCGGAGGCTTTTTTCTTTCTTTCTTTGTGCTGTGTGTGTGTGTGTGTGTGTTAGCCGGGGGGTGGGGTGGGGGGTGGATTTGTTCTGCTTTTTTCTTTTTTTTTCTTTGATCCTTTTTGGGGTGGGGGAGGCATCGTTACGTAACTGGATCCTCCCCAGCCTCCCCCTCGCTCCAGCCACCAGCTCTGGACTTTTTACAAATTCTTTTTTATAACATGAACCGGTGATTGGAATTTTTTCTGGCAAGAAGCAAGGAGGTGGGTTCCAGAACACGAGCCAGAAGTGTATATGAGAGAGGGATGTGGGGAAATGGCTCAGGACTCTGCTAGTGGGAACCACCTCTTCTCAAGAGGACAATCTTGTACAGCCTGCGAACCCCAGAGAGAGCGAGAGCAAACACAAGGAATACTCCCACTGCACTTAATGAGCTCTTGTAACAAACTGACCAGGCGGGAGGAAAAAAGGCAGAGGGAGATTTGTGTGTGGTGGTGGGAAGGGGAAGGGAATCCCAAGCCTGCTTTTTTTTTTCTCTCTCTCAAGGGGAGGGGCTTTGACAGCTAACTGGTGCAGGGAATGGGATTGATCCATCATATCTGACCAGCATTTGGACAAAGATGGCAGTGGACAGATAGACACTCCCCTCACCCCCCTCCTTTATTACTACAATATTATTTTTTACAATGAAGTGACCAATTATTGTACTGCATTGGGGCATTTTGTTGATTGTCTTGGGCAAAGGGGGTGGAGTTTGCTGCAATGACAGACTTGTGTTGTTGGTTGTTGTGGAATTTTTTTTATTATTATTTTATAAAGGGAGAAAGATCATCCTTTTTTACAAATGGATTCTCCATCTTTGATTAGCCAAAGGGGACAGCTTCCATCTTGCTCACCCACCGGAGAAATGGTGGCGGGGGGGTGGGGTGGGGTAGAACTTCCTAGCATGCCGTGGTCTCTCTGAGCCACCTTGCTCCAGAATTCAGCAGGATGGTGTTGCCAAGGGAAACCGGTTCTATATCTATATCTATATAGATATACATATACATATACACACACACACACACACACACACACACAAGTCTGCTCCTTGGAATTGGCCACTAGCAACACAGGAGTATCTTCTGCTCCCGTTGAATCAGTCCATGGGGTCACCTGGAGCTTCTCTCAAGAAAAGGAGACCCCAACAAATCTTAAACCTGGATCCCAGCAACTGACATTGGAGACATTTGGAGTTCTCCAGGGACAAGGCAGCACTTCTGTGTAGAAGGGTCCAGTTGGTCATGTATCATTAGATGCAATATAATCCTGGTTGACCCAACAGGCTCACAGTGGGGATGGGAGACCTTGTCAGTTAATCAGGGTTTGAGGTGAAAGGAATTTGGACATAAGCTAGTTTGTTAGCACTCTGCTGTTTACTGTTAACATGCTGGCTTTGGTTTAAAGGGGGTATGCAAGCAAAGGCAATGCCGTTACCACCGATTGTCTGTTACCACCAGTTGGCCAAGTGACCAATTGTTAGCACCTACAAATGGTAGACAAAGAGACTAAAGGGTGGGTTGTGCTCTGGTGGTTTGGTTGTCTAATGAGAATTTGGGTGCTCAGAACAATAGCCGTCTATCTTTTTTTATTTCATTAATTCAGAACTGTAGCTAACGTTGCTCCTTTGCTTTCTTCTTTTGGGTTCCTAAATTGGTGTGTAAGGTGATCTGTAAATACTGTGTGTGTGTGTGTGTGTGTGTGTGTGTGTGTGTGTGTGTGTGTGTGAGAGAGAGAAGGCCTGCCCATTTGCTTTCCATCTCTGGATCATCAGCTGTTACACATAGGAGGGTAATGTCCACTTCTTTACAGAAGATTAGCCGCAGGATCTGTGCATACTTCTAACTCTTTGTACAGGCCTTGCATCTGCCTTTTGCACCAACACTTAGAGAGCAAGCGTAGAAAGTAACTGATATAGAAAGACCAATCTAGTGCGTGAATAATCATTGGTATATTTTACACCACCAACCACCAAATCCACAGGCTTTGCTGAATGGAAGGCAGGCCTATTCCGGTTACTGGAATTTTCTTCCCTCTGGATTTATTTCCCCACCCCCGTGCCCATTGTTTCAGGGAATGAAGACAAGAACCTCCCTTTAGAACTTCCTTCTCCTTATTCATTTGGTGAAAACTGACATGATTCTAACTCCACTTTAACATTTCTTATGCATGTTGCAGGGCTGCATAGGGCACCAATACATCCCTGCAACATGCATAAGAAGCGTTAAAGTGGAGTTACCGTTACGTTTGTATTCACTCATTCAGAGCACCAGCATTTTCATCTGTCAATTTGTCACAGTATGTTGCTGCTTATCTATTCACCTCCCTATCCCACCCATGTCATCTGGAAACCCCAGGCTGCTAACCTCCTGTTCTTTTCCTTCTTTCATCTTCACCCCTTCCACCGATGGGCTGGGGAGGACAATGTCAGTATTTAGCAGTAGCAGGCCAGAGCCTTTACTTGAGTGTTAGAATCTTTTCCTAAGAGCATCCCCTTCCCAGCAGCTGCTGCAACAGCAGTGCTTTGAGCATAGCACTTGCACGAGTCCCTTTCCCTTTGATCAGACTTGTGCCAATGCTCTTTCTTCAAAGCATTGTACCCTTCAACAGCTGTAAAAAGGGAGGTGATTTTCTTTTGTTCAAGAATCCCTTTTTAAAAAAAACCCTGTTCCCCTTGCTCTGTGTTGCAAGGATTTGGGGGATGGGTGTGTGTCTTGAAACACAAGTCTTGTTGGAAGTGTTTCTAAAGGCCTTTATTCCACCCCTTCCAGTGCAGAAAGCACTTAGGAGGATTGTTGGTAGGTTTGGGGGATTGGCAAGGAAGAGGCAGTTGCATGAGGCGGTGCTTTATGTGGAGTAGGGATAGTGTTACAATAGATGGGGAGGGGGGGGAGAGTCATCCCTCCTTTTACTTCCCTCCCCTTTGCTCCCTCTGTAAGTGCCCTGCATCTGTGCACACTCACTTCTCTCTTCTGAACATTATCCTGTCTATTCTGAAATCCAGGGTTCCCACAGGCTCCATGATGATCCAGTGAGGGCAATGCTGCTTGGGGGTTGGATGCTAGACCCAGTTTCTCTGTGGGGCAGAAAGTGGAGTGATGTGTGTGAGATCATCTCTCATCCTAGGTTGGTCGAACCCATGGAGACAGGGCGTAGGATGTGGGCAGGGGTCATCCTCTCCTTTGTGCCAGAACTTCCAAATATAGTTTTATTCCTTGTCCCGTTCTCGTCACATCTTGGAAAAATCAGCTGTGTCTTCCACTCCACCCCTTAATCCCATAGGGACCCCTCTTGTGTGTGTACAGTATTGTAAGGGTTTTGTTCAGGAAAACGGACTGCGTCCTGCGAGGTTCTGAGTGTGCCACAACTGAAACCAACGAGTGTTGTGTCGTTGACTTCAACAGAGCCAGGATTTCATCTTCAGGTGGCCTCATGGACTCCAGAGGGACTCGATGCAGGTGGCTTTGTGTATCAGGGTCAAAAGATGCTGACCAATCAATTGGGTACGAGCATGTGCTTTCTCCAAATTGGGGCCAGATATTAACAATATCTCTCCATCTAGCTTATAGGGCCAAAGCCCCATCTCTTCTCAGGCATAACTGGGGTAACCTCAGTAGAGCCATTTTCTCCCCTCCTAGAGAGTGAAATTGACCAGGGTTTTCAAGATGGTCACAAAATAAGCCTTGGTTGGTTTGGGGATTTTTTTGAGTGGGTTAAAGAAATTGATGCGGACGGTTGCTGGATTCCCTCCTATCCCCCCAAAGAGTAACCAGACAATCCTTGTAGATTTAGCAAAAGGGACTTGTGTGCAGAAAGATGGACGCAAAGTGAAATTCTGGCCCTGCTGAAAACAACGGATGTTTTTGCAATTTGACTCCAGACAAGAATTCATGTTATGTTTTTTTCTTCCCACTCCTCTCCTATTCTCATTGCTGTATATTTGGAGTGATATGCACCCATCATGTCTCCTTGCCAGCCCATTTCCTGCTGTCTTGTGTCTGTCTGACCCCTTTCCCCCCCCCCAAAGACCCCTTTCTAACCCACCCCCCAGTCAATCTTTGTCCCCGTTTCCTCTTCCCACAAAGCAGGAAATTTATTTCATTTTGCTGAATGTACCCAGCGCTGTTGTATTTTAGTGGATGTGTTTTAGTAAAAAAAAAATGAAGAAAAAAAAAAGACGGAAAAAAAATCTTTTAAAAAATGAAAAATTCTTACAGTACTGATCATTTTTTATTTTTTAAAAAAAGCAAAGTTACAGGCAAAAAAATGGTTTGTACTGTACGAAGATAAAGCTAAGTGCATTTTTGCACTGTGACAAAAAAATATGAAAAGAAACGTGATGCTTTAGATGGAAGTTCTTGTGGGGTTAAAAAAATCATTTTTTTCCCTAATATTTAAGTGTTTTTTGTAGGTTTAAAAAAAAAAATTTAAAATAAAAAAAAAAATTAACTACCCAACTTCAATTTGTATCACTCAATGAGACTTAGAGAAACAAAAGGTTTAATCCTGACCCCCTTTGAGTCATGGAAAGCTTTGCCACTGACACCAATGTGGCCAGGATTTCACCACAAGTCTGGACAGACTTCAAACTGTGGAGGGTTTTTTGGTTTGTTTGTTGTTTTTTTTTGTACAATAAAGTGAAAAATAATGTTTCTGTTCTCATGTCATTACTATAAAAAAATTAAAACTTAAAAAAAAAAATGGCCTCTGTGCATCTTGTCTTGTGCTGAGACTGATCAGCTTAATAGCGACATTTGAGTTAGAGTCATGAGTATCTCAGGACACGGGTGTTGCTGCACTGTGGGTCCACAAGCCCGGGTGGCTCTCACACATATCAAGTACATATGCACACTGGAGTGGAAGGGCCTATTCCATCTTCTGCACTGGGGCCCATTCCCACCCTGTAGGTAGGTGGAGGACCCCTCTTGCAGTTGCACATTATGTGAATGGTAGTATGGTTTTGTGGTAATTACTAATTATTGACCTAAGAGGGAGTGGGTGATAATGACCACATAGGTGGGACTAGGGTTGTCACCTCCAGGTTTTGTCAAGAGACTCCCAGTTTTGACCCAAGGTCTCCGGGGGGAAGCCCTGATTTCTCCAGGTCAACCAGGGACATTCCTAGTAATCTGGAAAAATCAGGGCATCCATGTCAGAAAGACTTTCCCATCTCTTTTCTGAACATCATTTTGCTCTGAGGGGTGGAGTTATGTCAGAAGAGTGTAAAAACCCTTTTCCCTGCAGTCTTTCTAACATGACTCAGGCTGTCCCTGTGGAACAACGTGGTGTTACGATGCTCTGTAAGGGATGGGGTTATGCAAGAAAAGGGGTGTGATGGACCCTTTGCCTTGCTTCCTCCAGGTGAGAGCTGGGAACCCTAGTGACAATTAACACTAATTGGCCTAAGTGGAAGCATGGAAGTTACCACTTAGGTGCAGGAGCTGGAAACCTTTGGACTAAATGATCCTGTGGATGTTTTATGTTTGGACCCTTTCCATTTCCTGATTCTGACCCATGGATCAGACCTGTGGACCCATCTCAGAAGGGAGTGGAGATGAGGACTTGGATGGAATGGTGGCATAAGATGTACAGTCCTGGACCCTTCCACCATCCTGAGCACATCCATCAAGCACCTTGTACTAATTTTCAAAGTAGCCTCTGGGAGGGGAAAGGCTCCCTACCTCTACTTGTATGCTTCCTGCCATCTGAAACAGATTTCTGGCTCCAGGAACAGACCCCCACATAACATGATAGACCCCACACTAGGGAATGGCTGGCCTATTGGATTAAAGCAGGAACACAATTTGGGGTTGGAGGCAGGCGGCTTAAGCCTCCTATAAGTGACCTAACAACAACTGCAAGACTCCTGTGGTGCTCCCTTTGTCAAACTTACCCAGATGGTGGGCGGTGGAGAGGGAGCAGCTAGTAACTGGGAAGATGAGGCAGCCCTGGCATATCTGCCTCACTATGAGCAACATTTTTGCTTGTGGGTATTGTGTCAACTCTCTTCAGCAGCCTGCTCAGAGCCAGCTGGAGAGAGGATCCGGCTGAGGCAATGCTGCTGTGTCTGAGTCTCCCACTCTGTTCTCTTTTGGTGCTGCAGCTGTCTCAACCCCCATCCTCCTTCCAGGTGAGCCCAGAGTGGAGACTGGTAGCTGTAGGTTTGGGGAAGAGAGAGCCAGGGCAAGTCCTAGAAATGGACAACAATCTGCAACTCCCCTGGGCCTTGCACCCCCTAGGGGCTTCACACTGCCCCCTGCTGGGTTGCTCCCATCCAAGACAGCAAGAGGCACTAGCGATACTCCCTGCTTGGCACAGGAGTGATCGTGGGGACGGGTGAGATATGCTGGTTCCATGGGGTGCAAGGCTGGGCCTACTTGGGAAAGTACAGGGCATGCTAGGACAAGTGCTAGCATGTGTAGGCCCTGTGGGACCCTGGCATGGGTTTTTACACTCTTCTGTGTAGGCCCTGTGGGACCCTGGCATGGGTGCAGTGAGAAGGGCTCAAGGGGGTGCAATTCCACCTTGGCTCTGATCCCTTCCACTGGTGGGTAGGACCACATTGGAAATGGGTTGGGGATAAAGGAGCTTCCTCTCCCCTTTCTGACATAGCCACACGCTTTTCTGAACACCATGGCCTTGTGACTCTTGGAAAGGGGTATGGCCACATTAGACAGGGTCTGGGCCAATAGAGTCCCTGCCCCTTTTTGACGTGGATGTGACTGACTGTGCCCCTTTTCTGAGCATTGTGGCATCATGACGCTTTGAAAGGAGCATGGTCATGTTGGAAAGGAGTGGGGCAAAGGGAGTCTCTTGCCCCCTCTCCCTTTTATTTAATTCTGGCATCCTGGCCTGGGCCCAGCCTCAGCATGCCAGTTTGCTCTGGTAGGCCCTGCCTCCCATTCTGTACCCTCCTTCAGTAACCCCCGCCTTCTTGCTCCTTTGTCCCAGTAGTGCCCTCAACCCTGGATTGGGCTGCTGACCTTGTGTGTATCACAGAGACCCGGCTAGATGCTCAATTGGGACCAATTTTGGCTGACCTCGTTCCAGCTGGGTACTCTGTGCCCCATCAGCCCAGGCCAGAGGGACGGGGAGGCAGCGTAGCCATTGTTTTTAGTGAGGGTTTGCCTGTTAGGAGGTTTTTGGTGCAGACTGAGGCTGGGATAGAGGGCCTCCATCTTGTGTTTGCTTTGACTCAGATCAGCATGGGGATCCTGCTGGTGTACCATGCACCCCACTGCCCGACAGCTTCCCTGACAGCTCTAGCGGCCCTGGTCTTGGAGTTGGTCTTGTGATCTCCAAAGCTTATTGTCTTGGGAGCTTTCAACATTCATGTCGATGCCAGGTTGCATAGTGCAGAGCAGGAGTTCATGGCCACCCTGGCAACCATGGGCCTGTCCCAGGTGGTGGTGGGCCTGACACATGAGGGGCAGGGTCATACTTTGGACCTGTTGTTCTGCATTGACCTTGAGGTGGGTGGGTGGGTCCGATGATTGGGGGTGTTGTTGGGTCACCCTTCCCGTGGTCAGACCATTACCTCCTACAGGCTCTCATCCCAGCGCATTCACCTGATCAGAGAGGTGTAGGACTGATTAGGATGGTCTGCCCCAGAGGCTGATAGAACTTGTGGGCTGCTCTAGGGGATTAACCTGCAGACCTCCACGCCCACTCCATCGATGCCCTTGTTGCCTTCTAGAATGACTGGTTGGCCGGGGCTATTGATCGCATGGCTCCTAGGTGTCTGCTCCCAGCATTTCAGCACCGCAGATTCCCATGGTTCATGGAAGCCCTGGGGCGGCTGAAGCGCAAGGGGAGGCGGCTAGGGTGCCAGTGGTGCTGGACACGCACTGAAGAGAACTAATTGTCAGGATTGGCACAGACTCTTTTTGAAGAGCTATGTCATGGCTGTGCGGACAGCAAAGAAGGGGTTCTTTGCTGCCATCATAGCGTCTGCAAAATTACGTCTGGCTGAGCTTTTCTGGGTGGTGAGAGGTCTGGTCAGTCCAGCCTGTCTCCACCTGAACTCAAAGAGTCTTCCGGGGCCTGCTGTGACATGTTTATGGCATATGTTGCAGACAAGATCACTTGCATTGAACATAACTTCGACTCCGCCCTTTCAGAAACAGTGACAGAACCAGAGGTTAGAAATGTTCTGTTTGGTCGGTGTTTATCGGATCAATTTTAATTGGTGATGCCTGCTGAGGGGATGTGCTTGGGTCTGTCAGGGCCACAACATGTGAACTGGACCCTTGCCCATTGTGGCTGGTTAAGGCCAGCAGGGAGATGGTGGGGCCATTGCTGACGGGGGTGATCAACACCTCATTGGGGGAGGTGAGGTTACCAGAGTCCCTTAAGGGGGCGGTGGTCCAGCCCCTTCTCAAAAAACCATCTTTAGACGTTGACTCCCCGGCGAGCTATCGGCCTGTCTCTAACCTTCCCTTTTTAGGGAAGATTATTGAACAGGTGGCGGCTCATCAGTTACAAGCACATCTAGACCATGTCAGTTTTCTGGATCTCTTGCAGTCTAGCTTTTGCCTGGGTTATGGCACTGAGACCTGCGCTCGTGGCCTTGGTTGACAACCTGCGAGTGGAACTAGACCCTAGCATTCGACCAGGGCAGCATTTGACACAGTGAACCATGAGGTGTTGGTGACCCGCCTGCGGGACCTTGCTGGGGTGGATGGGACGGTTTTACACTGGTTCTGTTCCTTCCTAGCAGACAGATCTCAGCAGGTAGTCCTGGGAGATTGTACACCTTACCCCAGGGGTCTCCCATGTGGGGTTCTGCAGGGATCTGTCCCCTCTCTTGTTCAGTGTGTATATGCAGCTGCTGAGGAAGGTTGTGGGTCTGTTGCTTGTCATCCATATGCTGATGATAAAGCTGAGTATCATCTGGGCTGCTTGGTGCTTTTCTGGTGTCTGACTGCTGTGGTGGACTGGATGAGGTCTAGCCAATTGAAACTGACAAGGCAGAGATTATGCTCATTGACGGTTCTGGCCATCTGGGTGAGGGGGGGAGTGTTACTTGTTATTGATGGGATCCGCCTTGTGTTGGCATCTCAGGTGCGGAGCCTGGGGGTGCTTCTGTATCCTCAGCTGCATCTGGATCTCCAGATGTCAGCTGTGGCCAGGAGTGCTTTTCACCAGCTACATCTGGTGAGGCGGCTCTGCCCTTATATCTCGGACTCCGGCCTTACCACTGTCGTCCATGCATTTGTCACCTCGAGGTTAGATTACTGTAATACGCTCTACGTGGGGCTGCCCATGATGACGGTTTGAAAGCTGCAGCTGGTGCAGAATGCGGCGGCCCGCCTGCTTACTGGGACGGGTCGCTGGGAGCACATATAACTGGTGCTCTGGACTCTGCACTGGCTGCCTATAGTCTTCTGGGCCCAATTCAAGGTGCTGGTTTTGACCTTAACGGTCTGAGCCCTAGCTCTCTGAGGGACCGCCTCACTTCCTGGACAGCTCCTGCGGTCATCGGGTGGTGCTCTCCTGGAAGTTCCATGCTAAGACAGGTGGAGACTGACAGGCAGGTGTTCTCAGTGGCCATTCCGGCGCTGTGGAACTCCCTCCCAGTGAGGTCCCGCCTCAGTCAAGACCTCCTTGCATTCCAGCACCAATGCAAGACATGGCTTTTCCGTCAGGCTTTTGGTGGAGAGGTGGGGTGATGGGTGATCTTGGGGTGGGGTGGGGTTTTATGGTTCTGTTTTTTAGTCTGCACACTGTTAATTGTTTTTATGGTGTTACTGGATTATTTGTTATTATATGATGTTTTATGGTTTTTATGTTGTAAGCCACCCCAAGCTACCTGACTGAGCCAGGAGGGGTGGGGTAAAAAACTATAAAACAAATAAATAAAAAATACAAACCCCTCCCCACACCAGGGCTCACAAATTCTAGAACCAGCCATGGAGAGAGCAGAGCAGAAGACGGTCTCCCAGAATCACTATGATTAGGCTTCTACCATAGCAACGAATGGGCCATCTACTTAGCTGTTATGTTGGGAGACTTGATTATGGTGAAGATGGGTCTTGAGACTGCTTCCAGAGAGGGAGAGTAATGTCTCTGCCAACTTACTAGGTGGGTTTTAGTTGGGTTTTGCTATTCAACATGTTACACTCACTTCAGTAAGGCTTGCCCCTAGCCCAGTGCTTTGAGAGTCAGAGCCTTGGGGAACCGTTTTGGCGGAGGCCCCTTGCTTGGGATGGTTAGGGCTAGGGGACTGAAACCAACTGAAGTTCCTAGATCAGGGGTGGCCATACTGCAGCTCAGGAGCCAGGCAGTTCAAATGTGGCTCTTGGCCAGGGCTGGTTCTGTATTCTGTGCTGTTATAATGGTCCTGTCTTACTTTGTTACACTACACCTAAGTCTTGGCAGCTGACTTACTGCTGCTCCTCATAATCTCAGCAAGAGCACTGGCTCCACCAGACAATCATGAAGCAGAAGAGGTTTATGTGTGCAAGACGTTGCTGGGACAGGGGAGCCTACCTGGACAGAGTGGTGCTTTAGGGGCCCTGCTGAGCCACTCCTTTTGTGTCCCAGCCCTCCCCATACCTGCCCCCCACTCAGGTAAGCCCACTCTTTGCATCCTGGTGCAACTCTGGCCTCCCCATCCTAGTGGCATGGAGTGCCAAGTGGCCTGGGTGCATACACAACTACATTGGTGTCTGGGCCTGAGCCCCCCTCCCTCCGGGGAATCCACCCCAGAAGCAGGAGCTTCTTGGTATGTCAGATGGTCATACAGGACCTCTCCTCTGCTTGGTGTGACACTCCTGAAGTCTGCCCAGTGTATGTGCCCAGTTGGGCTTACCTGCAAACCTGTACCCTACTCCTCTTAGTAGGGTCTTGTGAGGAGCAGCTGCAGCAGCACATTGTATTTGGATGAGCACTGCAGTAGATGAGAAGAGATGGATTTAGAACTGCCCTTAAGAGTCCCATTTGGGGATGGCTTTTCATCCTTCACTCTCCCCCTGCCTTGACTTGCAACGGGGTGTGTGTAACACTGAAGTTGGCTTAAGTGCCCATTTTCCCCGAAACGCGTTTGTTTTTTTGCTCATGATAACTAATATTTGTATAACACACTAATGGCATCGTCAATTTATTTTATTGATTTATATAACTAGGGTTGTATTTCTGTAGAGAATTTCATAGACTTTACAGAATTCATCATGCATGGTATCTCCCATGCACCAGAATAAATATGTATATTGTTACTTCCCCTATCCTTTTTTTGGTTGTTGGTTCTAGTGATGTCTGTGCATTCCTAGGCCAGCTCCCTACCACTGGTGGCTCCTTCGCTGGTGGGCTCCCTGGAGGGCAGGCAGGGAAGCCAAACTCATCCTTTCCCTATCCTGACCATCAGGCTCAGTAGCAGAGGCAGTGGAGGCTATAAGCAGCAGGCAAGAGGGGATGCAACTGTACACATGGACCACCCCCGGCATATGGGTCCTGGTGCCTGTTCCTGGAGCTGCTGCTGCAACAAGGCCTGGGGGTAGGTGTGGGGCTGGCCCTACCACAGGGTGATTATCTGGGGCCCTACTATTTTCTTTACTGCTGGGATCCTGCAGTGACCTTCATTTTCACCAGGGCAGGGTGTGGGGCCTCCACTCCCTCCCAGAAGAGGGGGTGGGAGGACAGGAAGGGCTTCTAGGGGCCTGCATTTTATCTTCACCCTAGGCCTCACAAATTTTGAATCCAGCCCTGAGGCTCACTACTCTAGAGGCCTTGATGTCCCTTCCCCCAAGAAGGGGCACTCATTAGGGATGGGCGAACGCAGTTTGGAGTTCGGCCCGAACTCGGCCTGTTCGGACGATCGAACACGAATGCGAACATACCAAACAAACCGAACGGCGAATTGGCCGAACAGTTTGGTCAGTTCGGATCGTGTTCGGGTGGCAAAAAAAGGTTCACTGGAAGGCCAAACATGACAGGGAGGTGTCAGTCACTGAGGAGCAGACTTCCAGGCACCGGGGTGGAGAGGCTTGCAAGAAACAAAACTAATTATCTGCCTCCCCCCTTCCCAACACCTTCTGAGCTAGTCACTGTTCCTGAACAGCAGGCATTGAGTAGGATTATTAGATTGCTTTAAGTTTCATTTCAGTTTTGTAATGAAATGAAACTTAAACCATAAATTGAAACCTTGTGTTATGCAGTGTACAGACTCATTGAGTATGTTATGTATGTATTTCACTACAGACTCCTCTTCTGTTTGTGATTCCCCCCATCCCATATATATGGGAGATATATATATATATATTTGGATATGGATATGGGATGGGGGATAGATAGATAGAGAATTGTAGGAGTTAGCTTAGTGACAGAGATAGCGTTAGTGATTTAGTTTTAGTGTTTGTAGGGGTAGGTCTGTGTACTTATTAGATAATCCATTTAGTTCATAGCATTTAGAATAGTTAATAGCAGTTAGATTTAGTGTAGATAGATAGATATAATATTAGATTAAAAAAATAAATTAAAAAACCCCATATAAAAACAGAAAAAAACAAATAAAAAAGAAAAGAAAACCATATAAAACCCAATAAAAAACCAAAAAAACATATAAAAATCAAAACAACACCCATAACAACATTTCCTGAACGGCCGAACGGCCCAGCCGAACAGCCTAACCAAATGGCCTGTTCGGACGACCGAACCGAACAGCCGAACCCGAACTCGGCGAACTAGCCGAACGGATGAACTGAACGCAGCCGAGCCGAACCCGAACCGCGATCTGTTCGCCCATCCCTAGCACTCATTCACTCCTCCCGCTTAAGGTTGGGGTGGGGAGGGTGAAGGAACAGCCAGCCCTTCAGAGTGCCTCTTGATGTTTCTGAGAGGGGGTAGGGGTATGTGGCTTGAGGAGTGGGGTTTCCTTCCTTGGGGCTCTAGCAAGGTGGAAAATTGTAAATGTGGCACCTCTGATGCAGGGAGGGAAGCAAAGAACGCACAACTGCCTACCCTCCAGTGTGGTGAGCAGTTTCTAAGGCAGTTGCTTAGGCTGTGACCAAAGAAATTCCTGTGATGACCTCTGACACTTCTGCCCCCTGTTGACCTGATTTGCATATATTAAATTAATTTGGTTTATATAAAGGGTGACTTTGAGGCTAGCCTGAGGGGGTGGGGTAACAAATAAAAAGATCAGTCATGTTCACACATTCACGCACACACGTACTTACACAGACACATCCATACACAGATGCACACAGATACATGCTCACAAACATAGGCATACGCACTCACACACAGACACACTGGTAGTGAAGGCAGCAGACAGGTGCTCAGCCATCATGTGCCATTTGGCTGTGGGAGGCCAAGCACAGCTCTGGTGGACACCACCCTGTTTTGGTATGTGGGTCAGATCTGGCTCACACTGCTTGGTTGTGGTGCCAGTGTACAGCTGTGTTTTGTTTTGTGCTGTCTGGAGGTCAGGTGGGACATTTCAATAGCCCCACCTGGCCTCTGGAGGGCAGTGTGACCAGACAACTCAAGGCATGATTGTCCTAAGATGAGATGTCTGGTTGCTACACTCACTAGGGGCTATGCCCCCAGTTGACCCCAATCTGCTATAGAAGATCCCAGGGCTGAAGTGTCTCCTCTCTCTCTCTCTCTCTCTCTCTCTCTCTGTGCTGGTGCATCTTAGTGGGAGACAGGACTTATATTAAGGAGAGACTTGTCCTCTTCTTCCCAAATTTTAAGCCTCACCCCCTTATTTGATGCCTGCAAAACAAAGAACCAAGCTTATCTCCCACATCCCCACAGGAGTTTGCAAGGTTGGAGGCTAGAATGAACCTTGCCCCTGCAACACTTTCTAAATCATCTTGTGCAAAGAGTCACTATGGTGCAACCACGGAACCCCAGATGATGCTCTTAGAATGTCTGCACAGAACAGAATGTACGCTTATGGTTTGGGGCTGCCTAGCTACTGTAGCTAGGCAGGACAAGCATCTGCTGCTGGAGCATCGGTTTTGTCCAGTGTAGGACTGCTGGTTTGGCCTCCGTTTTAGGTGAGAGAACTGGAATAGCAGTATCAGCAGTTCATGAGTGAGGTGAAACAGCAGAGCTGGGGGAGTCCCAGGAGGGCTGGAATAATGAATATGGGTCATACTCCCCACCCCTCACACCTAACCTATACTCCCCACCCCTCACACCCCAGCTATCTGTATACCTACTGTACAAGTGCAGGTAGGTCCAGCCCCAGACCTGCCCCCACTTTCTACCTCATACCCCAGATCTCCCCCCTCCTTAGCCCCACCCCAAAACTGATGCAGAAGGTATGTGGTGGGGTGGAGGAGGAGCCAGCATCACAGTTGAGGCAGGGCACAGATTCCAATGTGCATGGCCAGCCTTAGAATTTGCATGGCCAGGGCAAAGATAAGATGTGGGACACCTGGTGGCTCCACTCCCTCTCCTGTGTCCCCATTCCCCTCATGGGCACCCTCCACAAGGCCCTAAAGGTGTCCTCATGGGAGGGAGTGGGAGCCCCACACCCTCTCAGTAGAGAACGTAGTGGTAAGACTGGCCCTGCTGAGGTGTCTCATCCCACTGCCTCTCTACCTTGAACCACACCTGTGTGGCAGCTGCATTGTGAGCTCCAGAATCCTATGGCAGGGGTACCTGGGCTGGGCAGATGTGCCAGTGTGCCCACATACTGACTGACCTCCATGCATTGATAAAAATGGTACATAATGGTAAACCTGCCCCAATTCCCAGACTGGCTTAGCAGTTAGCAGAGAGGTGCTGCTGCTTGGGAATCAGTTTCATTATCAGAGCTGGGGCTGGACCCTGAAATGATTTTATTTTATTTTTTTGATTTGATTTTTTATTTATATCCCACTCTCTCCTAACAAGTCAGTTCGAGGCGGCTGACTTGTTAGGAATATAAATGCTGTAACAGTGTGGGGGTAGGGGTGGGGTGGTATCAAGATGGAAGGGCATCAGCTGCTTTGTTTGTGGGATACTGTCACCCCATCTGTCTTCAGGGTTAGGGAATCTTCAGCAACTGAGGCAAATCTGGCCAGTCGTTTTTTATTTGGCCCCTTTCTGGTTCCTGGATCAGGCCCATAGATCCAGTCCCCATCCTCAAACACCGAAGGAGTGATCTTGGGGAAGGGAGTGGAGACCAGGGCAGACACTCCAGAATAGGAGATGAAGATGGATTTCCAGCACAGATCCATGATCTGGACCCTCCTCTTCCTTCCCCCATCCTAATCACACCCCTTAAACTCCCTTATCTCCTCCCCATCAACTACTGTATAGCTTGCAGAGCTTGTACTCATTTTTAAAATGGCCTGTGGGACGAAAAATGTTCCCCACCCCATATGATGTAATTTTGCCCAGTTCTTTATTTTTTCGAGCACCAAAAAGTTTGGGAACTGAGTTAGAATGCAGGTTGGGGGGCAGAAATGGGATTATTCTGCATCTGCCTCTTGTACATGATTATTGTCCTTTCCATCCAAGTATCTTATACCAGCCAGCATCAGAGCCAGGATGAAGGTCCATGATTGATCCAATCTGATAACAGCTCCCTATAAATCAGCACAGCAGCATTCATGCTCACTTTACACTGGTGTAAATGGCTCAGTGGGGCAAGGAAGAATCCAGTATGGCTGACCCCTTATAAAAGTTATGCAGCTCTGATCCCCAAAGTGCAGGATCCACGCAAGCCCCATACATTAGCAGCTTGCTCAGCCTTGTCCCATACGGGGACCCAGGCTCCCATGAGTCCCAACTTGAGTGGCCCAGCTTGAGACACCCCTGCCCTTGCAGAATGCTGGGATGTCACATTGCTCCGCAAGAGGCAGGACTATGTCACTGAGTGGAGGGGTAACATCACAGCTCATGACCTCACCAGAGCACACCCTGCCCTTTTGGATTTACCCCTGCCTCTTGCTGTCAGGAAGGGGTGTGGCTTGAGTTACGTCATGAGATGCTGTGTTGTCCCATCTCTCTGATGTATCCCCATGCCCTTGTGAAGTGCTAGGCAGAGGGCTACTCAGCCCAGCCTAAATGAGTCAGGGGAAAATTGCACTCAACCGGATGCTTTTAGTTAAGTCCTGTTGGGCTTGAGTCAGGCCACAAACTGTCATGGCCCTTAGAGGATCTAAGGGTGTGTTCACGCAGTTGCTTATTCCACAATAATAACCCCTCCGCTCAGGTTAGCCCTCTTTCTGTTCACAGGATAAGTGAGGTTATGCTTGCAAATAAGAGTAATTACTCAGGGGTAATAACCCTGATGTAAACACAGCCTGAAGAAACAAAAGATGACCCAAGATAGAAATTTTATGCCAGAATAAATTAGAAGTTAGGTATTATTATTTATTTATTTATATAGCACCAGCAAGATGCCTGTTGCTGAATATTAGTTAATTAGAGACCTGTTCCTGCCTGCAAGAGGCTTACAATCTAGGGGAGACAAGGGGCAGGGCCATAGGATGAAACAGGGATACATTTATGAAGTTAAGATGTTGCAGGTGCCTAGCTTAGCTATGGGGAGAAGCCCTTTCCCAGAATGCACTATTTCCCCTGGGGTAGCCTCTTCATTTAAATACTTGTAAAGTAATTACCCAGGGGTAACAACCTTGATTATGTAAAAACACAGCCTGAGGCTACTTCTCTGAAAACACTTCATAGGGCACAGGCCTTTTAAATGGGAGCTGAACCTTTGTCTTTTTAGTCTGATTAAGAAGGTACTGACCAAGGGTAATGAAACAGGATGGGGGGGCGTGTAACCCAAACAGTTTTGGTTACACATACATCTGGATGTTGTGGGGGATGCATAATAAATAACTTAATTAATACATTAATTGAGTGCATCCAACTCAGAGAGATCCTTGCAATGCAATCCTGACCCCACCAAAGGTCTCATTGTCATGGAGTCCAGAGCTTTCTTTAGCCAGGCAAGGGACTGCAGGAGGAGAGCTGTGCGTAGGGTGTGCGCTTGTTATGGGAATCTCTTGGGGAGGGGAGCAGGGAAACTGGTTTGGGAAAGGAACCCCTAGGACAGGATAGGCAGCTTGGAGAGGGGCAGGGGAAGCCTGCTTAGTATAGTTATTATTTATTTATTTATTTAATTTTTTTTACCCCGCCCCTCCTGCCAGGCAGCCCGGGGCGGTTAACAAAATCAGTATGAGGAAGGGGAATGACCTGGAGGAGGTTAGAGGATCTGCAGCCTGACTAGAAGAGAGTGAAGAGCAGGTAGCCTTGCTCTGTGTGGGAGGTAGGAGTCTACAGTCGAGGATGGGATCCTCCTGGGGGAGAGTGTGTGTTGCGGGAAGGGAGCAGACAAGGTGGTTTAAGGAAGGGAATTCCACCAGGAGTGAGGGGAACGTGTGCACGGGGGGAAGGGAGGAAGCAGGATGGTCCTGGTGTCAGAGATTCCCATGGGGACACACACACCGCGTTTGGGGTAAACTGGCCTAGGAGATGGGGAGTGTGGTGGGGGAAGGGAATAAGCTGGTTTGGGGAGGAGATCCTCCTAGGGGAAAGGGCTATGTTGAGCGGAAGAAGGGAGGCTGGGAGTGTGGTGGGGATAGGTGATTAGAAAGCCGGTTTGGGGACAGGAATCTCTTGGGGGATGGGGAGTGTAGCAGGAGAGGAGAACTGTCTCGTTCCTTTTAGGAAGGAGGGGGAATGGGGAGTGGTATTCCTCTGGGGTATGTGGTGGGGGAGGGGAGCAGGCTGGCCTGGGGAGGGGATGTGTTATGGGGAGTTGGGAGTGCTATAGAGAAGAGGAGCAAGTACGTTGGCCTGGGGAGGGGGGGATCCCTCAAGGGGCTGGGAAGTAGAGCAGGCTGGGAAGGGATACCCTCTAGAAGAGGGGATGTGTTGGGGGAATGAGGACTGCGGTGGGGGAGGGGAACAGGCAGGATGGCCCGGGGGGAGGATTCCACCCTGGGAAGTGTGTGGGTATGGGGAAGACATCCCCCTAGGAGAAAGGAAGTGTGATGAGGAGGGTGGCCTGGCAGATGGGGAGTTTGATGGGGGAGGACAATCAGGCAGGCTGGCTTGTGAGGGGGATGCGCCTTGGGGGATCCCCATACTGGGTTTGGGGCAGCCCCGCCCCCCGCGGCACCTTTGTACGCTGCCCGTTCTGACACCCCCCCTTCAGACACTCTGAGCCTTGCAACAATGTAGCAGCCCCGCGTTGCGCACAGCACCTTGCCTGGGGCACGAGCCACTGCACTGATTGGCCACTATCTTTCTGTTTGGCTTCCCCCATTGGAGCGGAAACTCCATCCCCTCCCGCCCTCTTGGCCCGGCCTAGCAGGGTAGGTTGAGCTCCGATTGCAAAAGCTTCCCCTTCCCCAGCCCTGCAAATACTAGCGCTACTGGGGAGGCGGGTGCTCTAGGGCCGGGCTGCGCCCCCAGCCTACACGGGCTACCCCTGCCCTTCCTCCCCCCACAGGCGCTCGGCCTTGCAGGGAGCTGGGGGGGAGCCTGCTGCCCGGCGGGCATGGGGAGCCGGGAGGGGGGCGGGCGCTGATTCCCTCCCCTTCAACCCCCACCCCCCCGTCTTCCGCAGCGCCGGGGTGAGTAACCTGGGAAGGGGGTGGGGCAATAGTGAGTGGGGGCGTTGAGTGGGGGAGAGAAACTGAACGATGAGGGGAAACTGGTTGGTAGGGGGTGAAGAAGCTGTGCCTGGCATAGGTGGGTAAGAGGGGAGTGGGGTGGAAGGCTGGGGCTGGTATGGGTGGGGGCAGGGGATGGGAAGTGGGGTAGAAAGGTAGAGGGTGGGGCTGAAATGGGGAGAGTCGAGTGGGTATGCTGGGGTTGGCATGGGTGGGAAGTGGGGTAAGGAACCAGACAGAGAATGGAAGAGGAACTGGGCAGAGTGTGAGTGGAGAAAGGGATCAGTGCTGACATGGGGGAAAGTGGGACAGGGAGTGGGGTAAGAGATAAAGGTAGGAGGTTGGGGGCTGGCTGATGTGGATGGGGGTAGGGGATTGGATGTGGGGTAGGGAGGTAGAAGGTGGGTCTGAAGTTGGGTTGGGGAAATGGGGGTGGGAATGCTAGGGTTGGTATGGGTGTGAGAGCAGGAGTGGGAATTGGGATAGGAAGGAAGGGCATGAGGTTGAAGGTGGGGAATCAGACCAGGGTAGAGGGTGCAAGAGGAACTGGGCATGATGTATAAAGAGCCAGGGGTTGGGAAGTGGGTTTAGGGAGCCAGGGCATGGGGGTGAGGAACCTAACTGGACAGAGATGTTAGGTGTGGGGCCAGGGAATAGGGGGCTGGATGGGAAAAGGAGAAAGGGGGTGGGAGGTGGCTAGTAGGTGAAGGGCCTTGGGTTCCAACGAGGAGGAGGATTGGAGTGAGATGAGCTGGGGGAAGGTATTTGAGGAGTTGAGGGGTGCAGGAGTAGGAATGAATTACAGAGATGATAGGGAATGGTGTCAGTACCCCCATTTCTCTGGATGTATTTCATAAGGGACAGAATGTAAAATGCAGCCTGATTCAATGCCCAGACTACTCTTGCTCTCCACACGCAGTGCTTATGCTCACACGCTCAAAGCACGCTGCCACTCTACTGCTGACTCACATGTGTCGCATGGGGGAGTTGTGGTGGGATGGCTACTGCTCTGCTGGTGGGATCCTGCTCCCTAGTCTGTTTATTTCTTTTGTTGTATTTGTAGCCTGCTCTTTTCGCCATTGGCGACTCAGGAGGCGAACAGTATAAAACAATAATATAACTATACATATTAAAACATCATGGGGCTGGTAGGTAGAGAAACAGTTTTGCGGTTGCAGCTTTCAGTGTTTTTGGATACTAGCATGTTGCCAACAACTGGACAGGTGGTGGGACTTTAATTCTATCAACTATCTCTTGATGCACACCCAGTAGGGGTGGCTAGAGTGGGGATGTGTGGGATGCTTTCTTTTGAGTGTGGGATGATGTGTGCTGGTCTGTCTCACAGAATGGGTGGCTGGCTGGCCTCTCTTCTTGGGTGAATCGACACCCTGCCTAGGTGGTGTTCCCTGGGCTAAAATTCTAGTGTCAACCTAAGGGGAACGGGGACTGCCCTGCCCCATCCTTCCCATGCTTTATGGGCCCCATCCCTGCAAAGAGCCTTTTCTAGGAGCTCAGATATAGACACTAACTTCCGCTAGGCCTCCCCTCTTCCTTGCCCTTACTGGAGAGTGCATCCAAAGTGCAGCCACCTTGCCTCTTGCTGGAGAGTGGCACTAAGGCCAGAACAGCTTACCCTCTGTGCTGGACTGGTTCTCTCTTGGACTGGATGGAGGCCCTGTCTCAGCTGGTATCTTGTTCCCCCACTTGGCAGGGTGGAGTTGGGATTTGGAATCTGAGTGTGTTGCCAGCTCAATGTCTCACTCCTCTTTGTTAAGCTAATGAAGGTAGCTTCTGGTGTTAAAGGAACCTGAGCAAGGGAGAGCCCCAAGCTGTTAGTAGACCCTATTTTTGTTACCCACTCCTGTGCAGGGTGGGGTAGAGGAGTAGGTTAATGTTTCTGGTCCCTGCTTTGAAGGAAAGCTGCTGAAAGAGATCTGTTTTTGAAATGATACTACCATTGTTTGTTTCCTTTTTATGTATCTTCTGAGGTAGGAGTTTTCTCCACAGGCCTGAGGCTGCAGGAAGCTTTGGGGGGTGGGTGTCTCCTCTTTGGGATCCCCAATTACACAACCCAGGAGTGGGTGAAGTCCCACAAGCCTCTCTGTCTCTGCATGTGGCAACAGGGCTTCTTGTTGCTGGTGGTTAGTTCTCTCTGTGTGTATATATTTGGGAGTTCCCAGTAGCAATGATTACATGGGCAAGGGTCTCCAATGCCAGCCTCTAGAGCAGGGGTGGAGAACCTGCAGCATGTGGGCCAACCTGGACCGTGGCTGGTTTTTATTTGGCCCCTTGTCCAATTCCTGGATTTGGTCTGAGTCCAGTCACTACCCTCAAGCACTGAAAGAGTGAGCTTGGGGAGGAGGGTGTGCACTCAAAGACGGGGGATGGATTCATGACCTAGATCCATGATCTGGACCTGTCCCTTTCCCTGTCCTGAGCACCCTGTCCCCCAACTCCTACCCAGCCCACAGAGCTTGTACTAATATTAAAGTGGCCTGGAGGAGGAAAGAGATCCCACCTGCCTGCTCTAGAATGATTGCTGCTGAAGGAAGAGATGGGGAGGCAGCCCCCTATCTCCCTGCTCTTGCCATGTGACCCACAATTTCTACCTGTCTTAATCCCTGTCAGATTCTTGGGCTCCTTTCCAGGTGGAACACTCGATAGTGGGAGGTGATGGAGCAAAGATTTCTCTGGAAGTCTGTAGGCCTCGTGCAATGGTCTTGGGGTCTGAACTGTTCCCTCCCTGCTTTTCCCCCTCCTTTTTTGTGGGGGAGGGAGCAGAATAGGTCACAGATAACCCCTCTCTCAAGTCAGGAACACTCTATCCCCTTCTATCCTGCTCCCCCAGGGTGCTGCCTCCCTGTGGTTTTATCCTGTGTGTGTATGTTTGGGAATGTAGCAAAGAAACAAGATTAGCAGACACACCATGGTGGCTTCTCTTTGCAGTTGATCTGATTTGTGCCAAGCAGAGAGATGCTTGTTTCTGCTAAGTGGGTCTGAAATGGGGATTGCTCCCCATCTTTTGCTCTCTCCCTTTGGGGTAAGGTCTGCTGTTGTTGCTTGCATGTCCCAGCAGGAGAGTGGCCCCTACCTACATTCCATGCTCCTTGTCTATTGTGCCAAGGCTGCTATTTCCTTAGAAGTTGGTCTAAGGAAATGGTAAGTACTACTTGTTCCATTTACATTCAGCCCAAACTCCTTGTATTTACCTTCAAGGCTCCTCATGACCTTGCTCCTCCCTATTTTTCTGCTATTATTTCCTGCTACAGTCCCACATGGGAGCTTTGCTCCTCCTCTGCCACCCTTCCTTTAGGGAGTTTCCTGCTCCCTCCCTCTTTCCCCCCCCCCTCCCCTTCCCCCCCATGCTTCCCCCTATGCTTGGAGCTCCCTCCCTCAACATGTTTGTTCTGCTTCCTCCCTCATGATCCCTATCTCCTAAAAACCTAAATCTTCTGTCTGGCTTTCCCTAGCTTCTCACCCTTATAGATTCCTCAGTTATGCTTCCTCTTATATCATCTTACCCTGCAGGATCCCCATTCTCCCCTTGTAACTAAGCTAAGCACGTACAACTTCATGAATGTATCCCTGTGTCTTTCTATGTTCCTCTTCCCCTTGTGTTCCCTCCTTTGTCTATAGTAAACTTCTGTCCCAGATTGTAAGCTACTTGGGGCAGGGACCTTTCTCTAATCACAACTGACCAATGCCAGACACATTATTGGTGCTATATAAATAATTGCTTCTGTGGTTTAGCCAGCTGCTTGGGGAGTGTGTGGCTTCTCCACTTTCTGTGGGAGAGCAAGCTGTCATGGTCTGTGCTATTGGGGACTCATGGGGAGGGTAGAATTAGCAGCCGAAAATTCTTAGCTTTAATGTTTCTCACTTCTCTGTTCAGGGGGATCCCAGCCTGGCCTGTGCTATGCGCATTCCAAGTGTCTTCTCCCCTAGTGTTTGCAAATGAAAATGGAGGAAATGTCTTTGTCTGGCCTGGATAACAGCAAGCTGGAGGTGAGTGGTGTGAGCCTTGGTCTATCTCTTCCTATCCCAGTGGCTCTCTGCAGAGATTGCATCCCCCTTTTCTTTGTCTGTGCTATGAGGCCCCCTCCCCCACCAATATGTACATGCATACACCAGGAGAACCCTTGTGTTTTTGCATTCTCTCCACCTTGTTATCCCATCATTTTGGAAAATGCATGTAGCTCAGTTGGAGCTAGGCAGTTGGGTGAGAATGTGCCCAGATATGTCTAGATGGCCCCACCCCCATAGAGCACTATGACATCACATTGGGTGTTCTTACACACACACACTTCTCCTGGATGATCCTGAACTTTCTGTGTTTCTAAATCACTCACCCAGATCTTAAACATCCAGATCTTTGAACTTCTGCATAGAACTCCCAGAACTTTTGTGTGTAAAGGTTCTCCTGGTAAACTGCTTTGCTCCAGGCAACTGTGGTCACTTGGTTTCCATGGCAACCTGTCACGTTTACAGCTGTGGCTACTTTAGGCCGCCTCAGGGCAGTGTGTGTGAACAATACATCCGGAACTTACTTGTGGACTTGTAAACCCAGAAGATTGAAAAATCCAGAACATTAAGGTGTGTGTAAAAATGCCCATTGGTCTTTAAGGAGTTGGGTCATGTAAAAAAAGAGTTGGGGCTAAGGCATTTCCCCAACCCTTCTCACTGTTACCGCCCCCCCCCCGAGTATTGGCATCACAAAGCTTTGTAAAGGGTGGGGCTCCCTGGGGTAGAGGGCTCAGCAACAGCCTGAGGGGCTTAAGCAGAAGGTGTGCTTGGGACCAGTTGGGGCCCATCAAGCTGGGTTGGACCTTGGCCTCTACCTTGCCTCTGTGCTCTGGTTTGCCTGAGGCAGCCTCAGATGCTTCTCCCCATGTCCCAGTGGTTCTTTGGGGACTTGCCTTGTCTGGGACAGCTGCCCATAGCCAGCTCTGCATTTGTGCATTTATGTGAACGTGGGTCTGGGAGGGTAGCCATTTTGGGTGGTCTGTTGTAACCATGAGGAGCTATACAGACTGCACTGATTGGGAAGTGGCATGCTTGTGCGTGGAGCAGTGATAGCAGTGAATTTGGGGGGAGTGGAGGTCACTGCTATACAGTCATTCCTCCCCTGGCATCTATGGGTGAGGCTTCAGGAATGAGCTAACTATGGGTAATAATGGCTACGCTTCTGGGGTGTGGCTGAGAATAAACATCCATTGCTGCTGCTGCAAATGACCCTTGCGGCATATGTTGCCAGGTCTCCTGTGAAGAGGGCTTGCCCTCTGCCTGCACCAGCTGCCCGTGATAACCAGCCATTTCCCTGATGTGCTGAGCAACCTGGTGGTTCAGCCCCTTGCAGAGGGCCCAGGCTGTCTAGGTATGAGAATCTGAACTTGGATCTGGGAGATCAGGGTTCAGATCTCAAATTGTTGGTGGCCAGGGGTGGGGTAGGGGTGGTAGTGAGCATGCGTGTCGGCTATCTGTGTTCGGTCAGAGTTCCCCTGTGCACACATTTAAAATAATTACCTAAAGGTCCAAGACTGACTTCAAAACCTCTGGATGTGCCCTGCAAAGACAAGAGGGGGGAAAAAAAGAAGTCGGAAGGTAAAAATTAGCCCGCTTCAGCGTTATATGACGAACAGTGGTAGCACGGCCTACTGAGGCACTAGCAACTACCTCAGCTAAAATGTCGTCTACCCAACCTGAGGTGGGAGCTGCTGAGAGTGAGCAAAACAACTGAATCGCCGGAATGTTTAAAGAAATTAAGGAAGCTCTAGATTTGGCGAGGTCAGAACAGGCTACAATAGTTGAAGAAATGACAAAAATAAGAGAAGTACTTTGTAAAGTGCCATGTACACTGCTGGCGCTATATAAATGTTTGTTAATAATAATAATAATAAGTGGATCAGGTACATAAAAAAGCTGATCACAACACCCAAAGAATAAAGGCTGTGGAACAGCGCATCAGCAGTGATGAGGATGAAAGCCTGCTGAGGGAGGAGAGAATACTGCAGCTAGAAAAAAAAGTGGCATTCCTTATGAGGAAAAAAGAGAATTTAGAAAATCGAGCGAGGCACTCAAACCTAAGGTTTATTGGCATACCGGAGGGAGCAGAGGGCCAAGATAGCAGAAGGCTTATCACATCCTTACTAGAGAGCCTATTCCCAGAGGTGAGCCATCTGCACAATGCCATGGTGGAATGAGCTTGCAGATCCCTAAAATCGAGGCCAAAGGAAGGTGAAGCTCCACGGACCATAATTGTAAAGTTCCTTAATTATTGTCACAAAGAGGAAATCCTTAACATGGCCAGGAAGGTGAAAGATTTCAACTTCCACGGCAATAGAGTGAGAATAGTCCCAGGTCTGACAATAGATACCATGAATAGGAGGCAAGAATCCATACCTGCATGGATGCACTGACAAAACGAGGAATAACACCACAAATCAGATGTGACCATAAAGAATTCGAGAACTTTCTGAACACGCACCCCCAACTGCACAGCCAGGAGAATTCCTCACCTCCGGACAGTTACGCTTTTTCGTAACTTTGAAACGGGGGAATGCCGAACATTAATGGCTGTCCAAAGTTATGTGGTTGAAATGTTTTTTAAAAAAATTGGTTTATGGTATTGTAACAATAATATAGTCTGTTCTTGGAGACAGACCTTCATTTTGTAAACTGCTTTGTGTGCCCAGGGGAAAAAGCTGTGAATGTAGAGAACACAGATCACTGTGTCGTTCTCTTCCCCCCACCCCACCCCCCATTGGCATACTATGTCTTTTTTCAGGAAGGGATAGTGGGGGGAGGGGAGAGGCAAAAGGGATTTGGGGGTTAATTTGGGGAAATCATTTTTTGTTGCAGTTCAAATTGAGAGAGTGCAAAAGATGTCCTTAAGAAAAAATAAGAGTTACTAAGGCTTTATAAAGATAACGGCAAAACTTAAAACACTCACCTTAAACATACGGGGACTGAACAGTTCTATAAAAGAATGCTGTATAATATAAGAATGCTGTATGAACAGTCCTATAAAAGAAAAAGAATGCTGTATAAATTAAAAGAACATTTATTTGTTTCCTACAAGAAACTCACCTAATAAATAAGGATCTGTTCAGAATGAAATCCAAGTACATAGATGAAATATATGGCTCCTGCAATATTAAAAAGAAGGCTGGTGTGCTAATAGGCATCTCCAAGCACTGTAAATTTCACCTGATGAAACAGTTAAGAATAAGGGAGGGAGATTCCTGTTGATGATTGACAAAATTGAAGGGACAGTATACTCTCTGGCAAGTTAGAGAAGGACTGTAACATTGACGAGGATGTGAGGTCCCAGGTGCACGTGCTTGGCTTGGTTACATCGAGAATGATGGGTGACTGGTCCGTGTGGTGAGGATAGGAGTACACAGACCTCCGGTAACAGATTGTACTGGATGGAGGCATCAGCAGGAGTTAAGCGAGGGGAGCAAGGAGTCGGGGAGGGCAGAGCAGAAGAGGTGGGTCTTTTTAAATAAAGATATTTAAATAAATGGTTTGGAAGTGTAAGAGAGCTCGAATAAAATTTCAGGTACGCAGATACAGCAAAGAAAAGGGAGGTCTCCGCTGTCGGACATCAAGCTTTATACTAAGGCCGCTTCACTAAGAGCGATTACGCTATGGTATGGTCACCTAAAGAAATACAATGGATTGAGGCAGAATGAGAGATCTTAGAAGTACAGAATTTTAGAGATGTCCTGCTCACTCCTCTGGGAATACTAAGGCCCAGATGGTTAAAACACCTGTTTGCAGGAATGGCATGGAAAACCTGGGGTGAACTTAGGAGAAACCTTGAAATTAACCAAGATATTTTGCCATACTCTGTTGAATCAATGGCTGCAAACTAGGCAAATTGGTGGAACCCTACCACACCATCTTAAAAAATACAAAATCAAAAGAGCTAAAGATATGTTTAGGGGTGAAGAAATAATATCGCTAGAGGAATTACAGACAAAAATGGCTACTAAAATTAATTGACTTGCATTCAACCAGCTAAATGGATTTCTGACACATCCACAGAAAGGTAAAAACATCCACAGATTACCCACCCCCCTGGAAATGTTGTTGTTTGAAACATTAATCAATAAAGGTTTCTTATCAAGAGTTTATAAAATACTTGGTATCTACCGGATGTGGGTTACATATGGCAGTGGGAGCAAGATCTCATGAAGCAATTTGAAAAAAAAAAATTGGACAAATTTGTGGACCCACATGCACAAATGTTCAAAATCACTGGCTATTGTAGAGTCACAGATCAAATTGACTGAGACTGTACATGATAACTAAAAGCGACACAGCAGAATGCCAACACAACTGTGGGATTAGGGGAACCTACATCCACTGCTTGTGGGACTGCATGATAGATAAGAAGACTGTTCTGGTGCATAATTTCTGAACGTATAAACCAAGTTACTGAGATCTCGCTCTCCTTGCCTGAGATAGCTTTATTGGGTGTATACCCCAAAACTCAAATGATTGATAAGCATAAAAGAAAGCGTCCATATGATTTCGGTGAGTATAAACATTATTGCTCATAACTGGAAGTCTCAGGTGACAGAGTGAAGGTGAATGGATAAACTGTATTTGGCTAGACTAGTTTACCTTAGAGAAGATACTGGTGAAAGCACAAGATGACCTGCAAAAGTTTTATGATACCTGGACCCCCTGCTTCGAGTTGATGAAACACAAGTTTGTCACTCAGCAAACATCGGGACATAGAGAAATATACTAGAAATAACTTGAGGACACTGGACTGCTCCTCTTGAAACATATTTGCTGGATAAATTCAGTTTCTTTTTTGTGATAGTTACATGGGAGGGAAATTTAATAAACTACTTTTGGTAATTACTTGCCAAGACAGGGAACAAAGTTAGCAAACAGCACTGTATAAGTGGACAAAATAACTGTAACTGCTCACAAAGTTTCAATAAAATTTGTTTTTTTTAATAAAAGAATTTGTTGGTGGCCATAGGCAAGTTACTATTTCTCAACCTGAGTTACCTTTCTGTAAAGTGGGAATAATAATGACCTACTTCACAGGGCTGTGGTGAGGGTGAACAAGATAAAGCACTTTGAACACTGAAAGTGCTATAGAAATAAATAATATGCTGTTCGAGAGATGGAGGAGTGGGTTGGGGGTAGAGTGGGACAGGTCTTGCTGCCATGGTTTTGAGGAGGAGACTCTTCTAGGTGAGAGATGGGTGGGGTGGGGTGGAAGAGAGAATGTACTTAAGATTGTTTTTAACTCTCTCTTTTTATTGTATTGTATACATTTCTATATTTATAGAGAGGTATTTTAATTAAGATTGTGTTTTACTTATTGTAAGCCAGTCCTAAGAGAGGGTAGGGTCTAAAATAATAATCATGGAAGTAATTCTAGGTTATAGCAGGGGACCCATCCACTATAGATTTCTTTCTCCTACAATTCCAGGGATATTGGGGTGGGGCTTACATGGATCAGCATCCTCCACAAACTTTAGCCCAAAGTTAAGTTCAAGATGTCCAACCCCACCCATGCCAACAATGTGCCAGCTGCAGCAGCATCCTCTAGCAGGCCAAAAATTGTCCCCTGGCATATGGGGATATTAAATTGTTCCCAGGATATTAAATCTTTTAAATAAATAAATAATTTAATAAATGTGGCCAGAGCCTCTCTTGTGCTGCTTCTAACACGCTCTGTTTGGGTCTTCCTGATGCTTAGGCCATTGCTCATGAAATTTACACAGACCTGGTGGAGGATGCCTGCCTGGGGCTCTGCTTCGAGGTGCACCGGGCAGTCAAATGCGGCTACTTCTTCCTGGATGATACGGACCCCGACAGCATGAAGGACTTTGGTGAGTTCCTTCTAGGGGCTGCTTCCTGCTCTCTGGCTGAACTGAAAGGACCCAACTTGATTGCTTTAGACTGCTTTGTTTGTGAAACTCGCTAATTTGGTTTCTGCTTAAGACGCCTTTAAAGGCTCTTTCAGAGTGCTTGTGTAAAGGTAGCTTCCTTTTAAGGCAGGGGTGGGGAATCTTTGCCCCACTGGGGTATAGATCAATGACCTGGCAGGGGTGGAATTCCCTACTACGGGTGTTTTTACATGGGAGACATTTCTCCCGCAGCTTAAAAACCTGACTTGGGGAAACCGCTGTTGGGGGGATTTAGACACTCCTCGCCAGACCGGAAGTTGCTCAGGCGCCGTTGAAAACAGTGGTGCTGGGTGATTCCCATAAGTTTTGAGACAAGACTAGGTAAGTCCCATACCAGTCTGTGTCTCAAAACTTCAGGGAGTTGCCCGGCGCCACTGTTTCCAATGGCACCGGCGAGAAGTGTCTTAAGTTCCCCCTGTGGGGGGTTTCCTCAGACTGGATTTTTAAGCTGTGGGAGAAATGTCTCCTGTGTAAAAACATCCTACGTAGGGAGCATGGTTGTCGACCCAAGGGGGCACTGTGGGCAGCTGGTGGCCCGTGGTATGTGGACAGTGGAGTCCAATGCACAGGGGGAGGGGAAGCCTGCGAACACTGAAGGGTGGGAGGGTGGCCATGGGCTGGAAATGGATAGCGGGCCAGAGATGCCCCAGCTTTGTAATAAGGCTGCATTCACACAGACTAATCCTCCTTCCACCCCATTCCCCTGGGTACTTTAGTGGTGGTGATCCATTTTACAGGCACTCATACTTTGCAGAGTGATTCCCCAGCAGACTACCCCAGGAGTTAATGACTGTGTGAGCTGTCAGTGTGAGGCATTAAGGCCATGATCCACAAGCCACTTACTCTGGAGTAGCTCTGTTGAAGCTCATGGGGCTTTAATTAACTTGCTTTAATTAATGCCCTTTCCTTGTTCACATGATTCCTTGGCCCTGGAGGTAAGCTACTCCAAAGAATGCACTTGTCGTTAATTAGGATGGAGTATGTACCCCAGGAGGGAACCACCCTTCACTTTGAAAACTGTTTCTGTGAACTAAAGCAGAGTTAAAGTGAGATTGGAGTAAGGGCTTGTTCACATGAATGCTAACTTGCCTTGGCCTCTAATACAGGCTTAAAGGAAGGAGTGAGTCTCTGGGGTTGGAGTTTTAAATGCAGGGACTGAGTCTTGGTGGTTGCCTTCAGGAGATTAGAGCCAGCCTTATGAGGGCTTGATGCATGGGGGTGGTTATAAAAGGGACTGGTAGTGCAGCTGCACTGGGACTTGCAAGCCGGGCAGCCCAATACTCCTTGCTGCAGCTGCATCCCCTGCCACTGGGAGTGGAGTCAAGGTCCATCTTCTTGCATCAGGCCTCTTTCCAATCCTGCTGTTGCCACATGACCCTTTATATTGCTGGGGCAGTGCATGAGTAAGACACTTTTCTTGGGGAGGGGGTGCTTCTGGGTGGGAGATAGCACTGTGCTACAGCACCCTCATTCTCCAGTCCCTCCTGGGCTGCCTCCTGTAGCTACTGTGTTGGGCTCCAGCTGCTATTGTGGTTCCAACTCCTTCACTCCACACAGGACCCTATCCCACCCAATGAGGGTGCTGTGGAGAGCAGCTGGAGGCTGCTTTTCGCATCCTGCAGGCTGAGATGAGCTGGATGTTAGGGGGACCTTGAGTGTCACTGCTGGAATCGTGAGCGTAATTATTGTGGGAGACATGCCCTCCACAAAGTTAGGGATGTGGGGGATGGCAATAGTGCCATCCGTCACTAAACTTTCAGCTAACTTGGGCTGCCTAGCTGAACAACTCAGAGGGTTGCTCCTTCCTGTCCCTCTGAGACAGGGAGGAAAGAATGGCCAGGGCTTGTCTTTTCCCCATACAGCAGAGCCATGCTCCCCAAACTCGGCTCACCCTCCTGCTGGGAAGAGAGCTCTCGGCCGTGCCATATTCCCCCCCCCCCCCCCC
>QEPC01012864.1:1643216-1685652 GCA_003113815.1 Sphenodon punctatus | reverse complement strand
TTAGTGATTTAGTTTTAGTGTTTGTAGGGGTAGGTCTGTGTACTTATTAGATAATCCATTTAGTTCATAGCATTTAGAATAGTTAATAGCAGTTAGATTTAGTGTAGATAGATAGATATAATATTAGATTAAAAAAATAAATTAAAAAACCCCATATAAAAACAGAAAAAAACAAATAAAAAAGAAAAGAAAACCATATAAAACCCAATAAAAAACCAAAAAAACATATAAAAATCAAAACAACACCCATAACAACATTTCCTGAACGGCCGAACGGCCCAGCCGAACAGCCTAACCAAATGGCCTGTTCGGACGACCGAACCGAACAGCCGAACCCGAACTCGGCGAACTAGCCGAACGGATGAACTGAACGCAGCCGAGCCGAACCCGAACCGCGATCTGTTCGCCCATCCCTAGCACTCATTCACTCCTCCCGCTTAAGGTTGGGGTGGGGAGGGTGAAGGAACAGCCAGCCCTTCAGAGTGCCTCTTGATGTTTCTGAGAGGGGGTAGGGGTATGTGGCTTGAGGAGTGGGGTTTCCTTCCTTGGGGCTCTAGCAAGGTGGAAAATTGTAAATGTGGCACCTCTGATGCAGGGAGGGAAGCAAAGAACGCACAACTGCCTACCCTCCAGTGTGGTGAGCAGTTTCTAAGGCAGTTGCTTAGGCTGTGACCAAAGAAATTCCTGTGATGACCTCTGACACTTCTGCCCCCTGTTGACCTGATTTGCATATATTAAATTAATTTGGTTTATATAAAGGGTGACTTTGAGGCTAGCCTGAGGGGGTGGGGTAACAAATAAAAAGATCAGTCATGTTCACACATTCACGCACACACGTACTTACACAGACACATCCATACACAGATGCACACAGATACATGCTCACAAACATAGGCATACGCACTCACACACAGACACACTGGTAGTGAAGGCAGCAGACAGGTGCTCAGCCATCATGTGCCATTTGGCTGTGGGAGGCCAAGCACAGCTCTGGTGGACACCACCCTGTTTTGGTATGTGGGTCAGATCTGGCTCACACTGCTTGGTTGTGGTGCCAGTGTACAGCTGTGTTTTGTTTTGTGCTGTCTGGAGGTCAGGTGGGACATTTCAATAGCCCCACCTGGCCTCTGGAGGGCAGTGTGACCAGACAACTCAAGGCATGATTGTCCTAAGATGAGATGTCTGGTTGCTACACTCACTAGGGGCTATGCCCCCAGTTGACCCCAATCTGCTATAGAAGATCCCAGGGCTGAAGTGTCTCCTCTCTCTCTCTCTCTCTCTCTCTCTCTGTGCTGGTGCATCTTAGTGGGAGACAGGACTTATATTAAGGAGAGACTTGTCCTCTTCTTCCCAAATTTTAAGCCTCACCCCCTTATTTGATGCCTGCAAAACAAAGAACCAAGCTTATCTCCCACATCCCCACAGGAGTTTGCAAGGTTGGAGGCTAGAATGAACCTTGCCCCTGCAACACTTTCTAAATCATCTTGTGCAAAGAGTCACTATGGTGCAACCACGGAACCCCAGATGATGCTCTTAGAATGTCTGCACAGAACAGAATGTACGCTTATGGTTTGGGGCTGCCTAGCTACTGTAGCTAGGCAGGACAAGCATCTGCTGCTGGAGCATCGGTTTTGTCCAGTGTAGGACTGCTGGTTTGGCCTCCGTTTTAGGTGAGAGAACTGGAATAGCAGTATCAGCAGTTCATGAGTGAGGTGAAACAGCAGAGCTGGGGGAGTCCCAGGAGGGCTGGAATAATGAATATGGGTCATACTCCCCACCCCTCACACCTAACCTATACTCCCCACCCCTCACACCCCAGCTATCTGTATACCTACTGTACAAGTGCAGGTAGGTCCAGCCCCAGACCTGCCCCCACTTTCTACCTCATACCCCAGATCTCCCCCCTCCTTAGCCCCACCCCAAAACTGATGCAGAAGGTATGTGGTGGGGTGGAGGAGGAGCCAGCATCACAGTTGAGGCAGGGCACAGATTCCAATGTGCATGGCCAGCCTTAGAATTTGCATGGCCAGGGCAAAGATAAGATGTGGGACACCTGGTGGCTCCACTCCCTCTCCTGTGTCCCCATTCCCCTCATGGGCACCCTCCACAAGGCCCTAAAGGTGTCCTCATGGGAGGGAGTGGGAGCCCCACACCCTCTCAGTAGAGAACGTAGTGGTAAGACTGGCCCTGCTGAGGTGTCTCATCCCACTGCCTCTCTACCTTGAACCACACCTGTGTGGCAGCTGCATTGTGAGCTCCAGAATCCTATGGCAGGGGTACCTGGGCTGGGCAGATGTGCCAGTGTGCCCACATACTGACTGACCTCCATGCATTGATAAAAATGGTACATAATGGTAAACCTGCCCCAATTCCCAGACTGGCTTAGCAGTTAGCAGAGAGGTGCTGCTGCTTGGGAATCAGTTTCATTATCAGAGCTGGGGCTGGACCCTGAAATGATTTTATTTTATTTTTTTGATTTGATTTTTTATTTATATCCCACTCTCTCCTAACAAGTCAGTTCGAGGCGGCTGACTTGTTAGGAATATAAATGCTGTAACAGTGTGGGGGTAGGGGTGGGGTGGTATCAAGATGGAAGGGCATCAGCTGCTTTGTTTGTGGGATACTGTCACCCCATCTGTCTTCAGGGTTAGGGAATCTTCAGCAACTGAGGCAAATCTGGCCAGTCGTTTTTTATTTGGCCCCTTTCTGGTTCCTGGATCAGGCCCATAGATCCAGTCCCCATCCTCAAACACCGAAGGAGTGATCTTGGGGAAGGGAGTGGAGACCAGGGCAGACACTCCAGAATAGGAGATGAAGATGGATTTCCAGCACAGATCCATGATCTGGACCCTCCTCTTCCTTCCCCCATCCTAATCACACCCCTTAAACTCCCTTATCTCCTCCCCATCAACTACTGTATAGCTTGCAGAGCTTGTACTCATTTTTAAAATGGCCTGTGGGACGAAAAATGTTCCCCACCCCATATGATGTAATTTTGCCCAGTTCTTTATTTTTTCGAGCACCAAAAAGTTTGGGAACTGAGTTAGAATGCAGGTTGGGGGGCAGAAATGGGATTATTCTGCATCTGCCTCTTGTACATGATTATTGTCCTTTCCATCCAAGTATCTTATACCAGCCAGCATCAGAGCCAGGATGAAGGTCCATGATTGATCCAATCTGATAACAGCTCCCTATAAATCAGCACAGCAGCATTCATGCTCACTTTACACTGGTGTAAATGGCTCAGTGGGGCAAGGAAGAATCCAGTATGGCTGACCCCTTATAAAAGTTATGCAGCTCTGATCCCCAAAGTGCAGGATCCACGCAAGCCCCATACATTAGCAGCTTGCTCAGCCTTGTCCCATACGGGGACCCAGGCTCCCATGAGTCCCAACTTGAGTGGCCCAGCTTGAGACACCCCTGCCCTTGCAGAATGCTGGGATGTCACATTGCTCCGCAAGAGGCAGGACTATGTCACTGAGTGGAGGGGTAACATCACAGCTCATGACCTCACCAGAGCACACCCTGCCCTTTTGGATTTACCCCTGCCTCTTGCTGTCAGGAAGGGGTGTGGCTTGAGTTACGTCATGAGATGCTGTGTTGTCCCATCTCTCTGATGTATCCCCATGCCCTTGTGAAGTGCTAGGCAGAGGGCTACTCAGCCCAGCCTAAATGAGTCAGGGGAAAATTGCACTCAACCGGATGCTTTTAGTTAAGTCCTGTTGGGCTTGAGTCAGGCCACAAACTGTCATGGCCCTTAGAGGATCTAAGGGTGTGTTCACGCAGTTGCTTATTCCACAATAATAACCCCTCCGCTCAGGTTAGCCCTCTTTCTGTTCACAGGATAAGTGAGGTTATGCTTGCAAATAAGAGTAATTACTCAGGGGTAATAACCCTGATGTAAACACAGCCTGAAGAAACAAAAGATGACCCAAGATAGAAATTTTATGCCAGAATAAATTAGAAGTTAGGTATTATTATTTATTTATTTATATAGCACCAGCAAGATGCCTGTTGCTGAATATTAGTTAATTAGAGACCTGTTCCTGCCTGCAAGAGGCTTACAATCTAGGGGAGACAAGGGGCAGGGCCATAGGATGAAACAGGGATACATTTATGAAGTTAAGATGTTGCAGGTGCCTAGCTTAGCTATGGGGAGAAGCCCTTTCCCAGAATGCACTATTTCCCCTGGGGTAGCCTCTTCATTTAAATACTTGTAAAGTAATTACCCAGGGGTAACAACCTTGATTATGTAAAAACACAGCCTGAGGCTACTTCTCTGAAAACACTTCATAGGGCACAGGCCTTTTAAATGGGAGCTGAACCTTTGTCTTTTTAGTCTGATTAAGAAGGTACTGACCAAGGGTAATGAAACAGGATGGGGGGGCGTGTAACCCAAACAGTTTTGGTTACACATACATCTGGATGTTGTGGGGGATGCATAATAAATAACTTAATTAATACATTAATTGAGTGCATCCAACTCAGAGAGATCCTTGCAATGCAATCCTGACCCCACCAAAGGTCTCATTGTCATGGAGTCCAGAGCTTTCTTTAGCCAGGCAAGGGACTGCAGGAGGAGAGCTGTGCGTAGGGTGTGCGCTTGTTATGGGAATCTCTTGGGGAGGGGAGCAGGGAAACTGGTTTGGGAAAGGAACCCCTAGGACAGGATAGGCAGCTTGGAGAGGGGCAGGGGAAGCCTGCTTAGTATAGTTATTATTTATTTATTTATTTAATTTTTTTTACCCCGCCCCTCCTGCCAGGCAGCCCGGGGCGGTTAACAAAATCAGTATGAGGAAGGGGAATGACCTGGAGGAGGTTAGAGGATCTGCAGCCTGACTAGAAGAGAGTGAAGAGCAGGTAGCCTTGCTCTGTGTGGGAGGTAGGAGTCTACAGTCGAGGATGGGATCCTCCTGGGGGAGAGTGTGTGTTGCGGGAAGGGAGCAGACAAGGTGGTTTAAGGAAGGGAATTCCACCAGGAGTGAGGGGAACGTGTGCACGGGGGGAAGGGAGGAAGCAGGATGGTCCTGGTGTCAGAGATTCCCATGGGGACACACACACCGCGTTTGGGGTAAACTGGCCTAGGAGATGGGGAGTGTGGTGGGGGAAGGGAATAAGCTGGTTTGGGGAGGAGATCCTCCTAGGGGAAAGGGCTATGTTGAGCGGAAGAAGGGAGGCTGGGAGTGTGGTGGGGATAGGTGATTAGAAAGCCGGTTTGGGGACAGGAATCTCTTGGGGGATGGGGAGTGTAGCAGGAGAGGAGAACTGTCTCGTTCCTTTTAGGAAGGAGGGGGAATGGGGAGTGGTATTCCTCTGGGGTATGTGGTGGGGGAGGGGAGCAGGCTGGCCTGGGGAGGGGATGTGTTATGGGGAGTTGGGAGTGCTATAGAGAAGAGGAGCAAGTACGTTGGCCTGGGGAGGGGGGGATCCCTCAAGGGGCTGGGAAGTAGAGCAGGCTGGGAAGGGATACCCTCTAGAAGAGGGGATGTGTTGGGGGAATGAGGACTGCGGTGGGGGAGGGGAACAGGCAGGATGGCCCGGGGGGAGGATTCCACCCTGGGAAGTGTGTGGGTATGGGGAAGACATCCCCCTAGGAGAAAGGAAGTGTGATGAGGAGGGTGGCCTGGCAGATGGGGAGTTTGATGGGGGAGGACAATCAGGCAGGCTGGCTTGTGAGGGGGATGCGCCTTGGGGGATCCCCATACTGGGTTTGGGGCAGCCCCGCCCCCCGCGGCACCTTTGTACGCTGCCCGTTCTGACACCCCCCCTTCAGACACTCTGAGCCTTGCAACAATGTAGCAGCCCCGCGTTGCGCACAGCACCTTGCCTGGGGCACGAGCCACTGCACTGATTGGCCACTATCTTTCTGTTTGGCTTCCCCCATTGGAGCGGAAACTCCATCCCCTCCCGCCCTCTTGGCCCGGCCTAGCAGGGTAGGTTGAGCTCCGATTGCAAAAGCTTCCCCTTCCCCAGCCCTGCAAATACTAGCGCTACTGGGGAGGCGGGTGCTCTAGGGCCGGGCTGCGCCCCCAGCCTACACGGGCTACCCCTGCCCTTCCTCCCCCCACAGGCGCTCGGCCTTGCAGGGAGCTGGGGGGGAGCCTGCTGCCCGGCGGGCATGGGGAGCCGGGAGGGGGGCGGGCGCTGATTCCCTCCCCTTCAACCCCCACCCCCCCGTCTTCCGCAGCGCCGGGGTGAGTAACCTGGGAAGGGGGTGGGGCAATAGTGAGTGGGGGCGTTGAGTGGGGGAGAGAAACTGAACGATGAGGGGAAACTGGTTGGTAGGGGGTGAAGAAGCTGTGCCTGGCATAGGTGGGTAAGAGGGGAGTGGGGTGGAAGGCTGGGGCTGGTATGGGTGGGGGCAGGGGATGGGAAGTGGGGTAGAAAGGTAGAGGGTGGGGCTGAAATGGGGAGAGTCGAGTGGGTATGCTGGGGTTGGCATGGGTGGGAAGTGGGGTAAGGAACCAGACAGAGAATGGAAGAGGAACTGGGCAGAGTGTGAGTGGAGAAAGGGATCAGTGCTGACATGGGGGAAAGTGGGACAGGGAGTGGGGTAAGAGATAAAGGTAGGAGGTTGGGGGCTGGCTGATGTGGATGGGGGTAGGGGATTGGATGTGGGGTAGGGAGGTAGAAGGTGGGTCTGAAGTTGGGTTGGGGAAATGGGGGTGGGAATGCTAGGGTTGGTATGGGTGTGAGAGCAGGAGTGGGAATTGGGATAGGAAGGAAGGGCATGAGGTTGAAGGTGGGGAATCAGACCAGGGTAGAGGGTGCAAGAGGAACTGGGCATGATGTATAAAGAGCCAGGGGTTGGGAAGTGGGTTTAGGGAGCCAGGGCATGGGGGTGAGGAACCTAACTGGACAGAGATGTTAGGTGTGGGGCCAGGGAATAGGGGGCTGGATGGGAAAAGGAGAAAGGGGGTGGGAGGTGGCTAGTAGGTGAAGGGCCTTGGGTTCCAACGAGGAGGAGGATTGGAGTGAGATGAGCTGGGGGAAGGTATTTGAGGAGTTGAGGGGTGCAGGAGTAGGAATGAATTACAGAGATGATAGGGAATGGTGTCAGTACCCCCATTTCTCTGGATGTATTTCATAAGGGACAGAATGTAAAATGCAGCCTGATTCAATGCCCAGACTACTCTTGCTCTCCACACGCAGTGCTTATGCTCACACGCTCAAAGCACGCTGCCACTCTACTGCTGACTCACATGTGTCGCATGGGGGAGTTGTGGTGGGATGGCTACTGCTCTGCTGGTGGGATCCTGCTCCCTAGTCTGTTTATTTCTTTTGTTGTATTTGTAGCCTGCTCTTTTCGCCATTGGCGACTCAGGAGGCGAACAGTATAAAACAATAATATAACTATACATATTAAAACATCATGGGGCTGGTAGGTAGAGAAACAGTTTTGCGGTTGCAGCTTTCAGTGTTTTTGGATACTAGCATGTTGCCAACAACTGGACAGGTGGTGGGACTTTAATTCTATCAACTATCTCTTGATGCACACCCAGTAGGGGTGGCTAGAGTGGGGATGTGTGGGATGCTTTCTTTTGAGTGTGGGATGATGTGTGCTGGTCTGTCTCACAGAATGGGTGGCTGGCTGGCCTCTCTTCTTGGGTGAATCGACACCCTGCCTAGGTGGTGTTCCCTGGGCTAAAATTCTAGTGTCAACCTAAGGGGAACGGGGACTGCCCTGCCCCATCCTTCCCATGCTTTATGGGCCCCATCCCTGCAAAGAGCCTTTTCTAGGAGCTCAGATATAGACACTAACTTCCGCTAGGCCTCCCCTCTTCCTTGCCCTTACTGGAGAGTGCATCCAAAGTGCAGCCACCTTGCCTCTTGCTGGAGAGTGGCACTAAGGCCAGAACAGCTTACCCTCTGTGCTGGACTGGTTCTCTCTTGGACTGGATGGAGGCCCTGTCTCAGCTGGTATCTTGTTCCCCCACTTGGCAGGGTGGAGTTGGGATTTGGAATCTGAGTGTGTTGCCAGCTCAATGTCTCACTCCTCTTTGTTAAGCTAATGAAGGTAGCTTCTGGTGTTAAAGGAACCTGAGCAAGGGAGAGCCCCAAGCTGTTAGTAGACCCTATTTTTGTTACCCACTCCTGTGCAGGGTGGGGTAGAGGAGTAGGTTAATGTTTCTGGTCCCTGCTTTGAAGGAAAGCTGCTGAAAGAGATCTGTTTTTGAAATGATACTACCATTGTTTGTTTCCTTTTTATGTATCTTCTGAGGTAGGAGTTTTCTCCACAGGCCTGAGGCTGCAGGAAGCTTTGGGGGGTGGGTGTCTCCTCTTTGGGATCCCCAATTACACAACCCAGGAGTGGGTGAAGTCCCACAAGCCTCTCTGTCTCTGCATGTGGCAACAGGGCTTCTTGTTGCTGGTGGTTAGTTCTCTCTGTGTGTATATATTTGGGAGTTCCCAGTAGCAATGATTACATGGGCAAGGGTCTCCAATGCCAGCCTCTAGAGCAGGGGTGGAGAACCTGCAGCATGTGGGCCAACCTGGACCGTGGCTGGTTTTTATTTGGCCCCTTGTCCAATTCCTGGATTTGGTCTGAGTCCAGTCACTACCCTCAAGCACTGAAAGAGTGAGCTTGGGGAGGAGGGTGTGCACTCAAAGACGGGGGATGGATTCATGACCTAGATCCATGATCTGGACCTGTCCCTTTCCCTGTCCTGAGCACCCTGTCCCCCAACTCCTACCCAGCCCACAGAGCTTGTACTAATATTAAAGTGGCCTGGAGGAGGAAAGAGATCCCACCTGCCTGCTCTAGAATGATTGCTGCTGAAGGAAGAGATGGGGAGGCAGCCCCCTATCTCCCTGCTCTTGCCATGTGACCCACAATTTCTACCTGTCTTAATCCCTGTCAGATTCTTGGGCTCCTTTCCAGGTGGAACACTCGATAGTGGGAGGTGATGGAGCAAAGATTTCTCTGGAAGTCTGTAGGCCTCGTGCAATGGTCTTGGGGTCTGAACTGTTCCCTCCCTGCTTTTCCCCCTCCTTTTTTGTGGGGGAGGGAGCAGAATAGGTCACAGATAACCCCTCTCTCAAGTCAGGAACACTCTATCCCCTTCTATCCTGCTCCCCCAGGGTGCTGCCTCCCTGTGGTTTTATCCTGTGTGTGTATGTTTGGGAATGTAGCAAAGAAACAAGATTAGCAGACACACCATGGTGGCTTCTCTTTGCAGTTGATCTGATTTGTGCCAAGCAGAGAGATGCTTGTTTCTGCTAAGTGGGTCTGAAATGGGGATTGCTCCCCATCTTTTGCTCTCTCCCTTTGGGGTAAGGTCTGCTGTTGTTGCTTGCATGTCCCAGCAGGAGAGTGGCCCCTACCTACATTCCATGCTCCTTGTCTATTGTGCCAAGGCTGCTATTTCCTTAGAAGTTGGTCTAAGGAAATGGTAAGTACTACTTGTTCCATTTACATTCAGCCCAAACTCCTTGTATTTACCTTCAAGGCTCCTCATGACCTTGCTCCTCCCTATTTTTCTGCTATTATTTCCTGCTACAGTCCCACATGGGAGCTTTGCTCCTCCTCTGCCACCCTTCCTTTAGGGAGTTTCCTGCTCCCTCCCTCTTTCCCCCCCCCCCCCCCCCCGCCCCGCCACCAGGAGGAGAGCCCTCAACCTCCCACCCCAGACTTTAAGTCAGCGGGACTTGTTCCCCCCAGCATCCATCACAAAGTTTGGGTGGCTTGAATGCTGGGCCAGCCTGACCCATGGCTGTGGTACTGACACCTGCCCACTCCAGGGCTCATCTCAGCAGTAGCGGCAGCCTGTCTCCAGGCGGTGGCAGCAGCTAGCACCCCCATGAACCCCAGGGAAACAGTAGTATAATTGGTCTTGGGAGAGGAGCCAGGGAAGACTCTAGAACCCCAACCCTTTCCCTCTGCCTCATTCACACGTCTCTGCCTTGCCTCCCCCTACAGAAATCGTGGACCAGCCAGGCGTGGATATTTTCGGGCAGGTCTACAACCAGTGGAAGAATAAGGAATGCGTGTGTCCCAACTGCAGTCGCAGCATCGCTGCCTCCCGCTTTGCCCCCCACCTGGAGAAGTGCCTGGGCATGGGCCGCAACAGCAGTCGCATAGCCAACCGGAGGTGAGCCCTGCTTTCCAGAGCTGGACCCCTTCCAGCCAGGAGTAACTCTCTTCATGGAGAGCTCCTCCCAGACTCTGGGTCCACAGACAGAGCAAAGAGAGAGTGGCAGAACTGGAATAGAATCCAGGTGTCTGATTCCTAGCTGCCCTTGCTATCATCCATTAGATCCAACTCCCTTCCCTGAGCTGTGGCTGCTACCGTGCTCTGCAACTCATGGTTGGGAAGTTTCATGTGTCAGAGGAGATCTGCTACCATACCAGAGAATTGGGGAGGGAAGGATGCTGGGAGGCATTGGCATAACTTTGAGCTCCATGTAGGCAGGAGTGGGGAAGGCAGCATCTGCCTGAGCCAGAGACGTCCTGCCCCAATGTACAGATATCCTGACCCAGAAGCTCCCAACAACTCTGAAATCATTTGAAAACTCAACCCTGAGATGTTTGGAGCTGTAAAAGTACTGTTATTGAAGGTTTTATTATTCCAAAATGGGCATGTTCCCTGTGTATTCCATTGGTAGTCTCTCAGCAGGGAGCTGCACCCCAGGCATGTCTGCCCAGAGGGCATGTTTACCCCTTCCACCTTGAAGTCCTAGTGACATAGCCTTTCCTCACCCCCAAACCCTTTGCCCTGCAAATGAAACAAGCTAAAGTTAGTCCATCCCAAACCATGTGGGGTTGGTGTAGTTAAGGCATCCAGGTTTTTGTGATCATGGTGCACAGCGGTATGATGTGGTGGTCAGCACTACATCCAACTTGGTTTCACTTCCTCCAATCCAGTGGATCAGGTGCCCATTCACAGCTACGTGGACTGGAGGTGGCCATCCAGTGTGAGACCGAGCTGGATTTGGATCCACAGCTTTCAGGGATGTAGTTGATGCATTAACCTTTTGGCCACCGTGGCTCTCAATCAGGCTACAGTTGATTCAGTTCAGCTAGGCCATTAGCCATTTTTCCCCCATGGCATCTTCCTCCTGCTGACCTCTCCATGAAGCAGGGAGTGGCTGGAAGTTCTTTGGGACTCAAACATTGAATGGGATATGGGTATTCGTTCCCCTGACCTTTAAAGTTGGAGTGGGATACATCTTTGTTTCCCACCCACCCCTTATAATTGCCCCCATGCCAAAGGGACCCTGGCCTTGAGCACTCTGTCCCTACAGGATAGCGAGCAGCAACAACATGAACAAATCAGAGAGTGATCAGGAGGACAATGACGACATCAACGATAACGATTGGTCGTATGGGTCTGAAAAGAAAGGTAGGGAGAGTCTGCACCCTGGGGCAGGAGGGAGCAGGGGAAGTGGCTGGAAGCACCTCTTCTACGGGTGAGGAGAACATCCTTTGGTGTCTGTTGTGTAAAGCCATTCTGGGTGACTCGTAGGCCACTTGGGCATATCTCCTAGCTGTGCTGGCAGCTGCTGTTGTTTCCCTGGTGGCTAGAGCCCTGCAGACTGAACTGAGCTTGAAAGGACCCAACTGATCCCAGCCCATGGCCTTTGGGTTGTGCTCCCCATGGATAAGAGGCCCAGATCTTGAGTGGTTGATTTTTAGATTAAAGCTTACGCTACCATTAGGGGGAAATTCCTAGCTCCTTTCTACATAGACTGTCTCTTTCTTCTGCCATGAGCAACCAAGATTGGAGAACAGATTATTTTTTTTAAAAGTAGTTCTATTTGCGCTTGTTGCTGCGAAGTTAAGAACTCAATGGGCAAAAGCAGTGCCACAATAATGTATGGGGAAGGGATAGTTTGTTGTTTTGTTTCTTATTTGACATTGCTGGGGAATCTTTTCCCTCCTGATAAAATCAGAACAAGTTCCAAGGGCTGGGTAAGAGTTGAGGGTGCTTAAGGGACCTGCTCAGACTAGGGAAGGGTCCTGGCCATAGATCTATGCCATGGATTTGCTAATATTTCAGCAGATTCATCCTCGCTCTGAGTGCATACGCTCACCTCCACTCCGTTCCCCTGAACTCACTCTTTCAGTACTTGAGGACTGGATTTGCGAGGAACTCGAAAAGGACCAAGTTTCAAACAAACAAACAAAAACAGCTGCTGGCCAGATTTGGCTGCTGGGCTACAGGTTCCCCACCCTTGTTACGTGATGAATGAGGTTTTAAGAGTTTTATATTAATCTTATTTTAATCCTTTCTATGACTGCTGTTCCTAATCAACTGAAAATGGAGAGACCCTGTACCGATGGAACATCATAACATCCTGGTACTCCATGGGGGAGGGGTCTAACCATTTTGCATTGGGCTCATGAGAATCGGGCTACGTTACGACTGGACTTGGCCCGATCCCAATGCAGTTGTGCTCAAACCAGGCTTGATTTTGGAGCCCGAGAAGGGCTCACTGGTGGGGAGGTCTGCAGTGTGACTCCACCAGTTTCTGAACAGTGGCTCTGGTGCACATGTCTTGCAGGAAAAAGGGAGTACAATGGTGAGGTGGGGTGGCACAGACAGGGCTTACCTGTGAAAGGTGGCTGTGTGCGTGTGGGGGGGGGGGGGCATGTGCTGACTCTTGCTTGCCCGATTAGCCCCGTCTCTCCATATGGGCAGCACCTTTCCCTGCTCCAACAGCCCCAAATGTTGCATGTGTATCCCTGTGCCCCGCAGCACCCTCTTGCCAAGCCCAGCAGGAGTTGCTGGGGAGACATTAATGGGTTAGTCTAGCTCATTGGGATGCTGCTTGGGCTAAAACTGTTCCTTTCTCCTCCTCAGCAAAGAAGAGGAAATCCGATAAGGTAAGATTTAAGGTGGGCAACGGACTGGAAGAGGGGAGGGTTTGAGAGAATAACAGCTGCCAGGTTTGGGAACAGTGGCTGTGTGAGATGCATGTGATGCCTCCCAAAGCTCACTCAAAGCCAGAGGTTTGCTTGGGACAGAACTTTTGGCCAGAGCTGAGCCTGACCATGTTGGACCTGGATCTGATATATAGCTCTCCTGAGTTTGGGCCTGATGTGTCAGAGTGACTCTGTCCCCTTCCTTCTCCCCCTGTGCTGTGGTGGCATCAGAACAGAGATGGCCAGACTTATGGTGCCCCTGATGATGATCTTTATTTTTATATAGCACCACCCCACGGCACTCAGAGCACTTTACAAATAGCTAATAAACACTACGTTTAATCTTCGCAACAACCATGTGGGTAGGTTCGGCTGAGAGAATGTGCTGACTGGCCCATGGTAACCCAGTGAGTTTCTGACTAAGGCGAGACTTGAACCGGGTCCCCACCCCACCACCTCCTGGTCAAAGTACTGCACACTTAGCCATTACACAATACTGGCTGTCAATGAGCCAGGTGTCCACCTCGGGCAATCTACTGCCCCCTCACTCAGGATCCCTCCTGCTGGCTTCCAGCTCTAGGGCTCCCAGCAAGTGGGCCTTGAAATAAAGAGGAGCACTCCCCTCAGTGAGCCTTCCCCACCTCACTGGAGGTGCTCTCCTAGTCCATCTTTTCTCCAGAGACGCTTCCTGGAGTGCTGGTCCCACTCGCCTCCCCAGAGACTCTGTCTGAGAGGATGGTCCCCTTTCTCGCATTGTGATCTATCTCTTGTCCACCCAACCTCACAACCACTAAGGGTAGCGAAAAACACCCTGCTGATTGGTCAGTGTGGTATTTTGTGAGGTCTCTTAAACATAAGATGTTTGAAATTGAAGCAGTGTCATGCTGGAAAATTAGTTTGCATTAAAAATCTGCATATTAGTAAGCAGGGCTGCTTGGAGCAGGAGGGGTGCGGTAGTAAATGATTTTATAAATAAAATAAATGATAGATATATTTGTAGGATTTAGCTAATTTGCATAATCTGCCTGCCAAATTTGGGGGCGGGGATTGCAGAATACACAGGCCCCTCTCGCCCATGCTGTCTTGTAGGTGGCCATATAGGTTCTGGGGTTTGCATTTGAAAGGGAATTTCATGAGGCAGGAGCTGCAAGCTGGAGGGTGTTCCCCTTTGCTCCTTTCTCAGGAAAGCTAATGAGCTGATTTAGGCTAAGCATTAGGTAGAGTCTTCTAACTAACTACCAGGACAGTTTGGACGTGGAATAATTTGCATGGGGAAGCTGTGGAGGCCCCATCACTAACAGTAGGTTAGACAGACATCTCTCAGGGATAGTGTAGGTACTTTTGGTCCTCCTTAATGATGGGGGAGGGGTTGGACTAGATGACCCTTAGGGTTTCTTCCAGCTCTAGGTTTCCTTTGTGCTGTAGCTTGAGGGAGGGAGTGGGAGCAAACAGAAACCTCTTCTAAATCTTTCCCCTTCATTGCAGAATCCCAACTCCCCCCGAAGATCCAAATCATTGAAACACAAGAATGGTAAGTGTTGGGTGAATGGATTGGGGGTTGTTATCACCATGGCGAGGCTATGTGCTCATTATGTCAATGGGGGTGATGCCTGAGGATGGCTCCTCTTATGGCTCTGAGATCCCCCACATTGCCAGCTCCTCACTGTGGGTCTCCTGGCTGCTTTGTTCCCTTGTGTCCTGCCATGCTTCCCCTCTGCCACATGCTCTGGTCTCTGTGCCCCTGGCCATGCTCTTCTCTCAGACCATAGTTGCTCCATGCTCTTCTCTCAGATGGTAGTTGCTTTGCTGTAGAGACTATGCTTTGAGGCTGTGATCCACAAAGAGGGTGTGGGTGGGAGGAAGGCTGGTATTGGAGCACTTTACTCTATCTTTACCTAGAGTAACAATTGTGTTTCTTCCTCTTCTCTTTCCAGGGGAGCTCAGTGGAAATTCAGACCCCTTTAAGGTGAGCTAATGTCTATCCTCCAGCACTGTAGACTGGTCCCCTTGGCTCACCAGGCCAGCACGGTTAAGGCATATCTGTGTCCATTGCCTGCAGCACACAGCTCCATGCATCAAGCATTTATAGCTGGTTGGGCTGAAGATGGCTATTCGGTGTGAGGACAAGGGGACCTTGAACCTACAATGGTCAGGAATGGAGCTGTGCATGCCTCCCCATGCCCCACTTAAGGAGAATGTCACTGGGAATCCACATCACATGCGGTGTGGTTCAGTGAGAGGCTGCTGTTTTGGGACAACAGAGCTCTATGTCCTATTCCCACCTGGGACTTTGAGCAGATCTGGTCTGCCCTACCTCTATCTGAAATCAGCTGGGCCTTGTATTGTAGTCTTGTAATATAAATGGGGGCAACATAGGAGTTAGGGATGGGGGTGCTCAGGATGGTGGAGGGGGAGCTAAATGTGGCCCATGGCTAGTTTTTGTGCACCCTTTCCTGTTCCTAGATCTAGTGCCTGGATCCAGTTCCTACCCCCAAGCACTGAAAGTCTGAGCTCAGGAATAGAGAGCAGAGATGAGGGCATTGCACACAAGGATAGGGAACAGATCCATGGCATAAGTTCCATGATCTTGGCCCTGCTCTTCCTGAACTCACCCTTCAAGCAACCACTACCCTCGACGTTTATGCAGCTCTTTGAGCTTGTACTAATTTTCAAAGTGGCCCCTGGGAGAAAAGAACTACTTCACCCTGATCTGTACCATGGATCCAGCCTTTATCCTAGAGTGCATGTCCTCCTCTCTACTCTTCCACTGAGCTAGAGAGTACTTTTCAGTGTATTTTCAGTGCTAGAGAGCAGGGCTGGATCCACCGGCCAAATACAGGAACTGAAGAGGTACCAAATCAAAAGCATCTGCAGGCCAGTTTTTAGCCTATGGACCAGAGGTTCCCCAGCGCTGACAATGCTTCTGGTTTCCTTCTGCAGTACAGCAACTCCTCTGGAATCAGCTATGAGACCCTGGGCCCAGAGGAGCTCCGCTCGCTACTGACCACGGTGAGTAGCAGTGCCCGAGGGGCAGAGCTCTGGGGATGGGAATCTTACTGCTGCCTGAGTATGGGAATTGTGGCCAAGCCAGTGGTTAGAACGCAAGGGCAAGGAGCCAGGACTTGTGGATCATACCCCTTCTTTAGGTCAGCTGCTTATTCTTCCAGCTTCTCCATCAGCATCAGCTATTCCAGAATTACTAACGGGCTTAGACTGCTCTTCTGAGGAGCGGTACAAATCATCTACTAGAACAATGGGGTGGTTTTGTTAATGCATCTATTAAAGAAACATCGAAGTCTTGGTCAGTTCCATGGTGCTACTGCCACCTCTAGTGGAAGGAGGAGACATGCTAGCAACAAATGAATTTAAATGAGGGCTCATTCACGCACAAAGCAGCCCCCTGCCTTGCTTTCACTTCACTTTTGATGTCGCAGCCATGGGATTAGAGCAAGGATAAAGCAATGGTAAGTACCTCAGCAAAAAAGTGTGGGTTAAACAGGAGCCGGAGGGTGTACTTGTGTGCATGGAGCAGGGGAAATCTCCTTTTTTCCCCACCATGCAGTCCTCTGGTTCCAACAGTTCTTAGTACGTACTTGTTTGCCTGTTCTTCACCTAGTATGCCTGCATCAATGACCGCTGCTTGTTCCTGCCTCATGGACTAGGTGACCTTTGAGGTTCCCTCCAACCTTAAAATTCTCTGACTTGGTGCACAGGGTGGTGGGGAGTTATTTGATCTCTGCTCCTTGTTGATGACGTGAACAGCAGTTGGAGGAAGAATTTGTCTTGGCCATGAGAACATGCTTTTCATGACTGAGGGCTCATTCAGACAACCATTTTTTCGAATGGGTAGTGGGGCAATCCTGTAGCCTGAGTCTTTTTTGGAAACCCTTACCACTGCCTGAGCTGCTTGGCACCTGATGCAAAGGCTTTCAGGGAGGAACAATTGGAATGCAGGTTTATCAGCAGCTGTGTGACAGGGCAAGACAAATAAAGATCAAAGAACAAGTGGGGAGTTTGCAAGGGGAAAGGGTGTTGTGTGCATGTGCCCTAGGAATGTAGGTGCTGCAGCCTCAGAAGGGGAAGCCTTCACAGGGACATAGTGGGAGAGCTTACCTAGTAGCCATTTGGGCCTAGAATTCGGCCTCCACCAGTGCCTGCAGAGTTCTGGGTCACTTTCCAACAGTGAAAAACCAAAGTAATGACTTTGATTTGATTAAATTGGAGTAGTTACTCTACTTTGGTACCATTCTTGCAGTTTTAAACAGATGCAGCTACTGCTCATCTCCCCCCAGACGTGACAAACAGTGTTATCCATCTCTCTTGATTTCTAAGGAAGCTGTTCGCATTAGTCAGTTGTATGTATTCATTTTTCAGGAGTCCATACTCTTGAATAACTTTTGGTTTAGCGCTCCTGATGTACGAGAGATCCAGGAGTAAAAGTGATTTAAGGCTTAAGAAAGTGCAGTACGTGGATCAGGAGGTGGTGGGGACCCTGCTCAAGTCTCAACTTAGCCAGAAAATCACTGGGTGACCCTGGGCCAATCACAATATTGTCTCAGCCTAATCTACCTCATAGGAGGTTGGGAGGATTAAAATTTGTGCTGTGTGTAAAGCGCTCAGAGTACCATGGCAGCAGGGCATTATAAAAAAATTAAGATTACTATTATTCACTGTCTTGCTCAATCTCTGGTTGGAGGAGATGGGGAGGGCTCCCAATCTGAGTGAATTTTTCAGGTTGGGGTGGAGAACCTGTTCCCTTTGTGGGCCATTCTGATATTTAGTACAAGCTTCATGGGTGAGACAGGAGTTGGCAGCAGGAGTTCTTGGGATGGGGGAAGGAAGTGGAAGGTCCAGATTATTATAGATCTATCCTGAGTGCATGCCTTAATTTCCACTCACTTCCTCTGAGCTCTTTCAGTGCTGGAGTGTAGGGGGCTGGGTCCATGGGCTAGATTTGGGAATCTAAAAGGGACCAAATTAAAAAAAACAGCCATGGGCTGGATTTGGCCTATAGGCCAGAGATTACAGCAGGGGGTGGGAGTCCTTTGCTGTCCTGAAAATGGAGCTCTGAGTGACCTGTGGGGGTGGGGTGGGGTGGGGTTTGCTCCCAGAAGTGCTGTCTTGTAGCTGGTGTTAGCTGCCAGGGGAACCCTCATGGACCCTGCCCTGACTCAGCTGTCTGTCTGTCTCTCTAGCAATGTGGGGTGATCTGTGAACACACCAAGAAGATGTGCACCAGGTGAGCTCTATTTGCTGCCCTCCCTCTCTGTGCCCAAGCTCCTGTGCCAGTGCAATGTATGGGGTTTGTTTTGGCAGAGCTGGGTGAATTTCAACCTTGGCTGTTGGGGAATCATGCACCCTAGGTATGACTGTAGGAGGCTCTCTTCTTAGCCTAGGAATAGCTGTTACTTTGCCCAGGGCTATGTGAATTTTGCTCTGCTGCAATTGTATTTTTGTGGCACTTTTTTATTTGCCCAAATTGTCACAGAAATTATGTCTGGCAGAGCAGAAGTACATCCTGAGAGGGGAGCGCTGTAAGCTAGCCAGTGGGGTGCTGGCATTGGGAACAATGAGGTCCTTGCCACAACTGCTGAAGGGAAGCAGCCCATGTCCCCACACCCAGGGAAGAGAAGAACTCCCAGCTAATAGACCAATGTGGTATTTTGCGAACACTTGAAAAAAATAAAATTAAAAAAAAGTTAAAAATTCATGGGATATCGTGCTGGGAGATTCATTACATTTAGAATTTGCATATTTTGTAGAATTCTGCTCTGTGTGTGTGTGTGTATGTATATGTATATGTATATGTATATGTATATATATATATATATATATATATATATATATATATATATATATATATATATATATATATAAAAATAAAATAAAATGTACGCCCTTGGTCATTGTAAAAGAAACACACACACACACACAGAGCAAACAGGAAATAGCAAAAAAAAAATCTCCACCCAAGCATGCTAACAATTGGGTACATCCTATATAAAAACTACTGGTCTTAGATATTCAGCATCCATCTCATTAGGGAAACAAAAAAAAGTAGTGCATACACATATTCTCAGCCAATTAACAAACTCTGTTTAAATAGTTAAACAGACTCCATTTAAATAATTTGAATTCTTTGGCTCTGCTTGCAGAATCTAGGCTTCTTGGCTGCAGAATTTGGAAAGAAAAAAATCTTGTAGAATGCATGGGGCCCTGACTGACTTGCTTCCCTTCCCTCTCCCTGCAGCTTTGATGGATTCAGGGTGGCAGGGAGTTCTGGGTTGTGGGGGTGCCTAATGCAGAAAGCCTGCTGTGTGGGAGAGAAGGGGAACTAAGCGCCTGCTGTGTGTTCTCGGCCTCGGAACTGTCCTGTGTGTCGTCCTCTCAGGTCTCTGCGATGCCCCCAGCACACTGATGAACAGCGGAGGTCAGTCAGGGTCTACCTCCTGGGACCCTCTGCGTAAGTGTGATTTGGATGGAGCCAGAACTGACTGGTCCTTGGTCTCGGATCTAGTGGGTGGGGACAGAGGCCATATGTGGCCCTGGAGGAGTAGCTCCTGCAAACCTGCTACTCCAGACAGACCAGATTTCCTTGCACATCTAGTCTAGCAGTTTCTTGGTCTGGTCTTTGTCCTTTAGACTTGGTTTGAATTACAGAAATATCCCACCCAGGGGAGAAGCTGCCAAGGACTCTTTTTTGGGGGGTTGGGGGCAGGTGGTTGCTAGAGCCACTGGTTGGATTTTGAAGGCAAGTCCAGGGTGGTGGTGGGCACCCATCCTAAGCAAATGAGCAGTTGACAGAAAAGCATGAAGCAGAGTGAGGGATGGGGGGAAGTGAGGGCAGAAGGGTGGGGCTGTGCTGAGCTGCTTTAGTTGTGCACCCCCGCATCCGTATTCACACCTCTGGTAAATCCAAAATGCTCTTGCTATTTATCCTGTTGCTGAGGGCTTGATTCCCTCCCAAGTAGGGGACAGGAAGATCCTTGTATTGAAAGACACAGCTCTGAACTTAATATCCTTGTTTGGTGATAAAACAGCAGCACAGCACAGTGAGAGCTACTGGCTAACACCTCCTTCACCTCTCCATCTCAAGGAATTGCAAGGGCTTGCAGCCAGGGGGTGCTGGCTTGAGAGAAGGGAATGTGAGCCCCCCCCAAACTGAGTTATTGGTGGTATCCTCCGAGTTCCGTCCTGGCTGTGCAGGGAAGCCCAGCATTAGCTGTCTGTGCAGCAGGTTGGGAGCAATGACAGGAGGGGAATGGGGAAAGTGGGATGTGTGTTGGGGAGGTTGTGTGGCAAGGTATGTATAAGGAAGTGGTGTGTGTGTCTACAAGGGGTGGGGGGTGGGGTATGGCAGGGAGAATGTGCAAGTGGAGAACAGATAATTGTGCATGTGGCTGAATCTTTTTGTGTGTGGGTTGAGAAAAGAGTTGATTTTTCTAATCTCTGTTTTTGTGTTTCTCCAATTACAAATATTTTTTCTTTAAAGTTTTCATAAAAAAACCCAAACCCTCCCCCACCACTTTTAACAATTTTAAAACCTTTTTTTTTCCCTTTAGAAAAGATGGAGGAAATGGTACCAAAAATGAGAGAAGGGAAAATGTGACACAATTCCAATAAATGCAAAGCTTTTTATAGGGGAAAAAATATTATTGGGGGAAGGGGGTTCATTAAACCTTATGTTGAAGGGAATCCCCTCTCCCCCACCCCGTTGAGGCAAAATGAAATTTTCTGCCCAGCTCTAAGATTTTTTTGCAACCTGGGGTGTGGGCTGCTCTGGCAGTGTGGATGCTCTGCCCCTTTCATGCATATCCTGCCCTTTTCCCAGCTCGCTCCCGGAGGTGGAGAGCAGTGTGGAGAACGACAGTTTCGATGTGGCGGAGAGCCAAGCTCTTATGAACCGGCTGCAGTGGGATGGCTCCTCGGACATCTCCCCCTCCGACTCAGCTTCCTCGAAAGCAAGTAAGAGCTTTGGGGAGAGGGATGTGCAGGAGCTCTGGGGATTCCACCGTATCACATTGGCTTTCTCTTCAATGCTCCTCCTCTTGCCAGCTCAGAAAGCCACATCTTTCCCTCCCTCCCTCCCCCCAAAAATAATTTTGTGGCAAAAGCCCTCATGACAGAGTTATTTTCTCTCAGGATCTCCTGGGATCTAATGTAGAGGCCTGTGACCTAACAAGATCCAACTGGCCTTGTCAGGTGCCCACTCTGCTTGAGCCCAACAGGTGTTTCCACCTCTTAAGAAATGTCATGACATCACAGTGCCTTCTAAGTAGGGTTGCTACCTCTCATGGCTTTGACCCTGACACACCCATAGGCCCAAATGGGAGCATTGGGGTCAAAATTGCAGCGGTAGCAACTTGTAAGGAGTGTGGCCATGTCTGAGAGGGGTGGGGAACATTGCCATGGTGTCCTAGAGCTCTAAGGAGTGGGCACCTTTAGTCTGCTTCTGGGATGGATTCCAGAAAAGCCTGGCTACATTAGGATCACGCTGGAGCTTCCTGTCCAGGCAGGGATGAATTATTATTTACTGCGTCTAATTCTATGTTCTGTACAGCACCAGGTAACACAACTGGCGCTATATAAATGTTTATAATAATAATAATAATTTATATAGGTCCAGCAACAAAGCTGGTGCTGTAAGATCATTAGACAGGCCCCTACCCCGAGGGGCTTATGATCTAGGGGAGACAAGGGAGAGGGGAATAAAAGATACTTTCATGAAGTTGAGACGTTGTAGATGCACATGCTTAGCTTAGTTACTGGGAAGAGGGAGGACTCTGAGCAAAAGACGGAAGTATTGGGCATTTGTGACAAGTCTATGGGGGGTGAGGAGCTAGAGAGAGGTTGATGGAAAAGGTAAGTTTTTGGGAGGAATTTGAAGGGTGTGTGGGAATAAGCCAAACAAGTGTATTCGGGGAAGGAGTTCAGGCATAGGGGACAGCAGGAGAGAAGGGGTGAATACATTTCACGGAGCAGGGAAATCATGCGCAGGCAAGGGTGATGGTAGAGGAGGAGCTGAGCTCTCGGGTGGGAAGGTGGTACGAAACAAATGTTGAGAGTGGGGAGTAAGGCCATCCCCACACCTGGCTCCCTGGGGTCTGAAAGGGAATCCCTCTTCATCCCCATCCACATGGAGGCTGGGGGCGGGTGGGAGAGCTCCAGGGGGTCGAAGATGATGGCTGCTGCTTCCTTTACTGCTCCAAGATTTTTTTTAGTAGGTTGGGGAGGGAAGTCTCCATGGAGTTGGTGACTGGGTTGGAGGAGCAGGGATGGGTAGCAGAAGAGGTTGTTGTCATCCAGGGATGGGAAGCAGGGGGGTTTGCATGGGGTTTGGGATAGTCTGGGAGAGGAAGCTCAAGGGGTGGGGAGGGGTTTGATTTATTTTATTGGGATTTCTATACAGCCCTTCCCTGACGATTCAGGGTGGCTAACAGTATAAAATACCAATACAAGTATAAAATATACAGAAATAAAAATCTAATGAAATATAAGCTAGGTAAAATAAAAGTCCAATTAAAACAAATCCACAAAACTCTATCCCTGCCAAATGCTTGATGTAATAAACAAATCTTGTATTACCTCCAGTAAATGCTTGGGGTTTGGATTAGAAATGAGTCCTAATCCTAGACTGGAAGCTTCTTGGGGTGGGGGACCTGTCTCTAACCATCACTCTGCAGCACCAGGCACTTAATGAGGATAAAATGAGCCTGGGTCTGACTTCCCAGCCTTGGGTAGCATGGGGAGTGGTTGCAGTGGGGTCTGTTGGATGGGCAGCATGGGGATGGGCAGGGCCTCTAGGCTGAGCTTTCTCTCCTTCCTTCCTTCCTTCAGGTACAAACAACTCTGAGTCCCGCAAAACCAAAAAGAAGAAGCCGCACATGAGCCTGGTGGGGGGCGCGCCGGGAATGAGCTCCAGCAAGAAGAAGAAGCCCAAGCCGCCTGCGCCACCCACCCCCAGCATTTATGATGACATCAACTGAGTGGCAGGGGCCTTGGCACTCGCTGCATACTCCATCTGGACATGGATGCTGGCCGGGTTTGGGCTGGCGTCTCCCATTCCCATTCTAGTAACTGTGAAGAGAAAATGTGTTGTGGTGCCTGCCAGCCTTGGTGCGAGGGGGCATGGGTGTCACAGGTTGGACTGCATGGGTGCAGCAGGCACCGACCCTGACCAGGGGACACCTTGGAGATGGAAGATTTTGCCATAGGTTTGTGAAGGGGGTGTGGGGGGCATAGCTGGTGTCTCGCTCCCTCCCTTCCACCTGTCTATTTATTCTGTGATTTTTTCTGGATGTTCAATCATGACTATACGGTGGCGTTTATTGCTTAGCAACACTATAGACTTGGGTGAGGGACTGAACTTGGCTGATCCAATCCTGGTCATCAGAAGAGGAGAGTCATTGACGGGGTGGGGAAGAGGGGTCTTGCCTGCAATGTCTGGGTTGGGAGGGGGGCTTGTATTTGGATGCTGAATGCCCCTCCCCCTGTGTCCCTATCCCTTCTTCCTCCAGGTGCCTGCTGTGCTTACCTCTGAGGACAGGATCCTTGCTGGGGTGGGTCTTTGGTCCCCTTGCCTCTGGATACTCCAGAGCTTCTTTGTTAAAGGCGTGCTGCTTGTGTGACCACTAGCTAGGCCATGCTGTGACCTTGATCTACTCTGTGGGCCCTTGTCTATAAATGGACTATGTCCAATCCCAAGAGCCAATGGTCTGAGTCGGGATGTGTGTGGAGGGGGTGGGATAACCTGACCTAGCTGCTCAATCCTCTTGGGTAGCAGGCCCCAGGCTTGCCCTCAGCATTGGCTGTTGTGGGGCCACCCCCTCTGCTGCGGCTTGAGGGATGCAGACAAGGAGCTCTGCACCAGGTAGTAGCATGGGCCTGTCTGCTGGGATCAACCTCCATTGTTCTGCATTGACTTGTGAAGCACCTGCCTTGTATCCATACAGGTACCTGGCATGTATCTGGCAAGTTGGGGGGAGACCCTTGACAGCCAGTCAGCCAGCCTGCTGGGTTCTTGGGAACATGCTGGCTTTCCTAGCACCCACCAGCTCATGGAAGGCATGAGCTACTCTTGAGTCCAAGCCCCATGATTCATGTTGGATAAAATCCTGACCTGGGGCTGAAACAGATTTGCTGTTTTCCGTGTTTTCAGACTGGTCTCAGGAAATCCGATGGCAAAAGAAGCCCAGCGCAGTGCCATTTTGTGCATGTACAGTAAAACTACTTTTCTACGTGTGCACAAAATAGTGCTGTGCTGGGGTGATCTGGAGCTCTGGCATAAGGCAGGCCTTCCATCAGACCCAGATTGAAATGGGTGGATCTGTCAAAGACTAACCAGGCCAGCATCAAGCATCCAGTGAGGATTCAAAGTCCACAGCAAAAAAGAAGAAAAATTGGCTTTTGTGTGGCCAGTGATTATGCTTCTCATTGCTGCTTTACCCACCCCATCCCATGCCATGGAGGCTGGGTCTGATCTGGGGCCTGTGCCCTTCTTCCCCTTTATTCTGTGCTGACGAGTCAGGGTGCTTTTCTTTTGATGATTTTACAGAGCACAATGCATTGGCTCCCCCAAGGCGTTTTAGTGAGGGGATGATTTTCCTCCTTGGGCTAAGAGCCTGGCTTCCAAGTGCCCCAGGGAAGGCCAGGCCCTGGTGGAACAGACGCAACAGTTGCTGCTCTCCTCTCGTCTTGAATTTCCAGACCAAGCCAGCCAGGCTGTTCCCTGCTATTGCAGAACAAACCTTGTTGGGATTAGAACCAAAACTCTTTCTGGGTCTTTAATGGTAGAGTCTGGCCAGAAGCAAACTGGCGGCTTAAGGTTTTTTGTTTGTTTGTTTTTTAGCCTTTTGCTCTGTGTGAAACTGGGTGCACGCTGCACCCGCAAACATTCCTTGCCTGCGTTCACAGAATCTCTCTGCACTTGACAGTGCCTTGGCTGATGGTTCTGCATCCACATGAAAGTGCTTCTCTTTGACTGTTGCTCATGTCTAGCAGTTGGTGGCTTTAGTGAGGTATTTGAGGACCCCACCTGGACTGAGTTCCCCTGCTCTGACAATGCAGGAGCTTAGCATGAATGGACTAGGTGCAGGTTGAACTAGGTAAAAGCTGCCTTCATGATGTTTGATCTTAAAAGAAGTACAGTTGAGTGCCAGTAGGAGGTTGTAATCTAGATCTAAAGTGGCCACTGGCAGTGTCACCCTGCAATAAGGTTGGCTAACCTTTTGGCTGAGGCATGCTTATTTGCCTATATTCTGCAGAGGATGCAGTTGGTTGGATGTTCAGGTCCTCTGCCCTGGAGACATGGTGGTTGCAGAATTTACTTTTGCACCAAGAGGGCATGATGGGATGTCTGCAAGTGTGTGGCCCTGCTTTTTAGGGGAGAAACACTTGGCTCTGTGCCTTGATAAGGGCTGAGTTGTTAATCCATTTCTGACTGGGGGAGCTGCTGTAACTGCTGCCAGCCCGATTGGCTAGAAGAAGTTAAAAAGTGAGGAACACAGGCGTGGCAACTTTAAACACAGTCATGTGGGGGAGCAAAGATGTAAATGAATGTTACCCTGATGTATGCAAATAGGGGGATCCTCTGAGCAGATGACAGCTAGAGTGGGTAGGAGTCCTGGTTGCATCAGGGGTAACTTGGTATTACTGCAGCACCATCTGTCCTCAGGAGTGCACCTACTAAGGGAGCATGCCTTTCTTTGAACACAAGACATCTCTACATTCTGGGCTGGCCAGGCCTAGGACTGGGGGCCCCTATAGCACTCTATTTAGGAGTTGCTAATCTGGGAGAAGGAAACCAGGCTTGAAGGGGGACTGCCTTCTATTTGAATGGAGCTGTTGCATGTTCTTACAAATCCCCTACTCTTCCAAGCTGTGTGGTGTTCTTGTCCTGGGCTTTTGGCAGAAGTAGGTGAAGCAAATGTTGCCCCTCACTTATCCTGTACCCCTCTAAGGAGTCTAGTTTTTAATCTAGTTTAAAAATCATTATGTGCTCAATTTGCAAGCATAGGCTTTTATAAAACACCTGCTAAAAAGCAGGGGAAAGTGGGAATGTCAACAAAAACCAACCATCAACAGGCACCTATCTCTGCAATGCTCTGGCCAGTTCTCTTCCCAGCATAGAGATTACCAGAATTGGTACGACTGCTTTCCACAGGAGAGCTGCTCTTTCCAAACTGAGTCACAAGCAGTAGTGTAGATTGTCACCTCTTGCTTCAGTGTCATCTGAATAAGAACCTGTTCCTTGTGTGCAATTGAGCTCCACTGACCTTTTTAAATCCCCTCCTGCTCTTTCATATTGAAGAAGTCCGTCTCTTTGGTGGATACGGTATAGGCATCACTTCAGTATCTGCGATAAGACTAGCTATTATTAGCTTCTCCCTTGAGCCACATTACCTCTCCTGTCACATCAGATGTGCGCTAACCTGTGTCTGCTGGGTGGGGCTGGACTATGTGGATAAGATTTTGATTTAAAGATGGGAGGCTTTCCTTCCCTCTTGCCCATCACATGCTGCTTCAAACAAGCCTCATCCATGTGGCTACAGCTTACTTGTACTCTATGGCTTTCAAAGGAATTACTTTTGAAGCGATGCTGCTGATTTAGGCCATGATGCAGGCTTTAATGGAGCAACTGCAGAGTACGTAGCTTGTGAATCATGGCCTTAGGTGCTGCTCTTGTAAATGAATTGGTCGTCTCCACATGCTTGTCTCCAAGGAGTTGATAGCTTGCATTGGCACATGGGCATCCTCAAAGCAACAGGAATGCCATGAACTTGAGACATCAGACTTGGATTGGTTTGCTGTGGGACAAGCATGCTGCTTTGCAGTTGCTCTAGATATCCCTTAACTTGCCTCCCACCAGAATTGCTTTGAATATAACACCAGTGCAGTATTGTATAGATGTGAGATGCCATAACCTTTCTTCCTGCATTGTGTGGCAGCAATGAAACTGAACCAGGTAGAGGTACTGTCTACTAAGGGGTCAGCAGGACTAGTAACTGTCCTAGATGCAATCAAGCTGAATTATTGGATTAGGATCCTTCAAGAAAGACTTGGTTTGGTCCTTTTCTATTGCTACTGGCTTGTGATCAGCAGTGGCCCAACCCAGCCTTAATTAGGAACCAGGAAGGGCACCAAAATGCTGCAGATGAGTCTAGCATGTGTCCAGCAAGGCATGGAGGGAGACACAGCCTAAACCTCGCCCTACATACACACGCTGCTGCTGTGGATCCCATTGCAGGGGATTCTCTCAGAGGTGAAGGTGCAGCCTGGGACAGAAATATTTTGGCTCCTGTTTTTTTTAGTTTTGAGACCCTGTTCCCCCTCCTATTATTTTATTTTTTTAAGATAAGCCTGCTTCACTTGAAACCCTATAATCTTATCATGAGTAACTGATCTTGAGGGTGGTTGTTTTTTTGTTTTTTTAAAAAAAAACAATTTTAATGATGTACAAGCTGCAACTGTGTGACGTTGTGGAACACGTGCAGTGATCACATTGGGGTAAGTACTGTATTGTGGTCTTGAGATTTTTATTTTTGCATATGTAATCCATCTTGTACAGCTAGTTTAAAAACAAACAAATGCGTTGTCAAATCTGTGTATTTCCCATTTGTGGATTGTGGCTGCCCCTGTAAATAAAATGCATCTCAATTTGGTATCTAGTTCTTGGGTGGAGCGAAGTAGTCCCAAACCAGACATTTTGTACAATTGGTGCCACCTGGGGTGGCAAACTAGTAAGGTTTTGTAATAACTGCATACATGGTACCTGTAGATGTTGTTTAAATGTGGTAATCTTTGTACAGTAGTGGCTGAATAGTGGTAATCGCTAATAAGATACCCTACCCCACCCCTTATAACTAAGCCAAGTATGTGTACGTGCAACCTCTCAACTGCATGAATGCATTTCTATGTATCCCTCCCCTTGTCTGCTCTAGATTGTAAATCCCTTGAGGCAGGGATTTATCAGGCATAGTTACAGAGGTTAGAATCTGCTGAGTAAGGGTACCTTCAGTTGGGAAGCTGGATAGATACTGGCAATTATTGCAAGAAAGCCACTCATGAGAGAGGAGGTGATTATATTTTAGGGCTATATACAATCATACCTGCAAACCTTCACAATTTGCCACCTTAGCAGTACTAGTTTTCACTTAAGGTGGGTGATAGTAATGACTAGAACAGCTGGTGTGTCCTGAAGACTGCCAAAGATTGGAACTAATGCTGCTCTGCATAAAGGAGAAGAGTCTTCATGGAAAAGGAAGCCTGAATGAGGATTTGAGAAAATAAAATTGGGTGCTCGGCTACTTTGGAGAGCCACCAACTATCTAGTTTAGTGGTGTTAAAGTAAGTAGTTTACTGCTATGGCTGCAATCCACAGATCGCTTGCACTGGAGTAGCTATGGGCTTCAGTGGGACTATTCTGGAACACATGGTTCATGGGCTCTTCCCTACCCCATTCTTTGAGCAGAATACATCATGCAAATTGCTCACATTAGGTTTAAAAACAAAAAAGTGTGAATGCAAATGAGTTCCTAGCATGTCATTCCTCTTTCATTTTGGAAGAGGGCAGCTGTTCTGTACAGAACCATTTTTGAAAACTGCTACACATGCACTCTGGAGCAGGGACCACTGTAGCGAGAAGCCTGCTTGGGGGGCAGGCTCTACACAGGAGGAGCCCTTTGAGGCCAGTAAGTACCATGGTAGGGCCCCGGAGGGTGGAGAACCTGGGTCTGTAACAGATCTGAAATTTGTGAACCACTGTTAGACTGGTATGGATTACTCTGTAACTGCCTGTTATGGGCGGTTACAAATTAATCCATTACTGTAATTGGCATGCCTAATTAGCACAAGCTCCAAGAGCCACATAGAAATGGTGCAGGGGGGTGCTCAGAGGGAGGGAAGAAAGTCCAGATCATAGATCTATCCTTGAGTGCCTGCCCTCATCTCTGCTTCTGTCCCTTGATTTTACTCTGTGCTTGAGTGTTAGGAATTGGAAAAAAGTCAAAGTAGTCATATGATGAGCCTTGTATAGGGAAGGTGGGAGTAATCAAATTTGATGTGATGGTCCCGTTCTGATCCTAGATTTTATGACTATCCTGTAGCAGTGGTAGGATGAGGAAAGTTAACTACTAGAACTCCAAAATGTATGAATACAGAAACTAAAGATAATTAGATAGTTGTAGGCAGTAGAATTTGCTTGTCAAACTTCTCCAGCCATATATTATTTTTTTTTTAAATCAACTTACCTGACAGCATTAGCAGTTTTCTTAGGGTTTAGAAAAACAAAGACAAACTACATGCAGGAAGATATCTTACACTTTTAAGATGGGGAACACAGCTGCTGCCCCTTTAAATGAGAACAGAGAGCATGTACTCCAGGATAGATTCAATGTTGGGATCCATGATCTAGACTCTCTGCTTTCTAACTACACCTCTTAAGCATCTTAATCCCCAACTCCTATCCAGCCCCCAGAGCTTGTACTAGTTTTCAAAGTGGTCTGTGGGAGAGAAAAGGTTCTCTTGCTAAATAGCAGAACCTAGGCAGCCCTTCTCTGGTCCCCCATGTAAGAGCAAGTTTTCACTGCTGGTGCAGAGCATACAATAGGATACTTCCTCCCCAAAATATCTGCACAGGTACAAAACCAAGCAATGTTACAGAAGATTCAAGACCGAATGGGTGGTTCAGATGTGTATCAAGAATACATCCAGAAAGAATGTCATCCCCTACCAACTTGTGAGGATGAAGTGGTGAAGAGACTGACAGATGACAGAGCAAAAAGATTTAAAGTTACAGCAAGACATGAAGCTAGTACAAGAGAAAAACAGATGTACAAATATAAAATGAGGGCCTGAGGGGTAGGCAGTAACACGAGAAGGATCTGAAAGTTATAGTGAATCATATAAACTGAGTAGCATTAGTAATGCAATTCAGTTGGAGGTAAATGCCATTTGGGGCTGCATCATATCCAAGGCATGGGTGCTGCTGCTGCTTGGTATGGACAAGATCTCTACTAGAATATTGGGTTCAGTTTTGGGCACTATACTTCAAGAAAGATATTGACAAATTAGAGAAAATTTAAAAGAAAACTACTAAAATGATCACAGGTCTAGAACATATGCTACGTGAGGAAAGGCTGAAAGAACTGGGAATGTTCGGCTGGGGGGACAGAAGGAGCCAGGATAGCAATTTCCAAATAATTTGAACAATGCCACAGCAATGATGAATAATTTACTTTCCACGGTCACAGAAAAGGGAATGGGTTTAAATGGCAATGTAATTTCAGCCTAATGTGCATAAGTTTCCTAAGAAGGTTGAGGAATTGCCTTCCCTAGATGTTTCCAGAATCCAGCTGGAGAAGTATATATCAGATGCCATAGGCAGAGGATACCTAGCCTTGGAGTAGGGGGCTGGACTACAGTCATGAGGTCCCTCCCAACCCTACAACTGAAAAGTGGGCAAATGGACTTCATGCAGCTCCTGCTGTGGTGATGGGAAATAAAGAGGATACTGATGGTGGTTGCAAAGATAAGCTAGGTATTCTTGAGCTGCTAGCCTAGCTTCTACATTTATTTCCTAGCAGGGTTTGTTACTCCTCCCTCATGCAAACTAGGGGTCATTGCCCCAATGGGGCTGTGCTCCCTACTGATATTTGATCTACTCTGCATCCTGCTCCCACTCAGCTTCTAGCTCACCCATTACTGGTCCGTAAGCTCCAATCCTTTCTCCAGGAGCAAATTTTAGACATTCATTAGTTTGACTGCAAGTCTGTCAAGCACAATCTTTTTGTCTGGCATCACTTTATAAATGCATTGATAAAAAACAGGAGCATTATAGAAGGACAGGCAGTAGAAGAAGTTATGTGTGTCAAGTCTTTGCTTTTAATGCCAGAACCCACTTGGATTCTGGCATTGGGGGTGTCTGCACAGAAGCTGCACCATCTGTTACCAGTGAGTCCCAAAAGTCCCATTGCATTCCTATGAGGTGCCTTGAAGTAATAGGCATATTTAATATAAAGGAAACAAAAGTAAACCAGTTGCTACTTTAGCATCAACTGGCAGCAAGAGTTCTGTCCATTGTCAATGGATGGGGACTCAGAAGACATCCTGGAGTGATCACCCACAAGATCACACTGACCCCACACGTGGGGAGTAGCTAATTCAGGAGGGCAGAGTTTACCAAACCTGCTAGCCTCTTCTCACTATCCAGGCTTCCAGGAGTGCTGTGTAGGACTGCATCCATGCAGAGCATGCCCTCTCATTCGCGTGGGAGATCTACTCAAGCCAGACCAAGTATGCATGCTGCTTTTAAACAGGGTGCAGTCAGCGAGAGCAAAAGCAATTATAAAAAGGGTTAAAATGCTGCCAAACTTACACTCTGGATCCTTTCTTTTAGGTGAGCCAAGAGGGCACAAGCAGGGATGAGGGGGGTGCAAGTTAGGCGGGCATTAAATTCAGCTTCCCCCATCTCTACCTGAGACAGTACAAAAGGACAGGATCTAAGCAGACCGCTGCAGCAGTTTCTTTGCACGCTCCGATTTGGGATGCAGTTAAGGAGGGTCAGTTGGAGTGTGCAAGAAGCACAAGACAGCTGTCCTGACTTCTCTAAGCAGCAGCAAGGTAAGGAGACCAGCACTGAGGGCTAGAGGCCTCTGTTCCCCCATGTCAGGGTCCAAGAAGTCTCTAATACTCAAGTCCTCTATGCTTTACCCAGCAGACCTATAACTGAAGCTATAAAATTACATGTTTGGGTCCAGTTCAAGGTCTCTCACCCCTCACCAGCTCTGCTTCTTATCGTCCATACATCCCAAAAACAAGGAAGCTGAAGAAGACTGTCACACCCACCAAGGAGACTGTAGCTGGCGCAGTGAAGAGCTGCCGGTAGTTGATGCGGAAATACCAGATCACTGCCAGCATCACCATGAAAACAGGAATCATCAGGTTCCCCATGTTTATTGTGACCCCTGCTTCGGCCGGGGGGACTGCTGCCTCGGGAATGGCAGAGGAGGCCGCCTGCGAGAGGTGGCAGTGAACGACGCAGTTGTCCATGATATTGAGGGAGCGCAGGGTCCGTGCCTGGTCCTGAAGTAGCCGACCTTGATAGATAAACTTCATCTGACTTTCTTGGCCAGGGAAATATTTGCTTTTTGAGGATGAGAGAGAGAAAGGAAACCAGTTAAATGAGGGAGGGTTTCAGTTGGATGCTTTTGGCAGGATAAAAATGAAGCACTTTCCCCACCTGTAGAACTCACTGCTGTGGGATGATGTAAAAGGGAATAGCGTAACAACTCAAAAAGAGCATGGGTGAACCGATATATATCGGCCAGACTGGCCTCCAATCAGAGTGAAGCATGAACAATGCAGAGTAATTGGGCTTGGGTGGAATGTTCAACCTGTTGCCAGGAGAGCAAGGGGCAAGCAGGGAAGTGGGAGGATTCCATTTGGATAAGAGTCATCTTCCTGTCTGAAACACATTTGGTTACTGACTGGGTGTTGGAGGGAGAGGTTAACACACATGCTAGTCTAACCACCCCAGCTAGTTCCAGAGGTGAGAGAGAGAGAATAGGTATTTATGAAGCAAGATTTCTACAATGACAAGCGTGCCCTTCAGCACCTAGATGCCTCAGCTGCTAATGTGGTACAGATATGCAGCATTCTTGCCCTAGAGATCATAACGATCAATATCTAGGATTTCCCTGCTTTGCTGCTCCTGGGGGAGTGAGGCAGGCTGATGAGCACAAAACAGACTTGGAAATAATTGTACATAAAGATGTATACACCTTTTCTCACTGTTTCTTATTCTGCGTTTGTCTCTTCACTTAGCAATGCATTCATATAACTCAATTCTCCTGCATTTTAGAGCCAGTGTAACCTGGTAGATAAGGTGCTGGCCTTGGACCTGGGAAAGTGGAGTTTAAATAGTGCTGTACTGGGTCAGATCAATGGTCCATTGGGCCCAGCAGCCAGTCTCCTGCCAATGGCCATCAGTCATAATGGAGTGATCCATTTCTCTGCAGTTTACACCTGACAGCGGTCAGGTCCTCTTATCAACTTGCCTAATAGCAATTTATGGACCTAGTCTCCAAGAACATAGCCAACTCTTGTTTAAACACAGCTACCCTACTGGTCTTCTCACCCACTGGCAACAAGTTTCACAAGTTAATTGCATTTTGAGTGAAAAAAGATTAAATTGGCAACAGATTTTTAAAACGAACAGGAAAAAAAACACTGTCCCCCTGGTTCCAGTATTATTTGAGAGGGTAAATAACAGCTCCCTGTTTGCATGTTGTTCCACACCAGACAGGGTTTTGTAAACCTCCATCATATCTGCCCCACTCCTCCTGTGGTCTTCTCCAACCTGAAGAGCCCTGGCCTATTGAGCCTATCTTGGCTCATTTGTTTATTTAAACTAACACCGAGCTCTTACCCCCAAGGCTCACATTCCCTATCTGTAAGATGGGAATGATGATGTCCCACCACAGGGTTGTAGGGAGAGTGAGTGGGCTGCAAAGCACATTGAAAGTGCAATATGAATTCATAGTAATAACAACATCCCTGCATGGACTGGTCTGGAAGTAGCAAGGAGAAGGGAATCCCTGCTCCGGGACACTAGCCACACCCCTATGGTCACATAGGAGATAGCTCTGGGTTAATCACATGACACAGCATCATTGCTACTTGACAGAATCTGATCCCTGCAAGCATACCTTTTGTACTGAGTGGCAGAGAACAAGGTATCATCAAGGAGCACAGGAAGAGGTAAGGACTTCACACAAACAGAATGTGAGTCTGGGCTCCTCCCACATGAAGGGTGTTACATGAATGAGTACTGACCAGTCTCCCTAGACGAAGACACAGTCCAATTCAGACGCATCAGCTGACAGTTAGTGGCATGGTATCGAGGGAGGAAATAGATCCCACTAACACCAAGTGAAACCCAAATCACTTCAAGCTCTCCCTATTAATAAGGTACTTCTGCATCACCAGATGTACTATAGCAGTGGCAGAGTTTGCACTCAAAGGGGGTGGGGCGTGATGGCTGCAGATTGGCTGTCTTGCAGAGGTCTGCAACTGTCACTTATGTAGGGAGCCTGAGCAGCTGTTCTATATTTTGGGTGCCAGATCATGGGCGGGGTGTGGCTCGGTGGAAAGTTGTGGCTTACGATACCAGCCCTGTACCAATACACTGAGGGCAGCCAAGTGCTGCTGCTGCTGCAGCAGCCTCTTGTTCTCTGCTCGTGCTACAGGAAAGAAGGAATAGCTACGAAGTGCCCAGCTTTGCATAGTCACTAGCAGGCCTGGAACAGCATCTCCTGCCAAGCTGGGAGACATGGGGCTTGTGATCCCCATTCCCACTATTACCACAGCTAGAGGCGAAGCGAGGGGCACACTGTGCTAGGTGTTAAATAAATGGCAATATGCCTGCCAGTGAATGGAAAGAGAGGTAGTCTGGGTCCCCAATTCCCCTGGGGTCCTTTTGGGTCTCATGCAGGTCTTACCTCTTGAGGATGCCAACAGTGTCTTCTGGCCTCACCACGGCTACCTCCTCTGTGTCATTGAGGAACTTGAGGCGCACTTTAATGAGCCCAGGGGTGACCTCAGCATCTTCCCTGACGTGCGCCACTTGCACAGCTTCTTGGCTCTCTTGGCCCAGCTGTTCTTGGGCACTGGCCTCACTTGATGACGTCCTCTTAGGCAAGCCCTGTATGTCCAGCAGGGGGTCAAGACTGGAGTCTGAAGTGCCACTGCCATCCCCCTGCTCAATTGCAGTGCCCAAAGCGTTAGACACGCTGTCCCCTTCCTCCTCCGCTTTCTCTTCAGTACTTTCTGCAGCCCCCTGGGGCTCGGCCGGTTCCGAGGTGACCGAATTTCCCACGTAGTGGTCGACACGGCTGATCCGGATCATTGAGGAGTCACTTGTGGTGACGATTGTCCCCAAGAGCTGGTTGCTCCCATCGGCTACATAAGTGGAAAGCCAGGCCAGGACAAGAGCCAGGATGAGAACCACCACCCCGACCACAACTGTCACCTCATCCCCAACACCCTCAATGATGGTCACATCAGGAGGCTCCATCCTTTTGCTTGTTGCAGGAGATCAGCTGCAAGTGTAAGACAAGGAGTCAGCTTGGACCCAAAAGAAGAAACTTATTCAGAGAAGGAACTAATAATTGAGCGCTCAGCCTCATGGCTCAGCTAATTCAAGAGGTACCAGGAGAGGTGAGGCAGCAACTGTTTGCGCATGTGCCCATATCCTTCATAGCAATTAAAGGGCATAAAAGGGGATCAAGAATCAAAGTCACAGCAAGAGTAGGGATCCCCTGGCCTATCTTGGAAGGGGAAATAGGACCTACCCCAGCACACCCTCTCCATCCATACAACTGGTGGCCCCCACCACCCCATACCGGCACACCCCCTCCTCTGAAGGAGGAGTGTTCCCACAGGGACCCAAGTTGACTGCACCAAAAAATCTTAAATTCTGCAAGCAGTGAAGCCAAATTCTACAAATTCACCGCAAGCATTATTTGCATAATTAACTTGATTTGCATAACTATGCATGCTGGGAAGCAAATTTGCAATAAGTTTGACATAGAATCACAACTTTGCTAGTCAAACAACTCAAATCCTCTCGAATTTCAGCACCTCCCTCACGCAAACATAGGGCCTTCATTCAGACCCCACCCACCCACAATTCATCTCCCAGGGGCCTATTTACCCTCGGGCCATGGTCAGGATTGGCTGATTCTGCAAAAATCACTGCAAATTGCAGCAACGCAGCCAACTCGAGTCCCTGCCCATCTCCGACACAAGGCCCCTGCACTGGACGTGCCTGGAATCATAACCGTGCAGCACTCACTCGCTCTCCTTTATTCAGATTGTCAAGCAGCAGCTACAAAGTCCTTTCTGCGAACCCTTGAAGGTAAGACTTGTTTTTATATCTGGCCATATCCTTTGGTACCTAGGCAGAGCAGGTCTGTTTGCCTCTGCTGAACTCTTAACACATTCCCATCACTGAACAAGAACCTCTATGCTCAGCCATGACTCTGGCCTGCTTATGGCAAAGGGCACTTAATGAGGTTTCACAGGCTGAGTCACTCACTAATGAGGCTGCCCTTATTCCAGCTATCAATGATGTAATAAAACGGTGGGAGAGGTTCTGTTCCAAGAAGTGCTGCTTTTTATTATCATCACCACCTCAATCTCAACTTTTTCTGCAGCAGTCAAAACACCCCTCAGCCACACAATTTGGCCTGAAAAATTCTCCAATTTTCAGAACACTAGACTTGATTAATAAATAACACCCAAATTGCTGTTTATTTGCTGTAAGCTGCCCTGAGCCTCTGGGATATGGCAGGGTATAAATTGAACAAACCCCACTACCACCACCACAGGAAGGGGAGAGAGAAAGCAAGCTCACGTTCCTAAGAAAGAACTTCTGGAAAACCAAAAAGAAGTAGTACTGCTCCTTGGAGAGGGAAGAATGGGTCTGGGGTTATGTCTCAGAAATCCTTAAAAGTGGCCTCATGTATTGTGTACATTTCTTTTTCCGCCACAATTTCTGCAACCAAGAAATCCAAATTCTATGAGTAGAAAATATATATTTGGCAAGCAGAAGAATTATGTAAATTAACCAAACCAGCTGTTTTAGGAGGGGCGAGGTAAAATTAAATAAATAAATAAAATAAAATACAAATTGTGACTGCAAATACATTTGTGGCATGCATTCCATAAATTTTGAACATCTCATACATTAAAAAAAAGCCTCAAACAGCAGGGAGAAACTCCTCTTTTCCTGGAGGGTTGTGGGTTTCTTCTCTTTAGCAGATGTGGTACAGGGCCTCTTTGCCCAGGATAGATACCAGTATCTAACTAAGCTAGCCAACAGGTTCCTGGCACACAGCGCTACCCACCCAGGCTGTAATTCTGCAGTACCAGAGGCAATTTCTGCAACTAAAATTCTGAAAAAATGGCTGCAATCACAACAGTGGTGCCCTGGCTAAAGATATCAACCTGCTTCCCAAATGGGTTATAGGGATTAATTTTTTCCTGATGGACGGAGACACTACGATGAAAGTGCTAGAGAATGCCACTGCGAGATTATATTAATTAATTAATATTATTATTATTATTATTATTATTATAAGCATTGCTAGCGCTATATAAATGCACCTGGTGCTTTACAAAAAACAAGATAGACACAATCCCTGCCCGAGAGTTTACAATCTAAAGACGGGGAGGGGAGACAGGGAAAGGGGAACAGAGGGGGAGACAAGGGATGCGACATTCATGAGGATGCGAGAGCTCAGGTACACGTTCTTGGCTTGGTTACAGTAAACTGGGAGTTTACATATAACAGGTGGGGGATAATCCTGGGTGGGGATGATTAGCAGGAGTTAGGAAGGGTGGAGCGGAGGAGGTGGGTTTTGAGGAGGGACTTGAAGGTGTGGAGGGTGGGGGCAAGGCGGACAAGGGCAGGCGTGCGGGGCAGCAAGGTAGAAGGGACGAAGGCGGTTGGGGGAGCAGGGGAGGCGTGGGAGAATGAGGGAGGGGACAGAAAAGAAGCGGAGTGCTCCAACAGGGGTTCGGAGGGAGATCACGGCAGAGAAGTAGGGGGCGCGAGGTTGTGAAGGGCTTTGTAAGTGAAGACAAGGAGCTTGTACAGAATACGCTCAGGCAGAGGGAGCCAGTGGAGAGAGAGGAGAGGCTGTACATGGTCAAAGTGACGGGTTAGGTGGATGATCCTGGCAGCAGAATTTTGAACAGAGATGAGGGAAGAAAGGTGAGTGCGGGGAAGGTCAGCAAGTAGGAGGTTACAATAGTCAAGGCGTGAGATGATTAGGGCATGAATGAGAGTTTGGGCAAAGGAGACAGACAGAAAAGGGCGGATCTTAGCAATGTTGTAGAGGGAGAAGCGGCAGGATTTGGCAACAGAGTCAATGTAGGGTTTGAAGGTAAGGTGCGAGTTGAAGATGAAGCCCAAGCTACGGGCGTGGGGGGACAGGGCATGGGGGGACAGGGAGGATGGAGATCCCGTCAATGGCAATTGACAGGGAAGAGGGAGAGGAAGGATTTGGAGCGAAGATAAGGAGTTCTGTTTTCACCATGTTCAGTTTGAGTTGGCGTTGAGACATCCAAGCGGAGAGATCATAGAGACAGTTGGTGAGACGAGCTTGAACAGAGGCAGAGAGGGAAGGAGTGGAGAGACAGAGCTGAGTGTCGTCAGCATATAGGTGGTATTGGAACCTGTGGTAGGCAATGAGTTTGCCTAGGGATAGGGTGTAGATAGAGAAGAGGAGAGGACCAAGGACAGAGCCTACCCCGACCAAGAGGGGTAGGGAGGAGGAGGGGGAGGAGTTAGGAAGAGATACTTTGAAGGAGCGGTCAGAAAGGTAGGAGGAGAACCAGTCAAGGACAGAGTCCCGGAATTCAAGAGAGTGAAGCGATTCAAGCAGGAGCGAGTGGTCAACAGTGATGAAAGCAGCAGAGAGATCAAGGTGGACAAGTATGGAGTAAAGGCAGTTGGATTTAGTCATAAGAAGATCGTTGGTGATCTTAGCAAGAGCGGTTTCAGTGGAGTGAAGGGGGCGAAGCCAGATTGAAGGGGGTCAAGGGAGGAGTTGGCGGAGAGGAGGATGAGGCTACAGGAGTAGACAACCTGTTAAAGGAGTTTGGAAGCAAAAGGGAGGGGTGAGACAGGATGGTAATTAGAGAGTTCTGAGGGATCCAGAGTGGACTTTTTGAGGATGGGGGAGACAGTGGCATGTTTAAAGGCAGAGGGGAGGGAGCCAGTAGAGAGGGAGAGGTTGATGATGTGCAAGAGGGGAAGGCCGACAGTAGAAATCATGGAGGTCAGGAGGCGGGAAGGAATGGGGTCCAGGGAGCAAGTGGAGGGGTTGGAGGAGGAGAGCAGGGAGAATATTTCCTCAAGGGAGGTGGGAGGGAAGGAGAACAGGAGAGAGGTGGGGAAGTAGTAGGGGGAGAGGACTTGGAAGTGAGAGCAAGATCCTGAGCAGAAAGAGAAGAGGGAGGAGGAGGACAGGGGGGTTTGAGAAGAGAATCAAAGGTGGAAAAAAGGTGGCGAGGGTCCAGGGAGCAGGACTCAATGTGGCTTTGGATAAGCAGTGCAGATTCACAATTTGAACCAAGGAGGACAACTTCTCTCCTGTCTCATATGCTTTCAGAAAAGGAAGACAATGTTTTTAGGGCTAGCAAGTTCTTACCTTACAGTAAAAACCTCCTTGCGTGTTTAAGAAAGAAACAAGTCCCTGTAATGCTCATAAGCCGAGAAACTAAAAGAAATTCAATTAAACTTTGAGGACAAGTCTCACACAAATCAATCACTCAGTACTCATAACTGAGATTTACTTCAGCTTACCATGGAAAGACTGTGATTTAGTGTTCAGAGCAGGAGATTCAGAGTCAGGATTGCTGGGCTCTTCTCAATTTGCTACAAACTCACTGTGACCATGGGCAAGTTACTGCCCCTCTGGGAGCAAGTTTCCTCATCTATAGAGACAGGATAAATAATACAGGATTATTTACAGGCTCACCCTGCAGGTGAGGCTTCTGAGGGTTGTCTTGTGTTTACTCAGAGGAAGTCAGTAGTATGTAGTGCTTCAATAACACTTAATAAAAGCTCTAAGAAATTATGAGAAGCTGCTAGTTGCTTAGGACAGTACATTCTTCTATTTCATAAAACACAGACTGATGGAAACTAGAGGGTTTTTTGTGTGTGTACATAAAAAAACAAAATCTATAATTGCTCTGTTAGCATCTGGCACAAAGCTTGGTACAGCTGGGGCACAGACACTGGACTGGACCAACTATAGCAGGTTCAAAGTATGCATGGTGGATAAAGCGCTCAATTTTTCAGTCTTGCTCCCCCCTCAAATTCCTTTTTCTTCCCCTTTTGAGCTCACAAGAGACATCTAACCCAAGAAGCAGAGAGGGACAGAACACACAAACCTCAGCTTGCAGAGCTGCCCAGAGAGGCAAAGAACCTCACACCTTGGCAGTGGTCAGAAACACTGAAAGCTACATTGTACACATTAAAATGTTGGTGCTGCTTGGAACTGGGACACCTGGGTTCCAATGCCAGCTCAGTCTCAGACTCATGGGGCAAGTCTTGTGCTTGGACTCAATTTCGCCTTTGTAAAATACAGACCTAGCTCACAGGGATGTTGTGAGGGTGAGAGAATAACTGTAAAGTGTCTAGATACCAACTAGCGAAGGATGGTTCTAGAACTTGTTAGAAGCTGGGAGAGAACAAGAGGATGGATCACTCCATATATGCCTGAGTTTTGTACACTTCCCCTGAAGCATCCCCATACCATGTGGCACACTGGGCTCATGTAGTTATGACAGCACCATCTCTGTGGCCTATAGTGTACAAGAGAGTGATGAGAACAGCAACACAACCAACCTCCTTCCTCAACCCAATAGATCAGGTACCCATTCACAGCTGGGTGGACTGGAGGCAGCCATCCAGTGTGAACCCAAGCAGGATTTGGACACAGCCTTCAGGGAGATGGTCAAATACCTTACCCATTCAGCCACCATGCATTTGGTATTGGTCAGGATACTGGATTAAATGGACCATTGGTCTGACCAAATGGGGCAGTTCTTATGTTCTTAAACCTCTAGAGTGGTTGCATGTTGGATACATGGATAGGAAGAAGAGGGATGTGGCTTCCCACAGCTTCCAGGTGCCTCATGCCAGCTCCTAGAAATGCCAGAATTAGAGGTCCCTTTGCGGCCACTTGGATTGGAAAAGGGGGGTGTTGCTGCCACTCCCTGGCCACTGCTAGTCCTGAATTATTTTGGTCTAGCTAGTCCATTTTTTTTTTTTTAAGGTGGATTGTGGATTTTTAAAAGAAATGCTTTGGTAGGTCTCACCCACAAGGAGGTTGATAGTCACTGATATAGGACATATCGTGGGGGGAGTGGGAGTCTGAAGCCCTATGACAGGTAAGAGGACTAGACAGAGTTGGGGAGGAAAGGGTTGAGACCCTATAGCCAGCAGGGTGGGCTCTGTGATGAGGGTGACTAATTCCAATAGCTGAGGGAGAGAGACAGGTGTGACTGGAGTGTGCGTACCTAGAACAAGAGTTGTGGCGCTAGGGGATGCTGCAGAAGTAGGCTCTGTGACCAGAAAGGCAAGGGTATAGCTAGGCAGGCTCTAGGAGTCAGTCTGATGGGTAGGCAGATTGCGTGTCCGTATGGGACTTCTAGTGGGTGGGTGGGCGGGATTCGGGTCCCTATGGGGCTGTATGAAAAGGGGCCTGGTGGGGGATTATCTCCCTACAGCCACGGGAAGGTTTGAGGAGTGGGCTCTGGGGGTGGTCGAGTCTCTATACTTAGACAGGGTGGGAGGAGGTTGTGTCCTGATACCCTAGGGAGAGGGGAACGGGCAGGTTCTGTGCCCCTTTGGGAGGGCGGTCTCTACGAGGGAGGGCCAGGCTGTGTGATGGGGGAGAGGTTGCTGGGCAGGTGTCTCTACGAGGGGAAGGGGATCCAGGGGAAGAGGATGAGGTTACGGACTCTATGAGGGGTAGTTTCCCTAGCCGGGGAGGGGCGGGGGGAATATCTGGGTCTTTATGGAGTGACGGGCTCAATAGCCGAGGAAGAAGGGGAGAGACGTGCAGGTTCTAGGTCCCTGTGAGGAAAGGAGTCTCGGGGGGAAGCAGCCACTCACCCGCCGTCGCGTCGCGTCGCTTCCTTCTTCACCTTACCCCCAACTTACCCAGGAAACCCCACGTCACCAGCGCACGCCGGGTGCGTCGCGAGAGCGCGGGCCAAACACTCGTAAGTCATAAGCACGCGCCGCCGACACCCGAAGGCCGAGGCTATGACGTCTCCTAGAGGCGCCGTGATGACGGTAGAGAAGAGGGTCAAACCCCGCCCCCTTCCTACCCCCATCGCGAGGCCAGGGGGGGGGGCGGCTTCTATGGGCGGGAGCCAAGGCTTTAGGTAGGGGAGTCGCCCTTAGTTGATGGAGGGGTGGACTCGGGAGCAGGTGCTAGGGGCCGAAGGAAGCAGAACCACTTTCAAGCCACACAGGCTCATTCTCCGAGTAGTGCCGTGCTGCCACTAGCCCCATGTACAGCACCAGGGGCTGCAGTAGGCCCGTGCGTCAGGGGGGGAAGAACAGAAGGTTGCTACCTTGTAAACAAGGTTCTTCGAGATGGCTCCGACCATTCTCACAAATGGGTTTGCGCATGCGCGCCCTTCTCCTACCGGCATATACCAAGCTCATATTCAAATTCGTCGTGCGAAGGCACGCCCCCAATAGTATATAAGGCGCCCTCCCGCTCGTACCCAACAGTTCCTTCCAACCCAAGGCTTATAGAAGAAAATTCCAAGCGGGGTAGGAAGGGTGGGTATTTGTGAGAATGGTCGGAGCCATCTCGAAGAACCTTGTTTACAAGGTAGCAACCTTCTGTTCTTCTTCGAGTGGCTCCTCCCATTCTCACAAATGGGAGAGTACCAAGCCTAGAGATAGGCGGAGGGGGAATTTCTTCTTGAGAAACTGTATGATTCCTTAAAGCCTTATCGAGGAATAAACTTTATTAGTTG
>QEPC01012864.1:1618652-1636046 GCA_003113815.1 Sphenodon punctatus | reverse complement strand
TATCCTGTTTAAACTCCTGGTTTTCACATTCAAATCGCTCCATGACCAAGTTCCCCCTTACCTCTCGGACCTAATCTCCCTACGCACTCCTGCACGTGCTCTCCGCTCTTCCTTCGTCCCCTCCCTCGCTCTCCCTCGTTTCTCCTGCTTGCCTAACCACCTTCGACCCTTCTCCCTCACTGCCCCCCATGCCTGGAACTCCCTTCCCTGCCCACATTCGCCTTGCCTCTGCCCTCCGCTCCTTCAAATCCCTCCTCAAGGCCCACCTTTTCCTTGCTGCCTTTCCCAATGCCTGTTAGTTTTCCCCCGTACACTTACTGTCGGCCCTCCTCTGCTGACTGCTGCTACCAACCTCTTTGTAACCAAGCCAAACATACGCACCTGAGATTTCGCATCCGCTTGAATGTTTGTCTGTCTTCTCCCCTGTCTCTCCCACTGTCCCCTCTCCCTGTCTCCCCCCACTTTGTTTTTTAGATTGTAAGCCACAGGCAGGGACCGTGTCTAATTCTATGTTCTGTACAGCACCAGGTCACACGACTGGCGCTATATAAGTGTTTATAATAATAATTCGTATAATGCCCCTGCTTTTTAACTGGCTGTGCCTTAACTTGACTGTAAGCTCCTTGGAGCAGGGACTGTATTTGATGTTCTGTGTATCTGTACAGTACGGTGTAGGACTGATAGCATTATAGAAATTATTAGTAGTACTGTGTCATTTTCTGACCAGTGAAATCCAAAAAGGAACACATAAGCAACCTGTTTCACGTATAGGGAAATGCTGTGCATTTTAAGCGCAAGAGCACACACACACACACACACAGTTATTTATTTATTGAAATTTATATTCCATCCTTTCCCAAAGCTCCGGGTGGGTTACAACATAGAAAGAAAAATGAATATATATACACATATATATACACACACACACACGCCTCTCACCATCTGCCAAATACTTGCCTGTATATAAAAGTCTACATTGCCTCCAACAAAATGTTCAGCCTTGGGCTTTGGCAGACCTGTAGGAGAAGGGAGTTCCATAAGTGTGGAGCCACTGCCAGGAACTCCTCTGAGTGCCATTTTATGAACTTTGACATGTCGATGGCATGGGCAAGATGGTGCTCTTGGCTGACCATAGGGGAACAAGGCTCAGGCACTTTGAGTTCTGGTCCCTGGTCCCACATCAAAAATAAGGGATACCATGTAGTTATGGGGTTCTAAAATAAGGCATATTCCCTAAAATGAGACATCTGGCATCTCTACCTGCTTCCAACATGCTCAAAGCCGTTTATTCCAGAGTACCCCCATTGAAGTCAAACAAAATCCTTTACAAAGGGCTATCCCAACCTTTGACTCTGCTCATAGCTGTGCCAATGCAAGTTGGGTGATGGCTCAGCAGCTCCAGGTGCATCTGGATCGGGAATCCCCCAGGAGTCTGGTTTTCGTCAGGGTTACAGCACAGACTATGCTTGTGGCCTTGGTCGACGTCCTCTGCTGTGAGATGGACTGGGGCAGTTCAACCCTTTTGGTCTTGTTAGATCTGCTGGCTGCTTTTGATACTGTTGACCATAAGTTGTTGGTGGCCCACTTGCAGAACCGTGCTGGGATGAGTGGAATTATTCTTGAATGGTTCCGTTCTTTCCTGGCCAGAAAGACTCAGCATGTGGTACTGGGGGACTGTTCTTCATCCCCGCAGGATCTCATGTGTGGTGTCCTGCAAGGATCTATTCTGTCCCCTCTCCTGTTCAACCTTTGGGTGAGGCCACGAGCGGGTTTGGTGTCATCAATATGCTGACAACATCCAACTTTACCTCTTGTTTTCAGCCGACCCAGGTCTGGTAGTCTTGTTGCTTACCCGGTTTGGCAGCTGTGGGGGATTGGATGAGGATGAGCCATCTGAAGCTGAATTCCTGACAAGACAGAGGTGATGCTGGTGGGGAGGGCTGAGGGGGTGAAGGTCCCCGTCCTTGATGGGATTCATCCCTCCCTGGTCCTGCAGGTTCGTAAACTGGGGGTACTCCTTGATTCGCAGCGCCGCCTGGATGGGTAGGTGGCGGCTGTGGTGAGGAGTGCCTTTTGCCAGTCACATGTAGTATGGCAGCTTCGGCCGTAAATTTCAGACTCCGACCTGGCCACCATCGCCCATGCCTTCATCACCTCAAGACAGAACTATTGTAATGCGCTCTATGTGGGGTTACCCTTGGCAACAGTTTGGAGACTGCAGCCGGTGCAGAACATGGCAGCCCGTCTCCTTACGGGGCGGGACCCCAGAAGCATACACCTGTATGTAGCTCTCTGCACTGGCTGCCTAGTCTTCCAGGCCCGATTCAAAATGTTGGTTCTTACCTATGAAGCCCTAAATGGCCCGAGCCCCACCTATCTGTGGGACTACCTCACCCCCCGGATCAGGCCCTGGGGTCTGCTGGGGGCACCCTTCTTGAGGTCCCCTGTGTTTAGTGGGGGGCAACATTGGAGAGGTATTCTTTGTGGTTACGCCACGGCTATGGAACTCCCTTCTGGTGAGTATCCGTTTGTACCTGGAACTTCCCTCCTTCAGGCGCCATTGCAAGACCTGACTTTTTCATCAGGCTTTTGGCAGGGGAGATGGATAATGGGAGGGGGTTGGGGTGGGAATTGTTTTCTGATTTTTGAAACCTTTTAGATGTATTTTATATTGTATTGTTTTAGTGGTTTTATTATAAGCCACGCCAAGCTGTCCGAGGCAGGAGGGGGCTGGTTAAAAATCCCTATATACATAAATAAAAATAAGTCTCTGCTTTCCATTCTGGCAATTTTCTGCGTTTCCCTGCATTGTGGGAATCTGAATCACTAAACAGGATCAAAGTTCACTATGAGCCCAGCCCAGCCGCAAAGCACGCACAGATGGGGAGGTTGCTAACACTCCAATCCTTGGAGTGAGGTGGGCTTACCTTGGTTAAGCCCACATAGCCGTTGGCCCAGTACAGGACACAAGCCACTCCCCAAGAACCAAGGCTGTGCCTGGGCAGTTAGATCCACTTCACAGGGTCTTTTTAGACAAGCCCCTCCCCACCCATCATGCAGGTTGCAGGGTCACATTGGTGGCCTATGCAGCCCTGCAACACGCATAACAAGTGGGTGATGGGTGGGAAGGCACTAGTCTAAAAAACACCCACACATACTGGCTGTCACTTCCCACCTGCTCTGCTGTACAACACTGAGGCTCAGAGCCCAGAAAGCAAGTAGCTTCCCCACTCTCCCCAAAACCTCATGCTTTCCAAAGAAATGTTTTGATTTTCTGTAAATTTAGAATTGATACCAAGTCATCTGCACTGCCTGTCTATGAACCTTTGTCCAAGAACATAGGAAAGCATTAATGCCAGAAGCACAGTAGCTGCTTCATCCTAACGTTCTGATATTAGCAAAGCTGTAGTCCATAGACAGATGCAAAACCCTTTCTGGTGACAGATTCAATGACAGGAAGAAAGACTGCAAGCAGCTTTAAAACTGATCGATCCATTGTATCCTTTTATTGTCACATTGGGGAACAGTTACAAAGAGAAGCTGCCAATAAAGTGCAACCCCCTCTAACCAGGACATTTTTATTGCAAGTCGGTTGGACTTTTAAAAACCCACACAAATATTTAATCCAGTCATTTTGAGATAGGAGATACTTTATAAGGGGCAAATATGAATAACCACACTAACCCTAGAAGAAACTACAGTAGAGACTCACAAATCTGGACACTTCAAAATTCTGGGCTTCCACTATGTCTCAACCATCCCACCCCACCCCCGGGACAAAACAAGGTGGCTTCAATGCACCCAATACTGGGATTGGCAGGTAAGACGGAGCACCAGCCCTGGGCTGGAGACAGACTGCAGCTCTGAGCACCAATCAGCTGTTTGCACTAGAAGCATTAGGAGTTGGCATGCAAGGAACCTTGTATAATTCTGCTTCCAGTGAAAGATTCTGCCCCGTCTCCCAGCAGCTAGAGTCTGGGTTACACCTTAAAGCCTGGAAATTATAGCAGTGGGTCTCACACTTTTCAGACAGTGCCTCCTTCGTCTTGTCTGTGGTAATTAACACCGCCCCAGCACCACATACCTTGCACCTTCTCCCACCTGCCACCCTGTCTTTAGCCCTCTTCTTGCTCCTCCTGCCATTCTGTATCAGAGCAGCTGAAGTTTTCAAACTAGCACCAGCTTGCTTATCTCAGGAACACAACTGTCAGTTGGTGGCAGCAGCAGTAGTCAGAATTCATGATACAGGAATGTGCAAGACCACTGCCATTTTGGAAGTTGCCACTAGGAAAGAGCTAGGGGTTTGGCAGTGCAATCCCTCATCCCTCCTCTCCTCCCCCACAGAAACATCCTTGTCTGGAAGACAAGGGAAGGAATTGTTACTTTCTACCTGGCCCTGAGCTAGGACTCATCTGGAGTACTGAATCCAGTTTGGGGTGTCTCACTTTAAGAAGGCTACTGACAAGCTGGAAAGGGTTCAAAGGAGAACAACAAAGATGACAAAGGAGATGGAAGGAAAGAACTAGCTATGTTTAGCTTAGAAAAAAAAAAAAGATGGAGGCAAAATGGTGCCCAATTCTTTCAGGTAATGGAGGATGAGACTACAGAGAATGGGCTTAAATTAACATGAGAGATTGATTTATTTATTTCATTGTATTTACATGCCAGGCTAAACATTGAGAATTAACCTACAAGGACAGTAAGGCAGTGCAATAATTTGCGATGGGCAGTTGTGGAGGCTCCAACCCTGGAAGTAAACAGGTGAGAGAGTCATTTCAAGAACAGTATAGGTACTGTGGATCCTGCTTAATGGCAGGAGGGGCCTGGACTAGATATCCTTTAGAGTTCCTTTCTTCCAGCTCCACAGCTTTTCCATTTCATCAGCCTGTCCTCCTTGCACTGCATTCAGCCAACCAGCGCAGAAATACACAAACAAGCCCTGCCAGCCATACACGCAGTAGCACCTTACTCCAGGAGTAGCTTGCAGAACCACTACTAATGGTGTGTAAGGCTAGCAGATCCAATCCCATAGTTTTGGGCTCATCATCTGGTATTAAATGCCAGCTGCTTCCCCACATTCCCCATGCATCCCCCTCCCTCTTATCTGATATATCCCTCAATGGGGAGGCGAAGGTAATCTTGCAGGGACAGAGGCAGTTTCAGCTGACTGATGCCTGAGCTGCACCATATACCGAGGTGTTTCCGTAGAGCACAGCGGGCCAGGTGCTGCAGCTGACGGGGTTGGTTTACCATCCGGAGGGCCGAGTCATAGAAAGTCCTGTGTTTCTGTCAACATAGAAAGAACAGTGCAAGGTTCCTTCTACATATACTTCACAGATGAAAATAGCTACAAGCCTCCACCACACACGAGTACACACTTTTCTCAAGATATTATGCTGAAGGTAGCGGGAGGTCCAGTTATGTTCCCTCTCCCACTACCAGGAAGCAGGGGGAGAAAGCAGAACACAGAGAACAGAATCATGTGTGCGCTGTTTCTTGTCATGTGCACCATTGCCTGTCCCCTTCTACACAGCTGGGACCCTTGCAATGTTGGAAAAGCAGTGCAAGAGGCCAAAACACAGTACTGTACTGGGCGAATCAGCAAACCTACAGTGAAAACAGACATGCACCTTAACTCTGCTTTAAGATTTCTTATGCATGTTGCAGGGCTGCATAGGGCACTAATACAGCCCTGCAACATGCATAAAAATGTTAAAATGGTCTTCAAGAGGAGTTACGTAAATGTCTCTTTTTACCCTTAGAAAGGCCCTGCCTGGACACTCAGCCCCCGAGTTTAAGGCTTTTAGAAGTATGGGGCAATGGATGCGAGGGCCCCAAACCTGAGATGAGTCATGGTGACTATCCCACAACTGCTGCCTTCAAGATTGTGTTAGGGGAGTAGAGTCCCCTAGTCACATGCAGTCTATGGCTAGTAGCCAGCAGTGGTGGACCACAAGGGGACTGGACATGCCAGTGTTCTCCCAATCTTGAAAGGAGCTGCTGTGGGATATAGTTACAACCACCACATAAGGTTGCCACCTTTTGCAGTTTGACTCCGAGACTCCCATTTTGGCCTGTGAGAGACTCTGGGACAGTTGCCCAAGGACTATGTTATAGCAGGGTTGCAGTTTGATCCTGGGACTCCCATAGGCCAAAGTGGGAGTCTCAGGATCAAATTATAAAAAGGTGGCAACCCTACTATAACATCTCAAAGACCACCCATTCCTTTATGTCTGTTTGCAGCCTCTAAGGTTGGCCCAGGGCACCCTCTTGCAAGTGTCAACTGACCATGAAGCTGTTAGAGCAAGGGTGCACACAGGGGGGCATTCTTGGTTGCTGCCCCACAATTATGGCACTCCTTCCCTTTGGAGATTTACCTAAGCCCAAGCTTGCTCGTCTTCTGGAGGAGATGCAAGACCTTTTTGTTTGGCCGGGCGTTTGACAAGCAGGAATAGGGTTGTGTGAGACTGGGTATGGGGGTTTGGAGAGGTGGGTCACCAGATGGTAGGTGGGTAGCTGGGATGATGTTGGGGTTTTAAGTTTTTTAATGTATATTATTGTATTTTATATTTTCAATGTTGTATGCCGCCCTGAGTTTTTTTTGAGAAAGGCGGAGTAAAAATGTAATAAACGAACAGTACAACTGTCCCCTCCCTACCCCCCATTAAAATGAGGTCTGTTGTCTTTCTGTCCCCACGCACTTCACGCAAAAAACCAAGAATGGCCTTCTACTTGGGAGCCATTGGTTCCCGAGTGACTAGAGAGTATCAGAACCCAAATTAGCTAGACTCCCTACTCCTTTGTCTTAGAACATTTCCCCATTCAGGAACATAATCAGTACTGTTGCCCCAGTGTGTGGGAGCCACTGATCTACATGGGGAATGGTGACAGGCCCATAGGCCTGTTTCCTCCAGCTTTTGGAGCCAGTCTCCTTTTCCCATCCAGCACCTGCCATATTCCCCTTCAAAATTGGAGCATGAAATGGGATGGAGGGGGAAGAGAAAAGAGCCGGAAAGGCAAGCACGGTAGCACTGTGGGCAAAGCATCCATCTCCCACACACCCCTCCCTGCTCCCAATTAGCTGGACCAAAATACTCCACTGCTGACCTAGTCCTCTCTCATCTGTGTGGGACTGAACCCCCAAGAGTGTTGTCCCAAACCATTGCTCCTTGCTAGCTAGAGGGTCTCAATCTTCTAGTTGCTGAACATGTTACTGCAGTGAAGCCCTGCATTCTTGAGGTTATTCATGCAAAAGAGAGGTTCAGAGAACTAACAAATCCCTTCCTTTCAGAGGCAGAGCTAATGTGGGACTAACCCTTGGAAGATCTCCAGCAAGCCTGGACAAGTTCTGATCATCAGATCTAGCTTCTCACCCTTCATTAATCCATTTCCTTGCTGTTCTTTCATGATCCCCTTGTAACTAAACTAAGTGCATGCACTTGGAACTTCTCAGCTTCATAAAGCTAGCCCCATCTCTCCCTATGTTCCCTTCTCCCTTGTCCATTCTAAGATGATTGCAAGCTCCTCAGGGCAGGGACCCATCTCTATAATCATGACTGTTCAGTGCTAGGCACATTGCTGGCATAATACCACCAGCACCTAGGTTGGAAATAATACTTTGCTGTTGTAAAACAGGTTCCAGTGGTGGCAAAGTCCCCAGAACCACCTTATACATCCTGCCATCCTGGTTAAAGGTTGACAAAGATGAAATGGGCCACAGGGACAGAGCACTCTACCCAGCAGCATTGGCACAAGTCAGAATGCCTGTGGGTGGGTGGGTGTCATAGCCCCAGATGTACTCCATCCACAGATAAAGCAGCCTCCATGGCTGACATTTAGCACCAAAAGGTCACATCTCCACCCCTACATGGTGCAAAGTGAGAGGGAACCTTACCTGCCACATCTCAGGTGGCACGACTTCCACCCAGGAATCGCAGGACAGGATCAGATCATAGAAGTTCAGGACAACCTCCAGAGTCTGGGGTGACAAGGAACAGAACTTCAGCATCTAAGGAGGAAGTAATTAATCACAGAGACAATGAGAGAAAGAACACATGTAAAGAAGCAATGAAGGAGGCATGTCCATTGCACAAAGGGATCAAAGAACCTACAGGGAAGTGACAGCCAGAGCACATGGCACAGCTGTCTGGGATGCAATTTAAGAGTGCCCTGGACTCCCTGTCACAGGTTTAAATCTCACCAGGGTCAGCTCTTCTTTCCAACCAGACACAAGAGACTGAAGGCAGACTCCACTCACACCCTCTTCCCAACCCCCTCCCCAAGAGCAGGAATAGAACCCAGGAGTCCCAACTTTCCCCAACCCCAGGCCCAAGAATAGAATCCAGGAGTCTTGGCTGCTAAGCATCAACCCCACTTCACTCTTTAGAACCTGGCAGTTGGGATTAGCAGTGCTTTAGCCTCAGAAAAGCCCCTCCCTGGCACACCTTCCCCCTTACCTTGGGGTGGATAGCAGCAGCCCCATGGCTGAGCAGGGTGGCTATGACCCTCTCTGGCTGCCCCTCCAGGTAGTCCTCTACCGCCTGCAGGGCACAGTCCATGGGTGTGTAGCCGGCACAGTTACTGACATTCACCTTCGCTCCGTGTTGCAGTAGCAGCTCCACAATGCGGGGATGGCAGTTACCACAGGCATTGTGGAGGGGTGTGTGGCTTTTCCTACCAGCCGTCCTAGCATCTGCCCCACACTCCAGCAGCTGCTTTGCTACCCGGTAGTAGCGGCCAGCCTCTTCAGGCTTGTCAGCACTGGCACAGGCCGCATTCAGGGCTGTCTCCCCTTCCCGGTTGCGGTGGGCAAGATCGGCACCATAGCAGAGGTACAGCCTCACATGTTCATCCAAGCCATGCTTGGCAGCCACATGCAGTGGAGAAATACGTTGATCCTTGGTGCTCAGGTTCACCAGTGCTCCATGCTCTAGCAACAGCTCTGCACACCTGCAAACACACAGCTAGGCTCAGTAGGGCACCCTGTACAACAAGCTCCTTGCACTGATCTGTGACCTGAGACACCTGGGTTTGAGTCTCGTATCTGCAGTCTAGCAAAACCTGTGGAACTCATCGTTACAGGACGCGATGATGGTCAATTACATAACTGGGTTCAAAAAAAGACTGGCGAGATGGAGGATAAGTCAATCAACAGCTATGAGTAAGTTGGTCAGGGTATAAGATAGGATGCTGTGATTCAATGGGACTACTACTATTAATTATTTAGCATCAGCAATGTGCCTGGTGCTGAACAGTCGTGATTAGAGAGACAGGTCTCTGCCCCAAAGGGCTTACAATCTGGAATGGACATGGGGAGGGTCAGAGATACATTAATGAAGCAGAGAAGTTGCAGGTGCACATGCTTAGCTTAGTTACAAGCAGAGGAGGGGGATCGTGAAGGATGAGACAGTACTACTGAGAAGCATCAGAAAACAATCTGTGTGGGTGAAGTGTTAGAAAAAGCCTGGCAGAAGAAGTAGGTTTTTAGGCGAGATCTGAAGGTTGGGAGGAAAGAACCAAGAGTATGTGTTCAGGAAGGAGTTCCAAGCAAAAGGGTTCAAAAAAGGGGGACGGGTGAGAAAATGGTTTAGGGAGCAGGAGACTGACACAGGTGAGAGTGGTGACAGAGGAGTGAAGTTCCTGGTTGCATGTGCCCTAATTTCCTGTTATGAAAGATGGGGAGGAGAAAAGCCACAAAGAACCTTTAAGGTGAAAATGAGGAGTTTGTGCTGGATGCAAGGGAGGGGAGGGGAGGAAAGGAGCCAATGGAGGGGTGTGGTGGATGATCTTGGCAGCAGGGTGTTGAACAGAAGTGAGGATCAAGGTAAGGGCAGAGAAGACCAGTAATACAGAGGTTGCAGCAAACAAGGTGAGATATGACTGAAGTATGGAATAGACTCCTAGCAGTGGAAGTCATAGGGGCCAAATTTTAGCAATGTTATGCAGGGGAAGTGACAGGCCTTAGCTACAGATTGAAAGGAGAGGGAGGAGCCTGGATAGTGAATAGGGAGAAGGGGTTGAAGGGAAGTAGAGTTGTCTTCAACATGTTAAGCTTAAACTACTCCCAAGAAAGGAGTTTGTGGATCACAGGCACTAGCTGGGAAGCTTCAGAGACAAAAAGTGCCTTAGAGGCTTCCATTCATAACCCACCAATACCCCACTGGCTGGAGCAATGGCCCAAGGATTGACTTTAAGACCCTATGAACCATTAACACAATCCTTTACCCATTGAACTCAATACCTGGCCCTTGCATCTTATCACATTAACTCCCCCTCCAAGCCAGGATCCACCCCATCCTCCCCGCTAGACCAGACCCACGGTAAGGTTTCCTGGGAGGTACACAGGTGCAACGGGGCCAGCCCCTCTTCCGACAGCATGTTAGCATTCGCCCCGTAGTTCAGGAGGAGCCAAGTGCAGTCAGCACGGTGATTGATGCAGCTGTCATGAAGAGCGGCCTTTCCACCGATGATGGCATCCACCTCTGCCCCCTGCATGATCAGGTGCTTTACGCAGTCTTGGTACCCTCTGGCCGCCGTAATCCGTAATGGGGATGTGTGCTTCTTCTGGGGGTTTAGCACCCACAGCCCTGTGGAGGAAGAGAATTTTTAAATAGCCTTTTTATAAAATAAAAAACATCAACCAAAATCACACCTCAACACCACTCCCCACCCCTCCTAGGGGATGGACAAACCAAAACAGAGAAAAGCAGAACTTCTTGTCTAAGAACAGTGAGTCTGTGGTGAAGCTGGGAATGGAGTCCTAGCTGCCAGACCCCTGAAATTTTACCAACCCAACAGCCCCTCCCTGGAGCTGGAAACAGAACTCGCCAGTCCTGGCTCCCAATCTCTTCTTCTGCTCCCAAGCACAAAACATCCTCACCACATGACACACACCTGGGAATACAACCCAATCATCTTGGCTTCCAAGTTTTCAGTTCTAAATCACCTAGCAAAGGACTTTTTAAAACGGGCTGTGGCTGAGGATGGAGATGTGTGTGTCCACAGACGCGCTGCTGCAGGGGCGATGCAGGTGCACACAGACCCATGGAGCAGCCTGCATTTTTGCCAGTTGCTCCATGTGAGGATGATGAATGGAGGTCCAAGGAGGTGTGTGTTATGTGGTAGCGCGCCTGCTCGCCCACCCGCCACTGCTTTCAACTGGATGCACCCATTCATATCCACTGCATGGGCATGAGTGGGTGCTTCTTGTTTAAAAAGGGCCAAAGAATTGAGTCAACAACATGAGTCCTCCTCACCCCACATTCTCCTCCCACCACTAGGATGACAGGACCCAGGGGTCATGACTCCATAAAGGCCATTGCTGCCTCTTAATTCAACCTTGCAATAAAGTTGGCATAACTCTCTCCTTCCATGAAGGACCCAAATGCAAAGCCCCATGATTGTGCAGATTTTGCCCCCACCCCCAATTTGCAAGCAGAATTATGAAAAATAACTATTAAATTTACATTTTTTTATACAAAATTTTATATCCTGCCCCCTCCTGCCTAACAATGGCTCGGGGTAGCTGCAATTGCATTTCCCAGAATACGTGCAAATGTATTTCCCAGAATGCCATTCCATCAATTTTTAACTTCTTGAAAAACACACAAGATACAGGGTAGGCAATGGAGGCTTAGGATCCACTTTCAGCCATCAGGCACCTGTACTGTGGCTCTTACTGGAAATGGCTGCCTGGAGATGTGTTCACGAGGCTCCCTCAGGAGCAAGAGAAGCCAAGCTGTCATTTCCACTGCTGCTGGAACCTCCTGGGGGCTGTAGGAGCAGGGTCAGTGACCCTGAGCCACTATTGTTGCTGCCCTTACCTGCCAAACTGCTTGGGAGCTGGAGCTTTGATGTAGGGGTGGGAGGAAGGTGGGGAAGCCCTGCAACCATCAGTGTAAAGTGCCTTGTGGCTCTCTGAGATATGAAAACATTGGCAAGTGGCTCTTGGGCTTGGGAACTTTCAACTTTGTTGCTAGATCTGTGTAGTACAGGTTTGGGCAGAGGGAAGGGGGAGGAAGGACATCACTGGGGGGGGTTGTAGGCTGCTCCTCTTCAGCAGATGTGACACAGGTCCGTTTTGCTGGAATTTACATGAGCCACTAACAGTGCTGGCATGCCATTGGCTAGCTCACAGTGCTCCCCACTCAGACTATAAATCTGCACTGTAAGAGGCAGTTTCTGAGACAATTTAATTAAATGCAAAATTCTGCAAAACCAGATACAATAGCAGCATGCAGAATTCATGGGGCCCTGCCTGTAGAGATCACTCCCTTTTAGATGGATCATTTACCAGGACAGCAGGGCTAAGTGCAAATGCCATCAGCAACTGTGACTCCACACCCACCAAGACCAACACTCCCTCTCCCCAACCAGCTTCTTCACTCCATGCTACATACCCAGCTCCGCTGACCACACCAGCTCTTCACAGACCGTCTCCACGATCATGTTAGCAGCAGTCTCATCTTTGAAGATGTTCTTGATCTGCTGCAGCTGCCCAGTGTACAGGGCATTGTGGACAGCAGGGTCTCGGCAGTACTGGGGACGCCGGGTGGGCTTGGAGAGTAGCAGGGAGCTCCTGGCAGCTGATGGGTATCGCCTGCTCATGCATTGCCGGGACAAGGCCCTCCGACGATCTTCCCACTCAAGCAGCTCTCTCTGCAAACGCAGGGAGCGCAGGGTGGAGGAAGTGAACACAAAAGTCTCCCTTGACATTCTCCAAGGTGCGATACAGCCTATTTTCTCCAACAGCCCAAATTCCACACACCCCACCAAAAGTCAGTAGATTAAGGAGCTCCTGCAGCCACCTCAGCACTGGGCTATAAATATGGTTAGGAGAGTCTACCTCTGGATGCATGTGTTTATTCCAGAGAGCAAGCCAGGCTATAAATAGAAGAGAAGCTTACCCTAGCAGTAAACATAACTTTGTGCAGGGTCATCTTCCCTACACTGCCCAGATCAATTAGCCTCTTTATGGGTGTCAGGAGCAAGGTGAACAGAGACCAAGGATGAGCCTGTCAGTTTCTGATCCCCCTAAGTGTTGGCAGGGTGAATGCCCTAAGTACTTGCAGAGTGTGACCCTTTTGTGAAGGGGTCACTTGCATAAAACCAGTGGCTCGCTGAAAAATCGAGTCCAAGCCCAACATATGTGGATTACCTCTGTCCCTGCGGAATGTCATGATGCCATAGTACCCCACCAGGGTGGGAACATGCCAGGAAAGGGGGAAAGTGGAATGCCTTTACCCCACCACTTTTTCAACATGGTATTTCACGGGGGCATGGTGCTATATAGGGAACCCAGTCTGATCTGGGTCTGAGAGACTTGAGCCAGGAAGGCTTCCAAACTGGATCCAATAGGACCAGTTGGGTCCCCCCACGCTTGGGTTGATCCACAGAACTCTAGAGCAGGGAAAGGAGATGCCGGACAGCTGGGGAAGGACTGGCTAGAATAGCTGTACATAGAAGCTCAGGAGGCAGCAGCCACAAGAGAAGAATCTCAGAGAAGGCAGCCAAGAGCGCTGAGACACTGCCAGCCTCAGAACTCCAGGAAGCATGCAGGGCCCTGTATTGCCAATGTTGATGATGATATTGGAAGCAGAGCAGCTGTCTGTGTTTGGGACGGATGGGGAGGTGGAGGTATGTCTCTCATAGCTCCAAAGAGACCATTCAGTCGCCTGGGGCGAGCGCTAAGTAAATGGAGTGATGGGTCTCTATTTTGAGGTTTTGGACTTTTACCGCCTTGTTTAGTGATTTTAGGTCCAGGACCGCTCTCCAGGGACCCGATATTTTCTTTACTAGGAACAGGATTGAATAAAGTCCCTCTCTGTGTTCTGAGGCAGGGACTGGCTCAATGGCCCCTATGTTCACTAGTCTTTGAATCTCCAGGCTCATTGACCAGTGTTTGTCCAGATTTCATGACGTCAGGGATATGCGAAAGAAGCCCCTGGCGGGGTATTTGTATCCCCATGACACAGTCTCCAGTACCCATGTGTCTGATGTAACACTTTCCCACCCTTTTGAGAATAGTAGCAGGCATCCTTCGAGCTGCGGGTCGAGCCAAGGACAGGAACTGGAATAGTCACAAGTCCTAGGAGGTCTGGCCTGACTTGGGACACGTGTGTGTGTGCGTGTGGGATGATCTGCCATGGTTGCCTCGTCCCTTCCCCCTCTGTAGTGGGAGGGGTTGTAGTTGAACCTCGGTTCCTCTCCTGCTAGTGTGTGTATGAAAGGTTCTCTAAAACGGATGAAAAATTACTTTAAGTGTTAGTGCTAGAGTAGTTTTTTTCTCCTTATTCACAGCGTCTGCCAGGACTTGGTCCAGTGATGCTACGAATAACCTATCCCTTTTAAACACTCCGTTGACTAGGAGGGAGGTTTTTTGCGTGGGAGTCAGCTTTCCAGATTCTCAGCCAGAGATGGCGGCGGACAGTGATATTAGCTGCCATGCCTCTAGCCACCCAGGTAACCCCATCCATAGATGGGGATTTGTGGGGGGGAAGAACAGGGCATTTGCTTGTTAGAGGCCTTGGATTTGCCCTTGAAGGTCTGCTTCTCTTTACTTTGGGAGGCTACCGCCCCACTGGGACGCTTAGGAGGGAGTTTGGGAGGCTCTTTTTCTCTAATTGCTTGAGGGATTGGAGGATGGAGTTTAGGATCTCGAACTACATGCCTGCTTGTTGGATGAGCTCTCTGGGAGTCCTGGCCAGTTTAAATCATTTAAGGATGGCCCGTGAGCAGTAGGATGCCACCGTGGAGATGTGCAATAGGTGGGATGGGGTGTCATATGACGACTTGTATTGGGCATTGAGGCTGGTCTGCACGTTTGTTCCTTAGGGTAGAGGTACCCTTCTACCGGGAACATGGAGTGGCGCGCTAGGGAAGCACCTGTGGTGTCCACTTTAGGATTTTTAAAAATGGGGACGCTCTGTTTGGAAAATCTGTAAAATGCTCTCCTGGGCTTTGGAGAGCCGCTGCGTTTTGTTAGGTTGCTTCCACTGTTCCTTTATTATTTTTTCTGAAGGCCCTGTCAAGGACTAAGCCCTTTGTGGACTCAGAGGTCCTTGGGATATACTTCCTGTCAGCGTCCTCTTCCTCCTTTGAAGAAGCAGACTCCCCTCTGGGCTCTTTTAAATACATTTTCAGAGGAAATAGTAGGGAGCTCTCTCCCTTGCTCTTTGTGGCCATGAAGAAGGGGGTCCTCCCTTTCTGTGGGTTCATCCGCCATATCCTCTATTGACTCCTGGGAGTCCCCCTCGCAGTAATTCTGTTCCTCCTCAGCTACGCAAGCGGGGGGGGGGCTTAGTCTTAGATCTCTTGGGAGGGGGGGGCTCTCCTCTGTGTCTGAGGTGGTGAGTTTCCCTTCCTCCTCGCCCTCACCAAGGCTCTCCTCCCCTTCTGATGAACCTAGGAGCTCCCTGCTGCTGACCTTCTTTTGGGCCTCTGGGGATTTTTGGGGGGCAGGGCATTTGCCTGTGTTAGAGGCCTTGGATTTGCCCTTGAAGGCCTGCTTCCCCTTACTTTGGGGGGCTGCTGCCCCACTGGGGCACTTAGGAGGCGCTTTCTTTTTCTCCAATCGCTTGAGGGACTGGAGGATGGAGTTCAGTATCTTGAACTGGAGCTTTTCCACTGTGGTGAGGGAAGGGGTCATGTTTACTTGGTGGGTTTCCTCACCCTCTTTGTTCTCCTCCCAATTCTCTTCCTCCTCCTCGACATGGGCCTGTTCCTCCACAATGCGCCTTTTCATTTTTTAATATTTTTTTTGCACGCCCGCATGCTTTTCCTTCCAGTCAATCCAGGGCTGCTACTAAGGCCGTGGGCGGGACCTGACGGCCGGCGGCGGTTTAGAAGCACCTATGCCGCGGTGGGCAAGAGGGGGTGCCAGCTGGAACTCCCTTTGCGCCCGCCCTTCCCTCCAGCCGTGGCTACAGGGACAGATAGGCAAAGATACGAGGAGGCCACTTCAAAGGCCCAGGGAGAAGTTTGTGCCGGGGCTGCTTCCACCAGCTTTAATAAACAGTTTTTTACTGCGGGATGCGGTCCCTAGCTCTAACAGAGGACTGTCCAGTCCCAATCTTTTTTAAAAGGGCAGGAGCTAAAGTACTGCCTGGGGTGCAGAGACACCCCTGCTACCTCCTCGAGACAGACTTTCAACTGGAAACGAAGGGCGTGATCACCCTCGAGCATGCCCAGTTGAACATGTGCTGCCTCCTACTGGCCACGACAGAGATCACTCCCCATGGTGGACAACACCCGGCCTGAAAGAGAATATAGAACAAATGTTGACTATCTTTTTGAGATATTTTAAAGCTGCTATCATGTTCCTCCTTAAACTTCCCATCTCTAGACTAAACCACACCCAAATTTTTCAGCCTTTCCTGGGAAGCACATGGTGAAAAAGACTAGAAACTAAGTAAAAGGTTCTTGTCTTTTCAGCATCAACGCATAACGGAAATCAAAACATTCCAATGTGAAAGGCTGGATTTCTTCCTTTATGGCACTACTGGTAACCTTCAAAATGGGCATCTTTGGTTTTAAACTGATGGTGCCCCTTTAAGATCAGCAATGGGACAGATCATGTTACAAAACAGAGCTATAACTTCAACAGGAGGGGCATGATCTGGCCCTGCTCCACAAGACGTAACCTGCAATCTTGGGGCTACGGCCACACAACACAGGATTGGGAGCAAGATGCCTGCCCCTGCATGGTGTCGAGTACCCCAGTGCCAAATGAATTTGGAAGGAAGAAGGTTCAGGGATACTGGAGCCTCCCAACTGGCTCCCTCCCACCATGATTGAGGCCTGCAACTTGACCTGCAGGGGTTTTTTGTTTTATTTATTTAAGACTTATATCTCGCCCCTCCTGCCCAAAGGCAGCACAACATAAGATAAATCTACAAATTTTAACACAAATCATAAAAACTCACCCTCCCTCCCAAACCCATCCTCCCCCCACCAAAGGCCTGGCAGAACAGCCAGGTCTCACACAAACGTCGAAACGACAGGAAGGTGGGGGCCAACCGAGCCGCCTCTGGGAGCGAATTCCACAGCACGGGGGCAGCCACTGAAAAAGATCTCACATCAGTGGCCACCTGCCTCACCCGGGGAGCCTCCAAAAAGGCCCCCACGGACGATCTGAGGGGTCGCACGGGCACATGGGGAGTGAGGCGGTCCCACAGATAGGCAGGGCCCAGGCCGTGAAGGGCTTTAAAGATAAAAACCAGCACCTTGAAACTAGCCCGGTGCTTTATATGCAGCCAGTGCAGAGCCCGGAGCACTGGTGTCATGTGTTCCCTGCGGCCCGCCTCAGTAAGGAGACGGGCCGCGGCATTCTGCACCAGCTGCAGCCTCCGGACCAGCTTCTCGAGCAGCCCCACGTAGAGCGCATTGCAGTAATCC
>QEPC01012864.1:1590458-1616824 GCA_003113815.1 Sphenodon punctatus | reverse complement strand
ATTTGGGACAGGCCCATGGTTGTCATGGAGGCCATGAACTCATGCCTCACTCCTCCAAGATTGGTGTCAGTGTGGATGTTAAAATCCCCCAGGACCACTAATTTTGGGGTCCAGAGGATCACATCAGACACCAAATCAGCAAGAGCATGTAGGGATGCCGCCAGGCAATTGGGTGCACGGTACACCAGCAGCACCCCTAATCTGTCCCCGGCCAAATCCAACACAAGATGGAGGCACTCAACAGCTGGTGGAGCCTGCACCGGATACCTCCTAAAAGACAGTGCATCCTTGATAACAATAGCTACCTCCTCCCAGCTGATGCTGCACAGAGAACCCAGCCGGAACAAGATCGGCCAGAATAGGGCCCGATTCGTTGTCCAGCCAGGTCTCTAATACACGCGAGGTCGGCGTCCCACTCCAGGATTAACTCCCGGATGGTAGATGACTTATTAACCACTGACCTCGCATTGGGCCAGGCTCCTCAGCTGCCTGAAATCCCACCCCCTAACAAAGCACTGTGACATCATAGCATTCTGTAAGGGTGCTTGGTCACACTGGAAAGGGGCAGAGATACACCTCAGTCCTGCCTCCTTTTCAATATGCCCCACCCCTTACAAAGCACTGCAATGTCACAGTATTCCATAAGAGGCATGTCATACTGGAAGGGCAGAGAACATCTTAGCCTGTCCCTTCAGACATAGTTCCACCCCTTATGGAGAACCATGACATCACAGCACTGGATGGGGGAGAAGAGCCATCCATACACATTGGGCCAAGGCTCCAAAGCCCAGCTGCATTGGGCCCAACGCAGTCAGGCCTGGGGCCCAAGTTTCCAACCAGAGTCAGGCAGGAATCCAAGGAAAGGCAATTATACGTTTACGGTACAGACCATTCATTTAATCAGACAGAAGGGGAGCCAGCAGCATGGCCAACATAGATAGCCAACAAGGACGTCTCCCATAGTAAAGGCACTGGAGAAATAGCTAAGGCAGCTTCGCCTCACATCAGCATCACACACACACACATAAAGATGCTTAAAGAAAACAAGGCAGCACAAGAGTCACTTTTCTGTTCAGCTGCAAGCCAGTCCCAATTCCCCCAGCCCCAATGATGAAGGTACTTTGCCTAGGAAGCTGGTCCCGCTTGCCACTGGCTGCTCTCCCTGGCTGAGAAGAAGTCCTCTGGCAGCTCTCCGAGGAGTCCATCAAGGTCATCTGCACAGAAATGAAGCAGCAGTTAGGAGAATCAGCCATTCCCCATTCTCCCCCCCACCCCCCCAAGAAAGGATTCTGAAGTCTCCCCAGGGACTCACCTGCATCGCTAGAGCAGCAGCATAAAACAGTCAACTGGTGCGCTCTCATACTCAGGCTGTGAAGATTCACTTGCCTGCTCACTACGGACAAGTGCCCATTTGAGCAAGTGAGTGGATACCACAGCTCAGCAGGCGGCCCAACTTCCTGCACTTGCTCCCACCCCCAACCCCCCCATCTGTACTTCAAGTCCTCAGACAGGACTTGCTATACAGGGGAGCTCATTCTTCTTTGCCTCCTTCCTTCCATATTGGCAGGTAGGTTTCTATCAATGGAGTAGTGAGAAGAGGCTATAAGTAATGACAGCCCTGACATTTTATATCTGCAATTCCCCAACGCTGCTTTTCTTCTTTGCTCCCTAAAAAAATATTTTAGCTTCTCAATTAAGTATAGGGTTATGTTTAGTATGTTTATACTGTGTTACTGATGTGTGTAATGCAATTTAAAGCAAAGTAAAAAAATAAAGTTTAAAAACAGAGTATGTGTATCCATTAATATAATGTAAAAGGTTGCTAATTAGGTAGCTATTACATGCTGGAATTTTGTACGTGGAATATTTTAATTGTTATTGACTGGATGTAAAAAAAGTCAATCAATCCAAAGAAAGGGAGAAAAGGTAAGCTTCCATGACAGACCAGTGTGTATTTCAGATTTTAAAAAACAAACCAACAAAACACTCCTGCTCCTGCTGTCCAGAGCTTTCACACATCTCCACACCTGGACCAAGGATGTTAGAGTGGCGCACACCACACACACTGCCAAGAAGGGGAGCGGCACGGAGCACGTTCACACGTTTCACTGTTACAACTGTTCTTTTCTCCCCTGAGGCAACGGAACAGCTCCACTTACGTTTGCATGTTAACATGGTTTATATCGTATAGGTTGTGAAGCAACTAGTACTGTTTAGTGGTAGGGGGCTCTAGAAAAATAAGGTTACCACCACCACCACAGGTCTGGAAGGATAGCCAAATGGCTACTGTAACATGTGAATGAGCCCTCACATCCAGCTCTCTCCCTTGCAGGTCTGGCATCAAGACTGGAACACCAGAACATGTCCTGCCTTTAAAGTCTCTAGGGCAGAAGTGGGGAAGCTCCCCTCCCCCAAGCCACACTGAATTATAAAAGCTACATGGGCTGGAGAGAGGTGGAGGGGAGAGTCCAGATCTCTATCCCCTGTGCTTGAGTGCATGCCCTCATAGCTGCTCCCTCCTCAGAGTTTCACTCCTTCAGTGCTCAAGGGTAGAGTGCGCATCTCCACCCAAGATCCAGGAGCTGGAAAAGGGCCAAATAAATAAAAGCCAGCGATGGGATGGATTTAGCCCATGGGTAAGGGGTTCTCCATCTCTGCACTTAGAGCCCTAGAAATGGAAGGTAACTGTATACAGGGCAGGTGCTACTACTCCCTACAATGCTCAGTCCTGACCTGCAGCAATCCCTCTCGGGAAGGTCAGCCTCCATGGCCTAGACTGGGCCTTCTCTATTCCAACAGGCACTTAGTAGTGGAGTGGTTGGTGTGTGATGTGTAGGGGGGGGGATCCCCACATATTGTATTTTAAATTGTTTTAAAATTGTCTATATTGTTTTTATTGAATGTTGTTCACCGCCCTGGGGGCAGGGGGGCGGGATATAAATTTTAAATAAAAAATAAATAAATAAATAAATAAATGTGAACACCTGCTGGCTACAAAATAGAACCAAGACCCCCAAGGGCTGCTTTACAGCTATCGGCATGCACCTGCTCTCCAGCACTGCCTAAACTAGTAGTCTTACTTCCTAAGGGCAGGCCTCTTCACTGAGAGATTAACCCTTACCCTACCTTCCTTCAAATTCCTCCCAAAAGCCTACCTTTTCCTGGCTCCTAACCCCTGCTCATTATGAGCCTTCTACTATCAGCAGCAATCCATGTCCACTGCATTTTCCTCCTTGCTGTCAAAGGAGAAAATGCAGCAATCAGCAGCCATGCCAGAAAGGGAGTGAAAGTCTTTGCCCTAACCCCTTTCCAACATAGCTCCATCCCTCTAAAAAAATTCTAGTGGAACCTCACGGTAACCCAGGAAGATGGAGGCTTTTCTCAGGGATGATGTACTTGCAGCTTCTGTATCCTGTCTCTCCCCGTTTAGCCTAGACTGTAAACTCCCCCATGGCATTGATCTGTCTCCAATTAAGGACTGGTCATTGCCAGGCATTTTGCTGGTGCTACATAAATAATTCCCAACAGGTATTGGATTTTTAAATGTAGTCTGTTTTAAAAATCCAACCCCACACATTCCTGAAGAGTTACACACATAAGTAGTTAGAAGCACCCAGACTAAAAAAGCCTGGTTTCTGGGGTCAGGAGAGAGAAGCCGCACTGGTATAACTTTATGCTCGGTGCTGTGTAAGCTCACTGGGAAGTTTGCCCCCAGTCTTCCCTTACCTGCGTCACACTCTTCAGCCCCTGCAGACATTATGTTTGACCCTGGTTTGCCAGCTCTGTGGTCCCCTAAAGGAAGCAGCGATGCTCCAGTCGACTGTGGTGCATTCTGACTCCAGTTGCTGTTCACCTCTGACCTCCATGAGCTCTTAGGTTCAGATGCAGCCTCTGGGACACTGGATGGAGTCTCCTGTTGGAAGGCTGGCAGTTTTTGCACCTGAAAGAACCCAAATGTACTCAAGAGCAGCTGTCATTTCCTTTCTTCTGTTCTGAGCAACACGAATGAATGAATGAATGAATGAAGGCACAAGAGTTTAACAACCGAGTGATACGTCATCATAAACTGGTTTAAAAGCCAGACATTTTTTCCCTCGTATGGAATGCATGGAACAAGAAACATGCAATGCTCCTGGTAATGTTTATGTCAGTACTGTTCAGAAAGTAAGAAAGCATAGCCTGCTCAGATCTACCTGGGAGTTTTAGCAGAAAATCTTGCAGAAGTTCATACCTCAAGCTGTTGTATAGGTGGCAGTAAAGGAACTATATGTCCTACTGTTTCTACTGCCACTCTATCGAAGGGACATAACCTATTGCTAAACACCCCTCCAAAACCTGGGAAGGCAAAACGTTAAACCGTGCAGCTAACATAAGGTTTTTCCCTCGTGGCGAAATATTAGCTTGTAAATAATGGGCCAAATGTCCCATATCTGGGGCTACCTGTAAAGAGAATGTCATATGGGGAGATGCAGCAATCTTACCCAAATCTAACGGTCTGCCTATATCAATTCAATTAATTTATTCGGCATGGGTTTTCGACTTGGCCAACAAAACATATAACAATACAACAATATAACAAAGCATACATAAAGTAAGCCACTAAAAACACACATTTAAAATACCATACTATTGCTGTTAATCAGCACTATCTTCCAACATTATCCAATAAACAAAAATAAGATTGAAATCAGCAACACAACTAGGAACTCATCCTGGTAACACTGCATCATTGGAGCATAACATACCACCGGCCCATAGCTAAGCCAATTAGCCCCCCTACTGTTTAGACTTCATTGACCTACATCATAATAGAGCTAAATCCAATGGTCATAATCCAATATCTCTTGGCAAATGTCATGGGATTGGATGATGCTCTAAATTCAAGTCACAGCTGTCTGCCTATATCACATGACCTTGTAATAACTTCCTTGGTCAAGGAAGCCAAAGGCTTATGGGCTAGGTATTCTGCTGACATGCCCATTTGTAAGAGAGAAGTCTGGATTTCCTTCTTCCAAGGATCCAAAAAGGAATCTGTACCAAGGGTACGTAACAAAGCTGGGCAATATGGGTTTAAAAGACTACACCATAGCCGTAAGGCTTGGTTGATGGCTACCTGCTGCTAACCCATTAGCCCACATTCAACCCTCAGTGCTGCATAGGGGATACCCATAGGTGTGTGTAGAAGTCTCCGAAGGAACCCAGCCTGAATTGGGTTTAATAAATGGGCGTAAAAAGGTGCCCATATCTCAACCCTACAAAACTTTAGCCCTAACTTTGGCCTTGAGCAACACAGTTTAAGGTCTTATTTGGCAAGGCCTTATAAGCAGTGTTCACTGTTTCCCTCTGCTTATAATACCCAGGCCTTGAACCAGCGGCCCTAGTGTTTCTGAAGCTGCATTAAACTCTACAATGTCACCACTGCCCTATGAACCCTTCTCTCAGCACCATCCCTAGCCATGCTCTCCAGTTTCCTGCTTAGCTGGCAAAAATAGGAAGCTGGATGGAGCACCGTGTCATATTTCCTGTGGCCTGCGTTGTTGCTAAGCCCTCTGCCCTGAACTATTGAGTTCCTGCTCTAGACCCATGTGCTTCTGTTCTGAACCTGCTCTAGGTGCCTTGCCCCTTGCTCGAGCTGAGACCCAACCCTGTGCTGGACCCAGATCTAATTCTGCAGTTACTTATTGACTCAAGAGGTCTTGACTAGTTTCGCATCCAACTGTAGCTGTGCAACCTCCAGACCCAACCCTCAAAAAACCCCAAACCACCCTCTAGTAATGGTACAACTATCCAAGCTGCTCCCAATGTCCCCACTCACAGGCCTAGCCAGCTCAGAGCAGAGGTTCTGCCTGCCACACTTCTCCAGATGCCCTGAAGAGACTCCTCCCTGCCTCTGAAGGTGCTGTGACTGTCCTTTGTCTCACCTCTCCACACAGTTGCTGTGACAGCTGTACATCCCCAAGGTCCAGTGGATAAATCTTCACCAGGTTGCTGGGTGTCACATTGAGGTAATGGTTCCGATGGGATGGGGAGAACACACTCACCTGTGGGGCAAAGGGAGAATCAGGGTTGGCACAGTGCTCTGCAGACATTAATCTCTGCACCTGAGAGATCTGAAGCTAGGGGGCCACCTTCCCAGATGCTTTGGCCTGGAAAAGGCAGAGCCACACTAGAAAGGGGACTTGTCCTTCCTGGCTTGACCACACCCCTTTTGGAGCATTGCTGTGTCACAATGCTAAACAGAGGAGCCCATGCAAGAAAGAGTCCCCCACCCCATCGTATTCTTTCCTCCATTACCTGCTTTAACAGCAGTACTGAGCCAGCCTTCAGTTCACTCTGATTCTCCTCCAGCAGCAGATGGTGCACGGTCCCCTGGATCTCTCCTGCAGGTTGGACAGAAAGCACCTATCAGAACACAAGTCACCATCACAGAGAAGCTAAGCCAGTAGAGGCTGGTGCTCCCACTGTGGTGTAGTTTACCATTACAGGAGTCACAGCACCACGAGAAGGCAATCAGCCATAAATCAAGAACGGGGGACGTCCAGTCCATGGGTCAATATGGCTTCGGCTCCCTTTAAATCTGGCTCACTGTGGCTCCTTCATGACTGCTACTGAGACAGCAGCCTACTGTCAGGAGGGTGCTGGAGAAATCTCTGCTTCCTTCCAGCATGCAAGCCTCCGTCCCAGTCTCTCTCCAGCCAGCTTGCATGGTAGGCAGACAGCTGCTTCCTGTTGAAGAGCTCATTAGTGGGCAAGAGCAGTGCCTCCCCCTCCCTCGTCCTTTTTTTGGTGCAGTCCACTTGCCAATATGGCCCCCAAACCAAAAAATGTCATTCCTCCCCATTAATGTGTATCCTGGATCCACTGTAAAATGCTCAAATATGGTACCAGGGACAGATAAGTACTGAAGCTGAAGGGATAATGTCATACTCCAACAGTCAGTCCCTGGAGTCAGGTAGTGATGTGCCCGAATGCACCCTGAAGATTTTGAAGCTTGTAGACTGAGAGGAGTTGCATGAGAGAAGGTAAATGCATTTCAGAGGCTCTCGGACTATGGGTCAGACCCCACGTGGGGTCAAAACATCTGTAGATGGGCGTCGCAATCCCAACTGGTATTTACTACGTTTCCACATATCTTTGTTGCTGGCTGGAGTGACAGGACTACACTTCAGTCTCAAAATAAGGTCCATTTGGGAACCACTGATGTAATTATGCTCCAAAGTCCCAAGCATAGGCCACTACAGGAATCTGAAAGAATGTCTCCTCCCCTATGCGCCATTAGGACTCTCCAAGGTCAGTCAAAAAGGACTACTTGGCAATTTCATCTGTGCACCAGGTTTGCTTGGTGAAGAGGCACATCCAGGGCTGGCCTCGGAATTTGTGGGGCCCAGGGTGAAAATAAAATGCAGGGCCTCTAGCAGTCCCTTCCCCTGTGGCAGTGCTCCCTCGGGGACACCCTCTGTGAAGCCCTATAGGTGGTCATGTTTGGGGGCTTCTGGGAGGGAATGGAAGATAGCAGGGCCCTTGGTAGTTACCCCAGGTTGCCCTGTGGCAAGTTTGGTCCTGAGAGCATCTTCGTAACTGGTCTACAGCTTTAGAATTCCTTCCCCCTGGAGGTTTGTCAGAATATTTTCCTGAAGCAATGTAGAGCTTTATTTGGTCAGGTATTTAACAGGTAGGGATAAGTTCTTAAATACATTTTAGATTGTATAACTATTTAAAATGTTACTGCAACTTTTATTGAATTTATTGAATTTTTTGTTGTTGTTACTTTAAACTTATATCAGTGTGGAGTCCTTGGGATAAGGATAGAAGTTTAAAATAAATAAAAGATATCAACTTGCTGGATTACAGATCAGACACAATAGGTCAAGCCCCTGGGGGTAGGGACCCGTCTATAACTACTGATTGTACAGCACCAGGTACACTGCTGGTGCTATATAAATAAGCTAATAAATACTAATATATAATAATAGATCAGATTGTTTATTCCAGATACTCCAGTGGCACTGGAGGCAAATAATAAAGAGTAATACAAATAATAATGAAGCATAGCGTGCATGAGACCCACAGAGATTAGGGGAGGAAAGCCAGCAGGCACAACATGCAATTTCAATTGGGAAACTTGATCTTTGAGTTTGAAGGATGTATTTTCAAACATTTGCTTTTCTCATTACAGTTCCTAAATTGGTCAATGGCTCTGCTCACCTGCCCCCAAGGGCTAATCTCTATTCTTACCAGTAAGGTCTTTGAACACTGCCCCGGCATCTGTGCTGGTCCGTGTGAGTGATCTGATCATCACTGCCATCTTGGGAACCTTGTTCTTGGGGAGCTGTTTCAGCACTGCCTGTGCAGAAGCAAAGAGGAGAAGGGTGGCCTGTGCAAACTCACTATGGACTGGGGGGTCGGGGAGAGCCCTAAGGCCAGAGATACATGTTCACTGCATTCAAAAATCCAAAATTCTACACCTGTGAAAGTCAAATTCTGCAAGCTCCAGAAAAACTTGCATAATACACTTATCTGCAGAACTATGCAAATCAAATTCATGCAAATTTGCTTCCTGACATGCAGTTTAACAGATTTTGGCCATAACCCCCACCCCGGAATCAAAATCCAGCTCTGTACCCCCTTCAAAATGCCATGATACACTGACACAAGTCAACAGCACAACAGTCTCCCAACCCCAAGAAAAAGAATTCCTCAAGTATACTGCTGCACAGCAGCTCCCACCCCCACAGCTGATCACCTCCCCAGCCCCTATACACTTACGTTGTCATTGAAATGGGCCCTCTCCTTTCTCTTTTCCCTAGAGGCAGCAGCTGCAGCACAGAGGGAACTGGCCAGGTGCTGTTCCGGGCTAATTAAATCACCCAACTCCCACTACCACTTGAGAGATCCAGATCATTTCCATGAGTCTGCTTGCATCGGGTGGAAGAGAACAAAGGATTATCCTTAATCTGCATTTGCCTTTGCCCCATAGCAATGCGTTCACACAGCTGCTGATCCCCCTGTATCTCAGTAGCCTACTCTTGCATCAAGTGGCTGAGAACAAGAGATTATCAAGAAACACAGGAAGTGACAAGGATTCCATACAACACTTACAATGTGGGTTTTTGCCACTACCTACTCTAAAAAAAAGAGTACTGTGTGAATACTCAGTTGCAGTCAAAACATGTTTCTAACCAGACCACCATGTTAAGGTAGAACTGGATTAACTTTGGCAACAGCATCCAAGGAGCACGGTTTGGCAAGATTCTCAACCCAAGCTGCACAAGGAACCACTGGCTGCTGCCAGTATTCAATTGATGGCTGGAAGGTTTGCACGGCCACCAAGTAGCTGCTGCATCAGGAAAGCTTTAGTAAGCATCCCTGCCCATTGCAGAGAGGACACTGTTGTGGGGTGGGAGCCATGAAGGGATCAGATGTTGGAACCAGTTTGAACTCCCTTGTTAAGCTGTGCAGACCTGAGAGAATCATGGTGGATATGGAATGGCAGAGACAAAAGGAACTCAAAACAGCCTTCCCTGAAATATACTTTCACACTCAGAAGACTTCTCTTTACCTTTCGTAGCACCATGACTACACTGTAAGTCCTAAGGAAGCAGGAAGGGTCTCTCTCATCCAGTCCTAGCTCCGTTTTCATAGCAACCCAGGGGCCTCTTCCAAAGTCCTCTTCGACTGGCTGCTGGGAACTGGTCACTCCCTGAGGTCACAGAACAAAGATGGGCAGGACGCTGAGTAGAGACTTAAAGCAGTACTTTAAAACTATGCCTTTCCCCTCTATGCTGCCCCACCTTCCTCTTGTCTGATAGAGCTCCCTCTCACCTTGCTCCCTCCACTCCCTTGTTCCAACTCTGTCCCTTCCTTACTACCTCGACATTTTGGAAATTCCTCCTAGCTCAGCCACAGTGGAGCTTGGTGTGTGTGCGTCCGACAGGGTATTTGTAGAGGCGTCAGCAATGAACGAGATTCCCAGCATAATGCGGGATATGAGGGCTTTCGCCTTCCTCTCGGAGAGGTCTGGGCTCTATATCGCCTGGAACCAGGAGATTAGGAGGTCACAGTCGCCATTCTCATAGACATGGAAGCAGCTTCGAAACCCCTTCGCAAGACCCCTTCTATGGCCTTATCAGTGGGGTCCTTGGGGTAACAGTCCCCCTCAGTAAGGAAGAGGGTCTGTCGGGCGAGGGAGGCTGCGGCTGTGTCCACCTTGGGCTGGTGGAATAAGGCCCCTCTACGCTCAGAGAAGGTGTAGAGCGGTTCCTGTATCTGGGCAGCCTATGAGCGTGGGTGGGTTGCTTCCACTCCTCTCAAACACTTTATCTAGGAGCAGACCCTTGTCTGGCTTGTGCACCCTGGTTGTCCTCCGAGTCTGAGGACTGGGTCTTGTTGGCCTTTTCCTTAAGCTGCAGGGTCTGGGCCATGTGCTGCATCAAGTTATCCCTGTACTGGGCAGGAAATTCCCTCCCGTGGTCTGGGGTGGCGGAGGACTGAGTCCCCTACTCTTCCAGCAGGAAGAGGTCCCCTTCTGAGTCCCACAGTTCCCCCTCCTCCTCTGAGGAGGAGGAAGTGGGTGGAGAGTCGTCGTGCACCCTTATGGGGCTGCGGTAGAGGGAGGGGGCTCCGGGGGGAGATGAAGAGCCTCCTCGGATTCCTTTGGGAAGTCGAGGAAGCGTGCCATTCTGGCCTTTGCAGAGGCCTTTGCCCCCTTGGCTACCACTCGCTTGGAAGAGGGACCCCTGTCATGGGCCCGGGGCCTTTTGTTGGCCTGGGGTACCCCGGGAGCCTCGAACTTGTCCAGGTGGGCCAGGATCCTGCTCAGGGTGTCTGCCAGGTCTGCAGCCTGGGCATCCTGATCTGAGGGTAGGAGCTGGCTGGGACCTGTGATTGGAGCCAGAGGGGCCAATCCACCCTCCCTGGTGAGCACTGGAGGGGGTGTGTGATCCCTTTGGCCCTGTCCCCCCGCCTCCTGGGAATTGTCCTGTTCCCCTGGGGGAGGGGGCCCCTTCCTGGTCCTTCCCATGCCTGGTACCTTTGACCCGATCCTGGGTCATAGGGCCTCTCCGGATGGTCCCTGTGTGGGGACAGAAGAGGAACACCGGCTCCCAATCCTGGCGGCGGCAAGCTGGGACCCGGCGCGGCTTGCAGATGGCAGCATTGTGTGCGGGCCCGCTGTGGCGGGCAAGAGAAGATGGGGGGATGCCGGCTCCCGATCCTGGCAGCGGAGGCAAGAGGGAGCGCGGCGGGGGTTGTAGGCGGCAAAAAAGCAGAGGTGGCGGGGCTCCGATGTCGTGCTGTTGGAGTGTGGCGGGAAAATGCGGCCTCCTCTGCCGCGATCAGTGTCTTTGGCTCCCTCCTCCGGGAGCCAGCACTTGCCGCCGCTCGAGCCCAGGGGCCTGGGAAGAACGCAGGACCCGGGCCGAGATGGAGAGAGGGGGGACTCCGGTGGCCCAGGCTAGGCGAGGGATCCCGGCCCGACCGGCCACCACACGGGCTGGAACCCTGGAGCCACGTGGCGCTCCACACTTTCGGGTCCCCTCCGGGCTCTCTGTCTCCTCACCTCTTGTTCTTCTTCTCCTTGTCTTTTCTTCTCTCTTTTTTTTTTTTTAAAGTGGCTCCTTTGGAGCCGAGCAAAACTGCTCCTGCTAGGACGGAGGCAGGAATGAAACTGAATTGCGTAAGGGGGTGACCCCGCGCATGCGCAGTTCAGTTTTTGATTCCTGCCTCCTGCTGGCCAAGGCGCAGTGTCACCCAAGAGATGGACTGACCAGTGGCCCAGAGCAGAAATATAGGATCTCTGGAATCCCTGTCTCCCCAGGGTTTAGTGATCTAGACATGTTCCATTCCTTGAAGATCCTCATGTGGAGCGATATACCTTACAGACAGAACCTCATCTAGACGACAGGAGGGAGCGGAGTGACCCAGGTCTTTTAGGGCCTGGTGTTCAATTTTCATACAGTCATATTGATTAGGACCAAACCCACGTATAGGATTGACCCCGACTCAGCAAATTTGGAAATTTTGAGTTTCAGAGGTTCTGCGATACTTAGATCAATCAGATCTGAGAGCCATGGACTCCTTGGCCAAAATGAAGTCACCAAGAGTATGTGAGCTCATTCTATGTGAGTCTTCGCTAGTCTTGCCTAGCCTAGGAGAGGGAATGGAGGGAAGGCATATAGTAGGGTTGTCGGTCAGTTTTGGTCAAGGGTGTCCGTGGTCATTGCGTCTCGATACCTGAATCGAGATATGTACTGGGGTACTTCTTCGTTTCCAGGGGCTGCAAATAGGTCGATCTGTGGCATGCTGAACTTGTGCATTATCAGGCTGAATGCTTCCTTCCATAGTGTCCATTCCCCCGGATCAACTGGTCATCTGCCAAGACAATCTGCTATCATATTGCCCGTGCCATGGATGTACAAAGTCTTTAGGGATGCTATCTGTCATTCTGTCCATGAGAGGAGTCTCCATGCCTCTGCGTGGAGTTTGTGGCATTTGGAACACACACACACCACACACACACACACACACACACCCCTTTGTTGCTTAAATAAGCCTTTGCCAACATGTTCTCAGTACAGACCAATACATGGTGACCCTGGATCTGGCTCATGAAGAGCTGCAGAGCTAGTCTTACTGACTTTTTGTCAAGCCAGTTGATGCTCCGTAGACTTAACCATCAGGCTTGCATCTGTGATGATGGTCACTCTCTTTGGTTCTGTGAGGGGAACTCCGCGTGTGAACCTCTGTCATTGTAATCACCAGGACATGGCTTTCTTTACCTTTGGGGTGACCTGGACCCACGGGGTCAGACCTTTTGTCATTTCCAACTGCAGTGGTCTCAGGAGCTGCTGTAGTGGCTGGAGATGGAAGCGAGTCCACTGTAGCTTTTGTGTGCAGGACACCAGCAATCCCAGGAAGCTGGCCCGAGATTTTTAGCCGCAGTCGATTGCTCACCTGCAGGGACCTCACCAAGGATTGAATCTTCTCCTGCCTGATGGGAGGAATAAAGACAGCATCTGATAGGGTCTCTCTGATGACTCCTTGATGTCCCAGTCTTTTTGTACTGAGGTTAACTGGCTCTTTTTGTGGTTTATTATGAAACTGTGCTGTTCCAGATATTCCATGGTTCTCTGCAAGTCCCTCACCACCTTTTCCTTGGGACAGAAACCTGATTAGTAGGTCATCCAGGTATGGATGGACATAAATGCCCTCTTCCAGGTTTGCTATCAAGGGGATCAGTACTTTTGTATGGGGGGGAGAATGCCAGTCCAAAAGGAAGGGCTTGCTATTACCAGAGTTGCTGAGTGTAGGCAAATCAAAGCCACCTCCTGTGTGCCTGTCAGATTGGTACGAGCAGGTATGCTTCCTTCAAGTCCAGGGATGTCAGTCAGACTCCCTGGGATGTGGTCTGGCAAATGGATTTCAGGGTTTCCATGTGAAGCTTTCTGGTGCTCACTCCCGTTCTGCTGCTTCAGGTCTAGCACTGCCCTCCACACTCCCGACTTTTTTTGGCATGAGAAAGAGGATTGAGTACAGACCTTGTTCTTGTTTATCAAGTGGGACTGGTTCTATCACTCCTATGGAGTGAAGCCTGATTTCCGCCAGCCTGGTCTGATGTTTGACCCGCTTTGAAGGAACAGGAGAGGAGAGAGAGAAGTTTGGAGTCTGACTCTCAGCTCTATTGGGTACCCCCGTGATATTACCTCCGGTACCCAGGCATCTGAGGGTGGATGTGCTCACACCTGAAAGAAGCTTTGGAGCCTGCCTCCTATGCCTGTATTTGCTGGATAGTTAGTTCTGCTTGGCTTGATTTGAGCCGCTTGGATATCCGCGTCAGAAAGGGTTGGGAAACATCGTCACCCCCTGCCACTCGGGCTTGAACTTGTCCTCTCTGGAGAACTGAGGCTAATTGTATCTCTTACTAAAGACAGCTGATGGGGGATGAAAGGGCCTCTTTTTGGCCCCAAAGTGATACCAGGTCTGTCTTCTGATCTGGTCTGTTGTGTTTGCCAGGACCTTATCGAGGCCTGTGCCAGAAAACTTTGCCCCCTGATTGGGTCCTGAGAGGAATAGATTTTTCGCTACTGAATCACCGTTCCAGGACCGGAGCCACTAGCTGTTATGCTAACTGCCACTGCTCTGGAAGCACATGAGAGAGTGTCTGTGGCAGAGTCTGCCATCAAGGAACAGCTAGGAGGATCCGTGAGCTGAAAGTACCATCTTATATCCCTCCCACCACAGGGGATATAAGAACCCTGGACCTCTTGCTCCCTAAGCAAGAGTCCTACCTCTAGACCCACAACCCCTTATCTTCTATCTCCTCTCACAGATATTAGAGTCCTGTACTGTCTGTGGCATCTTTTGGGTAGCAGTCTCCTTCTGCGGGAAAGACCATTTGTCATGCCAGGGAGGTTGTAGTCGCCTCCACCTTGGGAGTACGAAATAGCCCTTTTACACACCTGGAGAATGGGTATAATACCTCTTGCATTTTTGTCATCCTATAAGTCCTCACAGGCTGCTTCCACCTGGATATTATCAGTTTTTCAAATGCCCTTCTAGGGGAACCCCCTTGGCCTTTCCCTGAACCTGGGGAATATGAGCTCTGGGAGATTTCTCCTCTGAGTCAGAGGGGTCCTTTTGTATCTTTTCCATTAATTGCAGGGGTTTTATCACTTGTTTCATCCCTGTATTGTATAGGGGGTTCTCTCTCTTGGCCATTGGGCAGTGAGGAGGGCTGCTTATGTGGGATCCGTGAAGGATCCTTCTCCAAACTTCCCCACCCAATCGTCCTCCTCTGAGGAGACCCTGCTAAGAGGGTATTTCTTTGGGGAGTTAGAGGGGGGGCAATCCCCAACTGCCCCTTCCTCCACTGCTCTGTCCGAGGATTCCTTATCCTCAGAGTGGGAGAAAACATCCAGGGAGTCTAGCAGCTGTGTAGGCCTAAGTTTAGCAGGCTGTTTGCCTTTTCGCCGACTGCTTTTTGCCAGTGCCCTTAGGGGTAGAGGAAGATAGTCTCCTCTTGGCTCTGGGCTGCCCTCTACCCTCCTCACGGCTCTGGGCTGCCCCCTACCCTCCTCACACAGCCAGTTTAGGGAGGACATAGTTTTGCCCAGGACCTCGCCTAGGCTTTGGAGATTGCAGCTCATGGAAAGACACACCTCCCACCCGCAAGGCAGATAGTTCCTCCGCTTCCTCTTCCTTCTTCTTGATCTGCTCCCTGGTTTGGGGCCTGGGTTGTTCTCAGGGCTGGAGCCGTTCCACATTCGAGCGGGACTTACCCAGCACCACTGTGTCTCCTTGGATCTCAGGCCGCAGCGCGGGAAGAGGCTCTCTGACCTGCAGCTACAAGACACAGGCCACAGCGCAGGTCTGAGTTAGGTCTGTTTGTAAGGGGCGGGGAGTGGGCCCGTCTGTAGGCCACCAGCGCTTGCAGCACTCTTCCCCACTGTGCTGGGCACGAAGGCGGCGGTGAACTGACTCACGGGTTCCAACTCGCCGGCCAATGAGGCCTACCTTATGGCCAGGCTGCTGCTAGCGGCTTTTTATTTGCACCGTTAATGTATCTTCAATGCTCCTCTCTGGGGAGCACACAAAAACTACTCCTGCTGGTCCAGAGGCAGAAATGAAACTGGAGAGGCAGAGAGGATCATTCCACTGCGCATGATCCAGAAAAAGATGTTTCTGCCTCCTGCTGGTCAGGTTGGGGGATGACCCCAAAGTGAGGACTATCAGGCATCCAGGATGTGAATAGCCCTGCTCTCTTCAGACAGGGCTTCACTGTCCAGGGAAGCTTTAAGGTCACTCCTACTCACTAGACCAAATCTATTTCATCTTTCATTTCACAAGTCAACCTAGTCAGAACCATTTTTGGTACCATGTTATTAGACATAGTAAGAAAGATCACACAGGAGTTGTGCTCAACTTCAATACTGGTTTCAGCTGAAAGACATTTTGGTGAGGGAAGGGGGTGGGGTGGGGAGAAACAGAAGAGGGGGGAGAATTACCTCTGTCCGCAGCTTAGCCAGTGCTCCATGAGCTGGAATCTGAGGAGTGGAAATCAGAATCTCATCCAGGTTTTTTCCACCAAGCTTTGGAGGGAGGGACAAGAGAAAGAAGCATCTGTTATTTACAAGTACAGTTTCTCAGCTGTGTTTAACATACATGCATCCAGGAAACTCCCAGGAGGTAATTAACACATTTGACATCCCTATGCACAAGTCTCTGGGGCATCAAGAGCAATCTCCAAAAAGAGAGGAAAAAACAGGGTGAGTTATGAATCTTAGAGACAAACTGCAGCCAAATCCATGCCCCACAGACCCCGTGTGCAGCCACACACACCCCCATTGCTGGCACATTGTATTGCTGCTGTGCAGAAACAACACACACAAGGGAGTGCGTGCAAGGTCCATGGGGCATGGGATCGGCCCCACTGAGACTGCATGAGCAGAGGCATATGAGACTCTGGGATCAAGAGAGACTGCACCTTGGAAAGATATTATTAGGTACTTGCCATTCAGAAGACCTTGCCAGCCAAAAAGTCAGTGGCTCTTCAGCTTGTTATGGCTATCAGAAAGAACAAGGAGTGGAATAGCACAACAGAGCTGGTGGTGGTAATGAACAGCAACATACTGAAGAGGAGTTCCTAGTAATTTGTATGCCTCATCCACATACCAAACTGAGCAAAGCAGGACCAGAAGGAACTTGGCCAGCTTGATCGGTTTCAGGAGCCCTCCCAGCTCGAGCCCCTTGGACTTGGGCCATGTCTGTTCCCAAATGAGCAAGGGGCACTGGCCCCACCCCATGGAGTGCCATGTCAGTGTTCCATGGGAACAGGTCAGGAAAGGAGAGGGTTAAACAGTCAGTGGAGCGGCTCCTGATGTGGCCTCACTCCTATGGAGCGCCATAGGGCAAGGTCATCCTGTTAATCAGGCCCAGGCAATCCCGGGTGTGTCAGGCTCTCGCTTGATTACCCGGATGGATGTGGGGCATGCTGGAGCCATAGAAGTGGGGTCTGAAAGAGCACTCTAAAGATGGACAGGGCTGCAGGCAGGACCTGATCTCCCACAGTGCACTTATGGCCCTGCCCACCTTCCCTGACACACCCCTCCTCTCTGCTCACGTAGGCTATGCTTCCTTGTCCCCTAGCCCCAGCATGCTCCCCCACCTCTGTGGCTCCACACCCACCCAAGTGATCCCCACCTATCTGCACCATGGCCCCTGTTCCCTCCTCTGCCCCATGCAGGAACAGTGGTTCATCTACTCCTGAGATAGGAAGTGAACCCCACAGCTCTGGAAGCACATGAGTGTCTGTGGCAGAGTCTGCCATCAAGGAACAGCTAGGAGATGAGGTGGAGAGATCCACAGTGCAACAGCCTGACCCCCAGACCCAGAGCCTTCTTTATTTTGGATATGCTTTAAGTTCCTCCCACACAGTACACTCCCTTGTCCCTGTCTTGAAGGGTCTTGTATGGGAAACTGTCCTGTACATTCACTATTTCCCCACCACCTTTCTCTACCTGCTGCGGCAGGATCCCTGCAGGGCCTGGGAAGCGTCGAGTTTTTACCCGGGAAGGGACACGAGCTGAGGGGCTAGGCGTCTTGTTGGCAGCTGTGACCAGCTGCACAAGGTGATTGGTGACCACTGGTGTCTGTAGGGTCTCGGCAGCAGCCAAACGGGGAACTCTTGCTGTAGACTCCACACAAGTCAAAGGCCAAGGATTTGCAGGGAGGTGAGTAAGCGGCTGCCAGCTGCTTCCAAATGACCTGGCTGTGGAACAGCTCTGATTGAGTGCCTGTGGTCCTGAGAACCTTGGACTGCTGCTCCCAGGGCTGTGCAGAGCCCTGGATGGACATGGGGACGGGCTGGGCTTACACAGGGAAGCTTCAAAAGTCCTGGGTGCCTGGATCTTTGGAGCAGAATGGGTGCCCCAGGATGCAACCCCTTGTGGGACTGGGTTCACTACTGAGCCAGCTGAAGTTGCCAGGCTGGAATGGGAGTAGCAGGACCCTGCTGTGCTAGGTCTCAGAGCCAGCTTTGGAGAAGAATCTGCCAGTTGGAAACAGGACTGACTTGGCACTCCTGGAGGGGTTGCCCGAGTCCCTTCCCACTGAAGATTCTCCAAGTTGACAGGGCAAGAGGATAACACTGGCTTTCCCACTCGCAGTTTCTTGGATGCTGTCCCCTCAATTGCACCCTCAGCTCTCATGTGGCCCTGTGGCATTTTCTCCTGGTGCCCATAGTCAACCTTGGCAAGCCCAGGATTCAGCTGCATGTTTGGTCCATCCAGCTCCATGCATGCTGTCAGAAAGAGGTCCTTGTCAAACACATCATCAAGGGGAGCATCCTGTGTGGGTGCTGCAACTGTCCGTCGGCTCACAAATTTGAACTGTGCTGCTGAGCTGCTGCTTGATGGGTGGTTAGACCCATGAACAGTGGCCACTGCCATTGGTTCCTTTAGGTTCTTGAAGGCTGTTCGTGAAGGACCTGCAATCTGGTCATTCTCTGGCCTCAGACGAGATGTGCTAGCACAGCGCTCAGCCTCAATCCTCAGTTTGCTGGGGTTCTGCAACCCAAGGACAGGCAATGCTGTGCTTGAAGCCCCAGGGATGTGTAGCTGTTGGACAGATGCTGGGGAGCTGCTGGGAGCTCTCAGCCCAGAAGCGAGGGGCCTCAAACATCTTGGGTTCACAGGGACTGGATCCGAGAACTGAATTTCTGCTTCTTCCACAGCAGAGAGGAAATCCTGCAAGCAAAGAAGAGAATGATAGGATTGGAAGGGGTTCCAAGGCTCACTTTCAAGGCTCTTCATGGCCGCTCTCATCGCTATCTTTCTGCCCCCATCGCTGGCTACTTTCCTATCCAATAATTTTGCTCCTCTTCTGCCACCACCCTCAACTGTCCCAGAATCTTCTGCTCCTTAAAATAGTCTTCATCCTTTCACCCATGCTGTCTCTTGTGTTTCAAACTTCCTCCCTGAACACATTCAGTCTGCTGCTTTCCTCCCAATCTTCAGATTCCATCCCAGAAACTTAACCTCTTCCCATCAGGCTTCCCCCTAGCTTCTCATTCACACAGACTGGTCACCGATTGACTTTTGGGGGTGGGGGCGGCGGACTGTCCTTTCATTCAGAGTCACCTTCTCTCTAGTAACATGCACATGTAGACACACGCACACTCTGAAAACACCCAGAGGAGGAGATTCCACAACCTGCCTAGGCAGTCAATTCCATTGTCGAGCTGCTCTTACAATATGTTTTTCCTAATAAAACCAAGATCTACCTTGCTGCTTTCCCTCTTGCTCTCTACTACCACAAAAGATAGAACAATGGAAGCCTCACAACTCTAGAAGCCTTCCTTCCGGGGGACGCAGGGCACAAGACTAATGAGCAGAGAAACACACACAAGTTGAGCCTGGGGCTTTTACTCCAGACGAGTTCCTTTTGAATAAGCTTGAATCCTCTGCCTCCATTTTCATGAGCAGGGAGAAAAATCAAATACCTCCTCCTCCTCTTTCCCCTTCCCTAATAATCTCCCTCCTTTGCAACTTGCAGCAGAGGGGCAATGGGCTGGAACAGCAAACAATCAGTGAGACAGATGCTAAGTGGGTGACTTGCAAAGGAGGAAGCACCAAGAACTGCTAGGATTATAAAGCACTGTGTTATGTATATAGTGCTTTCAGCATTCAAAACAAAAAGTAATCGTATGAAGACTTGTTCTCATGAGCACTTTTGGGGAGTTAAACACTTTCAAATTGATTTTAGCTTCTCTAACCCTCCCACCCGTTCCCACAAGCTGAGGATTCAAGTGAGCATAAAGGGGAGGGTCTTACCTTTATAAATAAGTGAGGTTAATGTAGGGAGAGGGAGGCTCTTACTCAAGGGGACTTGCTCATCTGTAGTTGGTGGAAGCAGTTACCTCCCTCGCTTGAGTTCTTTGCTGTCCTAAATAAATTCATCACTTTCTCCTTTTGCACTTCCCTCACAACCTCTCTGTTTCAGCAATAGCTTTTTCCCCAGTTCCCCCTGCTGGCAGTTCCTTGCACATTCCCAACGAGGGAGAATGGGAGGAGAAGAGCTATTTAGTCCCTGGTCCTGGGAATAGCCATGTAGAGAGAAAGTAACTACTTGTGCTTGTAAGAACAACCACCAAAAGATATGCCAAGAGCTTGACCAACCCAGCACCTTAGCATAAGAATCCAGTACAAAGGATGAAAGCTACGAAAGTCCAAGATACAAAACCATGCTAGATCCAAGTACCACCATCCCAAGCATGACACAAGACAAAAAAGAACAGGAAGCCAGTCACTGGAAATGGAGCAAGGTTTGAGGTTTGCACAACTACACTCTCAGAAACCTTCAAGACTAGGTTTATATATTGTTCAAGAGCTGGGAAAGAAACCCCAACAGTCTGCTTTAATAACTGACTTATTTACCAACCAAGAGGTCTCCTTTGCTTATTTCTCCAACCCTGGCTACACAGTGCAAAGTTTCAACTTATAGAGGACACCATGCAAATGGGTTCACTAATTTAGGAGGTAGCAGAACTAGGAACCAAGACAAAACAGGAGTCTCCGGGCTCGATCCTCTGTTGCCATTAACAGGCTCTGCTCCATTGAGGTTTGGGCCCTTTGACATATTAGAGCAGGATTTAGGAACCTTTCCCCTCCCATAGGCCACTTTTAAAATTAGTACAAGCTCTGTGCACCACATAGGAGTTGGGTACTTAAGGGGTATGCTCAGGATGGGAGGAGGAAGAAAGGAAGAGTCCAAGTCATAGATCTGTTCCATGTCCTCAAGTGCATGCCCTCATCTCTGCTCCCTTCCCTTCAACTCACTCTTTCAGAGGTTGAGATGAGGCGGAGAGATCCAGACACTGAAAAACAGATAAATAGAAGCCAGCTATGGGATGGATTTGGCCCAACAAGGAGGTTCCTCACCCCTACAGCAGAGGTTTGTTTCCCAAACAAGAAATCCTGCTTCCACACTACATTGACAAGTATTTCCTTACCTCATCTTCAAAATCCCCTTCCACAGAAAACAGCTTCTGCAGACTGCAAGCCTGTGACAAAAGCAAGAGAGAAAGCTTTGTTTACAAGTACATTCTGCCCCAATGATGGTCCCTGGCCTCTTCCTATGCAATCTCCAAAATGCCTGCTGCCTGTGCTTTGTGTGGTGGGGAGGACTGTTCCTTTACTCATCTAACCCCTTATTTTATATTAAATACTAGCCAAGCACCACGCAAGTTACCCACCTACTGTTCCTCTACTCATGCAAATCAATAAGGGCAGATCTGGCCTGCAACCTCCCCCCACTCTATATAAGAACATAAATAGTGTCATACTGGGTCAGACCAATGGTCCATCAAGCCCAGCATCCTGTCCCTGACAGTGCCCAATCTCGGTCTCTTGAGAGAAGTACCCAACAGGTCACAATGGGCAATCCATTCCGTTGTTCCAGCCCCCAACAGTAAGAGTTTACGTTCCCAAAACCTACTTGGCTAATAGCCATTAATGGACCTATCCTCAAAGAATTTATCCAATCCCTTTTTAAAACTAGCTACACTACTGGCCACAACCACTTTCTCTGGCAGTAAGTTCCACAAGTTAAGTGTGCGCCAAGTGAAAAAAGTAGTTTGTTTTAAGTCTGCTACCCATTAATTTCATGGAGCGTCCCCTTGTTCTAGTACTCTTAGAGAGGCTAAATAACCGCTCCCTATTTACTCATTCCACACCACTCATGATTCTATAAACTTCTATCATATCCCTTCTCAGTCATTTCTTCTCCAAGCTGAAGTGCCCTACCCATCAAGTCTCTTCTCATACGGGAGCTGTTCCATACCCTTGATCATTTTTGTTGCCCTTCTCTGTACCTTTTCTAGTTCTACTAGGTCTTTCTTGAGATGGGGCAACCAGAACTGCACCCAATACTTCAGGTGCAGTCGTACCACCGATCTATATAGAGGCATTATGATATTTTCAGTTTTTTTCTCTAGCCCTTTCCGAATGATTCCTAACCTTCAGTTTGCTTTTTTGACCGCTGCTGCACACCAAACTGAAGATTTCAACGTATCATCCACAGTAACGCCAAGATCCCTTTCCTGACTGGTAACTCCTAATTTAAAACCCAGCATCGTATACATATGGTTTGGGATATTTTTCCCTATGTGCAGTCCTTTACACTTGTCCACATTAAATTCCATCTGCCATCGGGATGCCCAGTCACCCAGTCTCACAAGATCCTCCTGCAATTCTTCACAGTCCACTTGGGTTTTAACTACCTTGAATAACTTTGTGTCATCTGCAAATCTGATCACCTCACTCTTTATTCCTTTCTCCCAACATGCTGTGCCGACTACTTCAAGCCAGACCTGTAACAACAGCGACCTGCTCACGCAATATTTCAAAATGCCACAAGGCGGGATTAGACGAGACAAAAATCATGCACATAGAAGGCAGTCGCGCATTGTTTGCAGACTGTGAATTACATACCTCACAATCGAGGTATTTAATTCGCAGTCTGCAGACAATGCGCGGTCTCGTCTAATCCCACCTTGCAGGATTTGGAAATATCGCACGAGCGGGTCACACAACAGCAACCCGCTCATTTAAAAGTACCCTGAATCCTGCTGCGGGAAGGTCAATCAGGCCTGCTTCCAGGAGAGGGAAATATTTCCCATATCTGTGAATGGGCACAAGTCTATCCCCATAGGAACAGGGCAGCCCCTCAGGCCCCGTAGGGCTAGCTTACCACTCCTCCCACACTATCAGTAGATCAGTGGGGAATAGACCCACGTCCCTACAGAATTGTGGGAGTTCAGGATGCGGCAGGAGCTCTATTTGTGGGGCTGGGCAAGCATGGGTGCACAGATAAGTTCCCAAACTGTGGGTCACGACCTTAGTTGACTGTCAACTGATTTACTGTCTTTTTGACTGTCCAGGGTCATGGGATTCTATTTATATCTCAAAGGCAACTGGGTTTTGATTATAGAGGGTAACACCAGAGCAGAACATACAGAGCAGCTCCAGTGTAAAGAATAATGTAAAACACAATAAGTACCATGACCTTGTGCCCGACTCCTTATACAGAATAGTACTGAATTCAATCTCCTCTAGATCCACACCCCTGTAGTAAGAGGGGGGTAGAGGGGAGGCAAGTCCTTCCCTCCAACAGCAACACCCTGTGTGGGGGGGGAGCGCATGGAGGATCAGGCAGCTCCCCCAGCACCAGACCCCCAGCGGGTAGGTGGAGCGCAGAGAGGAGGCACCGCCCCGTGTAGGGGGGAAGAGAAAGAAGGGCAGCTCCCCCGCCAGACCCCCAGCATCAGACCCTGGGTGCGTGGGAGAAAGGGGGGGGGGCAGTTCACTCCTGTTCCAAACTTTCATCACCGCCGGGGGGGTGGGAAAGGGGATACCAGCTGATCCTTCTCAAGGGACACCTGGAAACTCCCACGGTGATGACAAGCTGGGGTCCTTTTCCCACTGCCCTGCAACACACCCCTTACCATGAGCAGAGCAGAGCGCCCCCCTCTCTACTCCATCGGCTCCGGTCCCAGACAACGAGGCGGCTGGCGTGAGCAGTTACGCGAGCCCGGGGATCGCAAACAGGCAGCAGGCCCCCAGCTCAGCCCCGCTCCGTATTTGAACCAGACGCCCTACGTACCCACTTAAAGGAGAGAGACTGCATTTCTATCTGGCGGGCACGTTATACTCAGCCGGCCTTAAAGGGGATGTTCCCAGCCCCACTGCCGGCAACCTTCTCCCTCCCACTCGTATATTGAAGTCAGTGGCTCCGCTGCCGTTGACTTTAATGGTTGAGATCTGCACCCATAATCTTTCTCATGCATGTTTTCAAGGAAGGGAGAGATGAAACTCAACAAAGGCAAATGCAAAGTATTGCACATAGGCGATAATTTTTATTTATTTTTTTAATTCAAATTAAAAACGAGAGATGGCTGTCTGGCCATTGGCACTTCTGACGGAACTGGGGGTTATAGTAGATTACAGACTTAATATGAATAAACAATGTGTGTTGATGCAGCAGCTAAAAAGATGACCACTGCTTTGGGTTGCATCCAACAGAAGATTAAAGAAAGAAAAGATTTAGGCTCAACATTCAGAAAGGTTTTCCAAGTACAGCATCAGGACAGTTTAACATTGAAATAGTTGGCCAAGGGGGTTTGCAGAGGCCCTATCAGAGGTTTAAAATAGGTTAACCTTTAACAATAGGTTAAGATAGGCATCTCTCAGAAAAATGGTATAGATACAGATCCTGCTTACTGGCAGGGGGCTAGCCTAGTCTAGGGCTGGCCCTTACATCAATTTCCCCCCTTGCTGAGACTGCATCAAGGTCACTACCCTACCCTCACACTGATACGCAGTCACATGAACAGTTATTCTGGGTGTTAACTGGTTCAGCAATGGCTTTGATAGTCCACTATAGCCTACACCAGGTGGGTGTCCACCTGCTTGTTTATTTAGTGGTGTTCGCCCGCCCCTATCACCCACTGGATATGCAGCCCCTGTTCACAGCATGTGCAGGTGAATATGTGCTAATGTGTGTCCACATGTTTGCATCCCATCAATTAGGCCGTTGTTACATGGACGCCACAGCAGCGCCGATGGGTGGACATCTGGCGGCACTGAACAGGGAGACAAGTACATGGGCAGCACCGCGGGGGTTTGTGGGATGGAAAGGGGAGGGGCTGCCGAACACCCAGCAGCCAAACACCCACCCTGGGAAGCACCCAGCAAACACCCGTGGAAGTACATGGACAGCCAGGACCAGGAACGCTGGGGAAGCCCCGTCCGGCACAGCGACGACACAGCATGGCTGACTGAGGGCAAACGAAGCCGCACAATGTAGCCCCGCCCCCAAGTCCCCAGGACCCACGCAGGCGGGGCAGGAGGGAGGGAGATGGGATGACAGCCACTGCAAAGGAGCCGTCCCCTCCCAGCCCCAGCACAGAGCCCAGTCCTCCCCCCCCCCCGCCCCCCACAGCCGAGCACCTCCCACACAGCAGGCAACACAAGCACACGGAAGGGCACACAGCCCACGGGGGGCAAGGGGGAGAAAAGCACCCACACCACCCAGGCAACACTGCAACACCCCCCAGAGGTGCCCGGACAAGGGGAGAGGTCAACCCAAAGCACGACACACACTCGTTGATGCCAGTTGTGTTCCTTCGGAAGGAACACAACTGGCATCAATAAAAATAGGGAACAGCAACAGGGCCCAACAGAGCGGTGCAGGGGGACGGGGAAACAGAAGGGGGGGGCAAGTGCCGGCAGCAGCAGGGCCGGGGCAATCCCCAGTCAATAGGGCCAGTGACCCCGCACCCGGCACCAGCGCTCAGCCTGCGCGCGGTCGAGCCGGTGCAGCCGGTCCAGGACATGCAGGAGGAGGTCCACCTCCCCCTGCTCCTGTGTCCACTCCATGATCATGCCTTGCACAGCATGGGACAGAGGGAGAGGAGACAGCCATCAGAGCCGGCCCCAGGTCCCAAGGAACAGCACCCCCCATGGAGCTACACAGGGACAGGGCCCAGCAAACATGCAACACAGTCATGTATGGCATCGAACAGCCACCCAGACCATCCCTCCCAGGCGCAAGATCTCCAGCAGCACAACAACAGTAGCTGCAGGAGAAAAGGGACAGGACGATGGGGAATGGCTGCACTAACGGGCCACGGGAGAGTCAGGGGCAGCAACAGCACCAGGGACACACCGCACACGCGGACAGCGAGCACCCCACACCCCTGCCTGAAGGGGGATCGGAAGGGCATAGGCCGGGGCCGATGCACCCCCTACTCACACTCAGCTGCCCAGCGTCCCTGTTGCCGATGCCCATCTATCGCCACAAGCGCATACGGACAGCACCAACAGGGGGCGACGGGAGGGGCAGGGCAGGGGAGCCGCATCAACAGACAGGGGAGCCCTGGGGGTGCTCTCCCAGTCGCCCACCACCAATACCACCATGGGTGCACGGGCAGGCGTAACCGACCAGCGGGGAAACCCCCAGGGGAATACACACCACAAAACCGAGTACCACCCCACAACCCCAGTGCCCACCAGTTCACACCAAGCACACCCCCAGCACACAACCACACCTATGGGGGCAGGGAGGCCGTCAAGGGGAGGGGGTGCCCAGGTGGCAATGGCAGAAGAGAAGCACGGCAGGACAGAGCATCACAGACCAATATTTTATTGGCAAAGTGGGAAGGGAGTCCCCCAACAGCTAGAGTCAGTGCATGGGGTGCAGGCGGACCCATGGGTGGTCAGAAGTAGCAGAACAGAATTGTAAGCCCTAGGGGCAGGGACCCTGTCTATTTTATTACTTTGTAAAGTGCCAGGTACACTGCTGGCGCTATATAA
>QEPC01012864.1:1522726-1562479 GCA_003113815.1 Sphenodon punctatus | reverse complement strand
AACAAAAATCCAGGCTGGGCAGGGTGGGTGGGGGGTGTCCCCCCTTCCACCCACGCAGCCTGGGAGGGGGAGGGGGGAGGAATTAATTTATTTCATTGATTTCAATGGGGACACAGTGCCCCATTGAAATCAATGAAATAAAACCAGTACCGGTATACCGGATTTAATCTGGGAATCCGGTTTTTCGAGAACCGGTAACCGGTAAATCCGGTAGCCGGTAATGGGCCCGGGGTCCCACCTCTAATAATTAATGTTTCTGCATCTTGAGTACGGTGGGGGTGGTCGAATAGGAACGTAAATTCTTTTACAAAGTCCTCGTAGGTGTCACGGGGGCATGCAGAGTTTCACACACACTGCCCTGGTTTGACTCGGTCAGAGCAAGGATCTTGCGGAGACAGAATGCCCGTCAGGATAGTGGTTGGGCCTTCACCTCTAATTAAAGAGAACAGGCCCCTATCATCATAGGGCGCTACTGACTGAGAAACCAAGGCTGCCCCTACCACAGCTATTCCACACATATCCACGAGGCTAGGGAGGACAGGTAGTGAGGGTTCATCATGGGGGTGCGCAAGGGTCCCACGGGGGGGGCAGACTCCGGGCACTCACCTCCAATACACCACAGTCCTGGGGTTGGGGAGGAGGAGGGGGACACGCACACTCACCAAGCACACTCACACTCGTAGATTCATGCTCACAGTCACATCGTAGAGAAGGTTTAGGGAGGTTAATCCAAGCTCACGGGGCAACGCCTATCTTCAATTGCACTTTTCTCTCCAGTATCCACAATGCACACAGGGGCCGGTTTCAGATAATCACCAGCGCCACTTCTCAGGCGGCGCTGGCTTTTACTCCCTAAGCCCTGCCCCTGTGCATGCCCGCAGCCGCTCTGAGCGGTGTGGCAGGAGCAGGGGAATCCCCACGTTGCTCCTTGCGACTGGGGGTGTGGTCTCAATTTGCGCGTCTGCCGCCATCTGTGTGGGGATCCCTGCAGAGTTTGTTGTTGCCGGGGGCGTGTCTGCGGTGTGGGGTTTCGGCGCCAGAGTCGGCTGCACTGAGGCAGGTACCTTTAAGGGAGGGCGCTTCTCCGGCAGTCTTCTAGGGCCCAGGGACTGAAGGGGGCCCCACTGGGGTGATCTGGAGGGGTCGGGAACCCTGCCTCTCCACCTATTGCTGACAGTAGGCCTCTAACAGGGGACTATTCCCTTTTAATAGGGTAGTGGCCCACTCTAAGGCAGTATCGCCTAAATTCCCAATGATGAAGGCTACCTTGATTTTATCCGTATTATAAGTATTGGGTTGCAGGGTGGAAGTTAGCCAGCATAGGGCCAAAAAGCCCTGAAAGGTCCTTCGATCCCCTGAAAATTTTTCTAACTGCGGGGCTTTGGGTTCTCGTGGAGTGGCAAAAGCAGGGGGTCCCGGGGGTGCTGCTACCACTACAGGAGGGGCTGGCATAGGGACTGCATCCCCTTGGATTTGAGTCACTGCTGTGGCTATTTCTCCCTGCTTGGCCTTAAGGTCCTTGACCTCCATGGCCAGGGATTGCACAGCTAACACCAATTGCTTAATCTCACCTGCCACGTCCATTTTGCTCAAGCCCTTTCTGGAGCCAACGAAGTGCTGGTGATTTGTGACCAGGGTAGGGGTATTTAGGACAACACTCGTAATGGCACAGTCACGACCAAGGCTTACTCCCAGGAAGAGGGGCACGCACCCTATGCGTAGAATGCCCATCAGGATAGTATGTGGGTCTTCACCTCTAATAAAAGAGAACAGGCCCCTATCATCATAGGGCTGAGTGACACTGGGAAGCCGAGGTACACCCTGGGAATCATATACACATATATTCAAGGCACCGGGGAGGGGAAGGGACAACGTGAGGTCTTGTGCCAGGGGGAGGAGGAAGGGGGACCCCCGAGGGGCAGGGGGGAAAGGACACTCACACAGGGGAAAAGGAAGTAACCCAGGGAAGGGGAAAATAAACAAGGAAGCACCCACTTAACTTTCAACTCAATCTCTCACACTTGCAGTAGTCGGGGTTTTCAAGGGCGGAAGGTCCACGCACGTTAGGCTCTGATTCAGATAATCCACTCTCCAGGAAGCACACACGATTCAAGCAAAGGGGGCCGGTCTCTCAGAAATCACCAGCGCCGCTGTCTCGGCGGCGCTGGCATTTAAACTCCAAGCCCCACCCCCGTGCGTGTTCTCAGGCATTCTGAGCGCTGCAGCAGGGGCGGGGGAATTCCCTGAATGCGTCCCGATGTTGGGGGCGTGGCCACTGGCCGAAGCTCTGCCTCCGTGACTTCCGGGGTTCCCGGAGCTTCCTGGTCCTGCGGCCCCAATGGGGGCAAGGACAGTGTGCTTCCAGGTCTCTCCTGATCCTGCCGGGGGGGTCTCCCCTGCGGGCGGGTCCATCCATGCGGCACGTGCCTTACACCCGGAAGCATGGGCAACTTCTGCGGCAGAACACGAGGCCTGCCTGGGGTGGGACTACCAGATCTACCGGTATCCAATACTGCCCGGTATTTGGTGTACCGGCAGTATCGGATTAAACCCGGTAATCCGGTGTAATTTACCGGATTCCCCTACCAGATTTTTTTACATTGCGGCCATTCAAATGAATGGCCGCAATGTAAAAAAAACACAAAAAACCCCAAACACGTTCCCTCCCCGAGTCCAGGCTGTGCGGGTGGAAGGGGGGACACCCCCCACCCACCCTGCCCAACCTGAATTTAAACAACCAAAAAGATTTCCCCTAAGTCCCTAGTGCAGGCTCCGGGCCGCCGCCGGTGACCCAGAGCCAGCACCAGCAGCAGGTAAGTACCGGTACTACTGATCCCTGGGGTGGGGGGTCGTTTAACCCCACCCCACCCAGGGATCACCCTACCTCCTCACGCAGGGTAATGCCATTGCCTACCTTGAGCTCCGGGCGGCGGCGGTCTGGCGGCTTCAGTGCTGGCTGCTGTGGCTTCCGGCTTCAGCACACTACTAGACCTTCTGGGGAACTTCCGCCGCCGCCCGGAGCTCAAGGTAGGCAATGGCATTACCCTGGGTGGGGAGGTAGGGTGATCCCTGGGATGGGGGTGGGGGTTTAAATCACCCCTCACCCCAGGGATCAGTAGTACCGGTACTTACCTGCGTGCTGGTGCTGGCTCTGGGTCGCCGCCGGAGCCCACACTAAGGACTTAGGGGAAATTCTTTTGGTTGTTTAAATCCAGGCTGGGCAGGGTGGGTGGGGGGTGTCCCCCCTTCCACCCGCACAGTCTGGGAGGGGGAGGTTTTTGGTTTTTTCCATTGATTTCAATGGGGACAGTTCCCCATTGAAATCAATGTTAAAGATCCGGTACCGGTAAACGGGTATTAATCTGGGAAGCTGTTTTTTTAAAATCCGGGAACCGGTAAAACCGGTACCCGGTATTTGCCCTGATGTCCCACCCCTACTGCCTAGGCCATGCACTGGGACAGTGCGCACTGGGACACACACATGGAATAGTCAAATTGGCTTCATCCTTATCTACTCCAATATAATTCACAGGGGCCCTTCTAGCAAAAAGTTTTTCGTCTGTTTGCAATAGGCTATCAGTAACAGAAACAGATGCTTGAGAACTAACCTCTCATTTATATCTTTCCTCTTGGGACACGCATAGGGATTTTTTTGAGGTTTCCATCCAAAGACTCCCCCACTAAAACTTTTAGATCAAAAACAAAATCTGTTAATTCCAATAGCTTATTTTCCAGTTTGACCAACCTTGAATCTGTTTGGAGGTTGAGTTCCTTTAAAAGAGCTGATAATTTAGTTTCAAATTGAGAGAAGCACGAAGGTGACTCAAAACATGTAGTCTGTGAACCATTGATATTTGGACTATGGTTAAACTGCAAAGTATCCCCTAAACCCTCCTCATATCCTATCTTACCAGTTTTCCTTGGTACAAGATACTGGGTCATTTTCTTTTGGGCTGAAGCTGGCAAATGACTGCAAGGCAATACTGAGTAAGCTTCAGTTAGAGCAATTTCAGTTGCTAAGCTCAATGGTTTAAGAGATCTAGAACGCAACTTCATTACAAAATGATGGTAAATATATAGTCTATTATTGCGACTTACATTACAATGCAAGAAGCCCAACTGAGTCGGGAGTGGGTGCAGCTGGGGGACGTATTTGGTGAAGTGAGAGCTGCCCTTGTCCTGCCAAGAGCTCATTGGCCCTCCTCCTCCCCCCACAGGTATTTACGCACGGTCTGGAGCCCTTTGGGGGTTGAGTGGGTGCAGCTGGGTGACGTGTTTGGTGAAGGGACAGCTGCCCTTGTCCTGCCAAGAACTCATTGGCCCTCCTCCTCCCCACACAGGTATTTACGCAAGGTCTGGAGTCTTTTGGGGGTTGAGTGGGTGCAGCTGGGGGACGTGTTTGGTGAAGGGAGAGCTGCCATTGTCCTGCCAAGAGCTCATTGGCCCTCCTCCTCCCCACACAGGTATTTATTTACACAAGGTCTGGAGCCCTTGGGCACCAGCCCTTGGGTGCCGGCCATTGCTGGGGCCGTTGGCGGGTCATGGCAGACGTAGCCACTCCTCTTGTCCTCTGTTGGAGGGCTCCCTTCAGCCTTACTGTTGAGTGAGGAGCCGTTGACAGCAAATCTGTGACACTTGGGGAACAAGCAGGACCGAGTGAGAGCGTTTTGGCCAACTAGCATATGGCACTGAACCTACCTAAATTAGTTGGCGCCGTGTCCTCTTGAGGTTCCTGCCCTTGTGGTTCAAATAGCTCTCTTTGCTATGGGGTGGGCAGATAATAGTGATATGGCTNTAGGCTCTGATTCAGATAATCCACTCTCCAGGAAGCACACACGATTCAAGCAAAGGGGGCCGGTCTCTCAGAAATCACCAGCGCCGCTGTCTCGGCGGCGCTGGCATTTAAACTCCAAGCCCCACCCCCGTGCGTGTTCTCAGGCATTCTGAGCGCTGCAGCAGGGGCGGGGGAATTCCCTGAATGCGTCCCGATGTTGGGGGCGTGGCCACTGGCCGAAGCTCTGCCTCCGTGACTTCCGGGGTTCCCGGAGCTTCCTGGTCCTGCGGCCCCAATGGGGGCAAGGACAGTGTGCTTCCAGGTCTCTCCTGATCCTGCCGGGGGGGTCTCCCCTGCGGGCGGGTCCATCCATGCGGCACGTGCCTTACACCCGGAAGCATGGGCAACTTCTGCGGCAGAACACGAGGCCTGCCTGGGGTGGGACTACCAGATCTACCGGTATCCAATACTGCCCGGTATTTGGTGTACCGGCAGTATCGGATTAAACCCGGTAATCCGGTGTAATTTACCGGATTCCCCTACCAGATTTTTTTACATTGCGGCCATTCAAATGAATGGCCGCAATGTAAAAAAAACACAAAAAACCCCAAACACGTTCCCTCCCCGAGTCCAGGCTGTGCGGGTGGAAGGGGGGACACCCCCCACCCACCCTGCCCAACCTGAATTTAAACAACCAAAAAGATTTCCCCTAAGTCCCTAGTGCAGGCTCCGGGCCGCCGCCGGTGACCCAGAGCCAGCACCAGCAGCAGGTAAGTACCGGTACTACTGATCCCTGGGGTGGGGGGTCGTTTAACCCCACCCCACCCAGGGATCACCCTACCTCCTCACGCAGGGTAATGCCATTGCCTACCTTGAGCTCCGGGCGGCGGCGGTCTGGCGGCTTCAGTGCTGGCTGCTGTGGCTTCCGGCTTCAGCACACTACTAGACCTTCTGGGGAACTTCCGCCGCCGCCCGGAGCTCAAGGTAGGCAATGGCATTACCCTGGGTGGGGAGGTAGGGTGATCCCTGGGATGGGGGTGGGGGTTTAAATCACCCCTCACCCCAGGGATCAGTAGTACCGGTACTTACCTGCGTGCTGGTGCTGGCTCTGGGTCGCCGCCGGAGCCCACACTAAGGACTTAGGGGAAATTCTTTTGGTTGTTTAAATCCAGGCTGGGCAGGGTGGGTGGGGGGTGTCCCCCCTTCCACCCGCACAGTCTGGGAGGGGGAGGTTGTTAGGTTTTTGGTTTTTTCCATTGATTTCAATGGGGACAGTTCCCCATTGAAATCAATGTTAAAGATCCGGTACCGGTAAACGGGTATTAATCTGGGAAGCTGGTTTTTTAAAATCCGGGAACCGGTAAAACCGGTACCCGGTATTTGCCCTGATGTCCCACCCCTACTGCCTAGGCCATGCACTGGGACAGTGCGCACTGGGACACACACATGGAATAGTCAAATTGGCTTCATCCTTATCTACTCCAATATAATTCACAGGGGCCCTTCTAGCAAAAAGTTTTTCGTCTGTTTGCAATAGGCTATCAGTAACAGAAACAGATGCTTGAGAACTAACCTCTCATTTATATCTTTCCTCTTGGGACACGCATAGGGATTTTTTTGAGGTTTCCATCCAAAGACTCCCCCACTAAAACTTTTAGATCAAAAACAAAATCTGTTAATTCCAATAGCTTATTTTCCAGTTTGACCAACCTTGAATCTGTTTGGAGGTTGAGTTCCTTTAAAAGAGCTGATAATTTAGTTTCAAATTGAGAGAAGCACGAAGGTGACTCAAAACATGTAGTCTGTGAACCATTGATATTTGGACTATGGTTAAACTGCAAAGTATCCCCTAAACCCTCCTCATATCCTATCTTACCAGTTTTCCTTGGTACAAGATACTGGGTCATTTTCTTTTGGGCTGAAGCTGGCAAATGACTGCAAGGCAATACTGAGTAAGCTTCAGTTAGAGCAATTTCAGTTGCTAAGCTCAATGGTTTAAGAGATCTAGAACGCAACTTCATTACAAAATGATGGTAAATATATAGTCTATTATTGCGACTTACATTACAATGCAAGAAGCCCAACTGAGTCGGGAGTGGGTGCAGCTGGGGGACGTATTTGGTGAAGTGAGAGCTGCCCTTGTCCTGCCAAGAGCTCATTGGCCCTCCTCCTCCCCACACAGGTATTTATTTACACAAGGTCTGGAGCCCTTGGGCACCAGCCCTTGGGTGCCGGCCATTGCTGGGGCCGTTGGCGGGTCATGGCAGACGTAGCCACTCCTCTTGTCCTCTGTTGGAGGGCTCCCTTCAGCCTTACTGTTGAGTGAGGAGCCGTTGACAGCAAATCTGTGACACTTGGGGAACAAGCAGGACCGAGTGAGAGCGTTTTGGCCAACTAGCATATGGCACTGAACCTACCTAAATTAGTTGGCGCCGTGTCCTCTTGAGGTTCCTGCCCTTGTGGTTCAAATAGCTCTCTTTGCTATGGGGTGGGCAGATAATAGTGATATGGCTCCCATCAGTTGCCCCTATACAGTTCAGGAACCCCTCCCCCTGAAAGCCCTTCATAACCACCACGGGGCCAGTCAACTGCACCACCCGGTCCAGCAGCACTTCCACTATCGCCATGCACACCTCAACGAAGATGGTGCTGACCATGAAAATGCCAATGCCAAGTTGCTGGGGGACAGAGCAGCAGGAGTCTGGAGTGGCAAGCTTCCAGAGGGTGATGGCCATGTGCTTCTCCACCACGATGGGCAACCACATCACAGTGCTTTCTTTTTCCAGCCATGGCCTGAGGATCTTGGCTATCTACAGGACAAGGTGATGGGGCATCCTAAAGTAAGAGATCCACTCGGTGTCTCACCAAGTTCTCCCACCAGTCTGTAATTTTCTCTTTGTTTTTCTTTTATTCTTTTTTGTATTTGTTATTGATGTGCTTTTTTGTTTTTATTTTGTGTTGCCAAGTTGCAATCACAATAAAGTTTGATGATGATGATAATTATGATGATTTTCTCTTTGACTCACACAAGGCTCTTGGTGGGTACAGCCATACACTGGGTGTTGGTGACTGAAGTCGTGTCTCCTGACAGGTACCTCTCTTACCTTGCAGGTCTTCAATCCTCCACAGCACAGTCCGTTGTCACTGGAGGATGGCAAGTGCACAGCAACCAAAGAGGAACTGCCTTCGCGAAGTGGTGTGCCTCACTACCCCAGCCACAGATCAAGCGACAGCATGTTTGTGCCTTGCAATCTTCTTATCAAGCCAACGACAGCAGAAGGTTTGGATCTGCTGGGGCACTTGCAGGTTGTACTCCGCAGCGGTTATGAACACCTGGAGTGTGATAATGAGCACCTGGAAGTTCTTGGGATCCACAGCTGCGTTACAGACATCCATAAAGTCTGCAGACAATGCGCCAAATGTTTTGAATAGTTTACACAGCTGGGCAGCTGCCTAGCTACAATTAACTGTGCGCCATATGTGAGCAAATACTGGCCACTATTGGCTATGTGTCATCACTGGACCGGCTGCTCACCCTGGCTACTATGGTTGAAATTTTTTTTGCACAGCTGGGTGTGTTTGTGTGTGTTGCACCGGCACTGCTAACGCATGTAACAGGCACATCAGTGCACACGCCAAGTCATATAAAAATGTCATAGATGTTACCACCACTAAAGCATGGCATTTTTTAATTGGAGATGGGGGGGAACCGCTGAATGTTAAAAAATGGGTAGATGTGCGGATCTGCAAGGCAGTGAAGGTCACTGTGCTCATAGTGACCTTCCCTGTGCTCTGGGAATTTTGGGGTTCAGATTGGTGCAGGGGATATTGGTGGTCTGTGCTGGGTTAGGGTTGATTAGTAGGCGGAGTTTTATTTGGGAGGAGTTTGTTGGGGTGTTGATGGAGGGCTGCGGTTTGGGAGAGGATTCCTCCGCCTGGTTAGAGCGGGGGGTGGGTGGGAGTGGTGCCTCTTAGCCAGTGAGAGGAGCAGAATGCCCCCTCAGGAGGTTTATCCCCTTGTGAGAGGGGGGGATGGTTATGGGGGTCCCCCAGTGAGAGGGGGGATGGGTTAAGAGAAGAAGGGAAGGGGAGGAGGTTAATAGGGGGGTTGGTTCCCCCCCTTCCCTGGTGGGGAGTCAGTCGGGAAGTGGGAGCTGGGCCGGTGGCACTTCGCCGGGGGGGGGGGATGGCAGTGGCAATTGGGGTTGTCATGGGGAGGCGGAACTATGGCCCTAGAGGTGAGGAGATATTATTGCAAACGAAGGGATCAGTGGTTAGTGCCAGTCCCCCACTTGACTCCCCTGGGCTCAGGTAACCAGAGGAATGAGGCTTCAGGTGACCCTGGCCTGTCGCTGGTGCTGTTCAATGCGAGGTCGGTGATCAATAAATCTTCCATCATCATTCCATCTTGGACTGGGCTGCCAACCTAGTGTGTGTGACAGAGACCTGGCTGGACGAGATGTCGGGGCCTATCTTGGCTGACCTCATTCTGGCTAGGTACTCCATGCAGCACCAGCCCAGGCTGGAGGGTCGGGGAGGGGGCATAGCTGTTGGTTTTAGGGATGGTTTGGTCGTTCTGCAGTATCCAGTGCAGATCGAGTCTGGAATAGAGGGCCTCCATCTTGTGGTTGATTTGGCCAAGGATGAACCAGGGGGTCTGGCCGCGGACAGGGTGGGGATTCTGCTGGTGTACCGTGCACCCCACTGCACGGCAGCATCCCTGACTGCTTTAGCCGTTCTGGTCTTGAGGTTTCCTAAGCTTCTTGTCTTGGGGGACTTCAACATCCATGCTGAACCTAGATTGCATGGGGCGGAGCAGGAATTCATGGCCACCATGGCAACCATGGGGCTGTCCCAGGTGGTAGTGGACCCAACTCATGAGGGGGGGGCATACTCTTGACATAGTTTTCTGCACTGACCTTGAGGCAGGGGGTCCGATGCTTGGGGGTGTGGAAAGTTCTCCCTTGCCATGGTTGGACCATTACCTCCTGCGAACTTCCATCCCAGTACACCTTCCTGTCCACAGGGGTGCAGGATCCGTTAAGATGGTCCGCCCCCAGAGACTTATGGAACCAGAAGGATTCCAGAATGCTCTGGGGGGGATGCCTGTTGACCTCGATAGTTGCTCCACCAATGACCTCATGGCCTTTTGGAACACATGGCTGGGCGAGGCCATCAATTGGGTGGCTCCTATGTGTCCACTTCCAGTGTTTTGTCACTGCAGGTCCCCGTGGTTTACAGAGGATCTGGGGTGATAGAAGCGTGAAGGGAGGCGGTTTGAGCAATGGTCGTGCCGCACTCGCGCCCAAGATGATTGATTGCGATATAGAGCATTTATGAAGGCCTATGCTATGACTGTGCGGGCAGCAAAGAAACGGTTCTTTGCTGCCCTCATAGCATTGTCCAGCGGAGCTGTTCCGGGTAGTAAGAGGACTGGTCGGTTCACTTTGTTTCCACCTGAAACCAGAGTCATCTAAGGCCTGCTGTGACATGTTTGTGGATAAAATCGCTTGCACTGAGCACAATGTCGACTGCCATTTTGGCAGAGTCAGAGGTTAGGAATGCTCTGCCTGGTCATGTTTGTTTATTTTATTTATTTATTTATTATTAAAATTTATAAGTCGCCCCCTCTGTTACAAACATCTTGGAGTGGCTAACAACATTTTAAAACACATAAGAACTAAAATAAATTAAAACAACCTAAAATCCCCAGATTAAAATAACCCACACTCAAACCCTCCCTAACCCAACCCCCCGCCCACTACCTGTCTCCCCTACCTACTCCCTTCCCTGAAGGCCTCAACGAACAGTCAGGTCNCCACTACCTGTCTCCCCTACCTACTCCCTTCCCTGAAGGCCTCAACGAACAGTCAGGTCTTACAGACCCGGCGGAAAGCCAGCAGACTCGGGGCCAGCCTGCGGTCTGTTCAGGCCACAATTTGCAAATTAGATCCATGTCTGTTCTGGTTGGTTAAGGCTTCCAGGGAGATGCTGGGGCCAGTGCTCACGGGGGTGGGTAATGCCTCCCTTCGGGAGGGTGTCAGTTTGCCTCAAGGAGGCTGTGGTCTAGCCCCTCCTCAAGAAACCATCTCTTGATGCTGACACCCCGGCGAGCTATCGGCTTGTCTCTAGCCTTCCCTTTTTAGGGAATGTTATTGAACGGGTGGTGGCCCATCAGCTGCAGGCACATCTGGATAGCATTGTTTTTCTTGATCCCATGTAGTCGGGCTTTTGTCCGGGTTATGGCACGGAGATGGCACTGGTAGCCTTGGTTGACGACCTCTTGGTAGAGTTGGATAGGGGTCACATGACCATACTGGTTCTACTAGATCTATCAGTGGCTTTTGATACAGTGAACCATGCGATGTTGGTGACTCGCTTGCAGGACCTGGCCAGGGTGGACGGGACTGTTTTGCAATGGTTCCATTCCTACCTTGTGGATAGATTGCAGCGGGTGGTACTAAGGTCCTCTGGGGACCTCCCGTGTGGGGTTCTGCAAGGTTCCATTCTGTCCCCTCTCCTGTTCAATGTGTATATGAAGCCGCTTGTGGAGGTCATGCACAGTTGGGGGGTTTGTTGTTATCAATACGCTGATAACACCCAACTGTATCTATCTTTTTCAACCAACCCAGGCCCTGCTGTCTCCTTGCTGCCCCAGTGGTTGACCGCTGTGGGGGACTGGATGAGGTCAAGTCGATTTAAGCTAAATCCCTACAGGACAGAAGTGGTGCTGGGGATGGGGGGTCAGTGATCTGTGTGGGGGAACACTCCTGTTATTGGTGGTGTTTGCCCTCCTTTGGTTCCATCTGTACAGAGCCTGGAGCCTGGAGGTGTTCCTGGATTTGCAGCTGCCTGGATTCCAGGTGTTGTCTGTGGCCAGGGGCGCCTTTCACCAGTTACATCCGGTGAAGAGGCTCCACCTATATGTCTCTAACACTGACCTCACCACAGTTATCCATGCATTCATCACCTCGAGACTGGACTATTGCAATGCACTCTCCTTACTGGGATGGGCCACAGGTAACACATACAACCAATGCTCTGAGCATTGCACTAGCTGCCTATTGTCTTCCGGGTCTGATTCAAGGTGCTGGTTTTAACCTTTAAAGCCCTTCATGGCCTGGGCCCTGCTTACCTGAAAGATCGCCTCATCCAGGGCGGCCCCTACGGTAGTCTGGGGGCACCCTCTGGAGGTCCCGTGTTATCAGTGGGTTCGGACTGACAGGCGGACGTTCTTGGCAGCCACACAGTCGCTGTGAAATGCCCTCCTGGTAGAGGTTCACCTTAGCCCAGATCTCCTGGATTTCTGACAAAACTGTAAGGCCTGACTCTTCTGTCACGCGTTTGGCAGGGCAGGGGGAATGGGTTAGTGGGGAGTGGGTGGGCTGATTTTTTTACACAGATCAGGGTTAGTTTTTCTACTGCTGCTATGGGTTGACTGCTGTATTTATATATTTTTATTTAAATTTATATCTTTTATAATGTATTGTTGTTTTAATGCTTCTATGTTCACTGCCCCGAGTTACCTGTGTGCAAGAGAGGTGGGGTATAAATAGAAGATATAAATAAATAATGTATGTGGGAGCAGAGGAGCAGAGCTAACAATTTGTGCTTTCAATGATCATGTGGGGTCATAATGCCATAGAAAGCTATTGCTGAGGGTTGCTTGCCAGGGAAAGCCCAATGGCTTCAGTTGTTGTTTCTGGGTGCTGTGGCCTTACGGGGCCCAGAGGAGTTGGAGGGTGATGGATACCCTGGCCTTTGCTGACATTTGGATGAGGCTTGATTTACAGAGAGAAGTGTCAGACTCATCCTGTGAGGCTGACTGCTATGTGCTCATAGGGTGACACATGCACACAATGGGGTTCCATGTACGTATGACTAAGAACAGATGCCGTGCAACCCTGCTGCAGTTCAGAGTTCAGCAGCATGGAAGCCCCAGATGAGACGAGAGTGGGATAAAATTGAGGCTGCAACTTTTCTGAATGTTTTTGCGCTCCAGAAGTAAGGAAGTCACTAACGGACTTCCCTGACATTTTCCCTCACATAACTGCCCTGATGAAAGCAGTGCCTTGATTATATGGTGGAGCTGAATCCTTGAAGAGAAACAAATAGCTCGAGGTACAGGGAAAGTGAACCCACAGAGAGAGAGTTTCTGGTCCTATACAAAGTTTGGACAAGCAGAGAAGTGCAGAGAGCCCTGGCGAGCAGGGATGTTTTCAGTCCCAATTGTACAGTGTTGCTGAAAATGCTGGAGTGGGGGTACAAGAGGCACATGTTTGATTGGGAGTTTTATGCTAACAGAGGGATTTCCAACCCCACAGCAAGTGAGGGCCCAGTAAAACTCTGTGCTTCTACCTGCCAGTGAGCCATGAACTATGCTGTGAGCTGTGGATGTGAAACAATCCAAAGGGGAAAACATCTCTTCCTACTGAATAGCTTCTGTTTAGTGCACCTCTCTGTTTGTATGAACACTTCAGGAGTAAAGCAGAAACAAGACCTGACTTCGTTGAATTAACTGTTCTTTGGAATGTGGTCTCTTCATTATAATATGGTGTGTGAGGCATAGCTCTCAAATACTGCATTATAATGAGATTTCACTGTACTTTGTCTCCATCTCTTCCATTTTGGACAAACACAGCAAATGCACTCTCTCTCTAGATACATACATAGAATCTCCCCTACAGGTTGCAATCCTGATCCATTTAAGTCAATGACAAATCTCTGACCAACTTTTGGTGGAGAATTTCACCCAAAATCTCTCTCACACTTTCACACGCACACTGTGGGGGTAACTCTAACCCTTGCTCCTTGAAACATATTTGTCCCTTCTCCCTTGTTGTCCCCTATGCCTGGATCACCCCCAGTCCCCAAAAATACATTCATTCTGCTCCTTCCCTCCCAGCCTTCAAATCCCTACTGAAAACCTTCCATCAGGCTTTTCCTAGATCCTCATCCCCATAGACTCATCACAGATGTCTCCTCTTCCCTGTAACTAAATTAAGCATGTGCACCTGTGATTTCTCAATGTCATGAATGTATCTGTGGGTGTTTTTAGACAAGATGCTACCCTACATGGCCATTGGCCACCCAGGACCCATGGAGCCCACCACCTGTCCAAAGGTGGAGCGGGAGGATGTGCGCTCCTGTGAGCCACAGGGCACCCACTCATGACCACGCACAGAGCACTGCTGGGAAATCCAGAGTGCTCTGTGCGGGGCAAGCCAAATAGCTCCATGGCAACAGGTGGCCACAGAGCCCCTGCCCATATGAGCTGGGGCAGCCAGTTCATAGGCATCGTGGGCAGGGAACACAGCTTTTGCAAATCACAAGAACTGATTGGAAGTGCTGGAGAGCCCGGGTTCCCCGGCGCTCATACTAGGGACATGTCAATTGCAAAGGTTAGCTGGGTGTGCTTCCCCCTCCCCCATGGTCTGTGGCAGAGGGAGTGCCTGGCAGCTGCCTCTGTAGCCACACTGGGAGCCACCTGTTTGAATCCCTCCCCATGCACTCCACCTGAGTGGGTGCTCCATGACAGTACCACTCAGCAACCACAGTCACAGACACACACACCCATCACCATGCTCATTTAAAAACATCCCTTGTCTCTTCCTATGTTCCCTTCTCCTTTATCTCCCCTCCTTTGTCTTTCTTAGGCTGTAAGCCCTTGGGGTAGTGACCTGTCTCCAACTACTGATTGTACAGTGCCAGGTACATTGCTTGTGCTATATAAAATTAATAAGAATAAAATAAATAATAAATTAATCATAATCAATCATCATTACCGAGACCCAGGACAGAATGGGTCTCATATTCCACTGCAATACATATTCCACTGTATAATGTGTTCAGGCCTACGTCTTAATTTAATTGTGGGGCCTGATTTCGTGTGAGGGCAAATTGCCCCTGAAGTAAGCCTTTGCCCCATCTTCATCCTGAATGGCCCTACTGATTGGCTGGCTCTCATTTTGCATTGCTAACATAAGAATGTTTGAAGGACACACACTGGGACACCCATTATAAAAAGGGAAATGTCACTGTAATTAATTTGTGATGTCCAGTTAAACATAGCATTCTTTCCAATGCATTGCAGGCCTGTACGTTACACAAAGGGGCTCAATGTGTTGGGTGTCCCCCTCCTGAATTTCTGAAAACTCTCCATTGGCTGAGGAGCCTCAATTTGAAGCCCCGCTGGTTTGTATTATACACCAGTCCTTCTCACACTCACATTCTCATTTCAAGTTTATTCATGGAACCCTGCAGGACCCTTCAGCACATGGGCCCTTGTGTGGTTGCACAGTCTGCACTTGCCCTGCTTGAACATTAGTGTTCTTTAAAATCCTGCACATGGTGCATGCAGCAAATGAAGCCGAGGAGGGGTCAAACATAGGCTATAAATAGCTTTGCAGGAGTAGACTGCCTAAGCGCCAGTGACCCAGATCAGCCACTAGAGGGGGACTGCAGCACAGGTAAAGAAATGGAAAAGCGGAGAGGTGGGGGCAGATGGCCTGCAGTAATAACATGTTGTAAGCTGCCTGCAGCCCATCACAGGGGGAGAATTTATTTGCACCCTGGAAAGTGTCATGTGACACTATGCTTTATTTTCCAGGCCATGATCCACATACCATTTACTTTGGGGCAGTCCCACTGAAATCAATTGAAAATCAAATAAATTGAACATGGATCAATGGGCTGCTCCGGAGGAAGCAGCTTGAAGGGTGTAGCCTAGCCTGAAACATGCAAATCACAAATTGTAGTTTGGACTTTAGAGCAAGAAATGTTTAGGGGTTTCAGTTGTTGTCCCAGTTAGTGGCTACATGTCACCCCTACTAGGGCTCCTTGATAAAAATTCAAAAGTAATGGTCAGTGGGGAGCTGTTTGTTAGATGGGGGTGTGTCTGTTCTGCGGAGCTCTATGGAGCTGGGGGGATATGGTTCCCACCTATGCACATTTTTAAGGAACACTTAGGAAACATACATGTTGCAGGGTGTTTCGTAAGTGTTCCTTAAAAATGTGCATAGGAGGTGGCAACCTGGGTGTGTGTGCGTCTATTCTATGGAGCTGGGATGGTGTTTGTTCTTTGGGACTAGAAGCAGGGCCAGCCTTAGCACTGTTGGAAATACATTCCTTTGGTTGCATCCCCCCATAGCACCTAATCCTGTTTGTTTGCTAGAAACACCAGGAGTAGACAGGCAGATCAGGGAACCCTTCCCCCATCTTATCTGTCCTACTCGTGCCAGGACCTGATTGGTCAATCTCCTCCCCCAGGAGGTTTCTCATCTCTTTGTGTCTCAGAGAGCTTCCTTCCTCCCTCCTGAACACAGCTAGTCTTAGGACTTAGCATAGATGTAGGCCTTTCCTATCCTACATGTTTTTTCCTAATAAAGCTACTTAAGCTTAAGTATGCTTCCTGCCTGCTTATTGATGATTAGCTACTCACACTCCTCTGTAAACTCTGCATTGGGCAAATGGATGCAATGATCTCACAGTCCTTGCATTTCCAACAGGGTTATGGGCCCAGACACCCAAAAGGCAGCGCAGAGTGAGTAAAATTGAGTGCTAGCATTAATCTTAAAGGCAGAAAAGAAAAGAAAGATTTTAGTCTCTGTGACCATGGATTCTATGCTGAAGGTCTCCATTCCAGAGAGGCTCACTGGAGCAACAAACTATGAAGCTTGGAGTCATAATGCAAGGATGGCACTGGGAGGACAAGGCCTAAGGAAAATGCTGGAGTCCAACAGACCTACAGATGCAGGGGCAGCACAAGAACTCTGGGATGAGAAAAATGACAAAGCTATGGCAATCATCTCAATGTCGGTGAGTCAGCGTTTACATGTGTACATACATGACAAGTTAACTGCAAAAGATATGTGGGAAATTTTACAGAGACTGTATCAAGGGAAGTCAAATATATCAAAGATACAAATGCTTAAAAGACTTTGTAATATGAGAATGGATGAGAGTGAAGATTTTTCAGCTCATGTTAATGGCCTGCTTGAACTAGTCAGGAGACTGGAAAATCAAAAGCTGAATTTACCAGATGAATTGATAGTGGCATTTCTGCTGAACTCTTTACCACCAACAACTTTTCAAACAGTCTGTCAGATAATAGAAATGCAGGATAACCTATCTTTGGATGTTGTTATTCAGAAACTTGAGGAATTTAATATGGCTCAAACTAATGAACAGCCAAACTTTTCCTCACAGCTTGCCTGCAAGGCAGCTGAGAACAAGAAGCCTTTTGCAAATTCAAAAGGATCTGCAAGAGTTAAGTGTTGCTTCAATTGCGGGGAAACCATGCATCTCGCATATCAATGCACCAAGCAAGAAGTTCCCAGCTTCTCTGCAAAGAACAAAGGGAGCCATGATAGGGCTTTCAGCCTGGTTGAGGAAAAAGCATCTCAACTTAAAAATGTGGAAGGAATAGAATGTGAGACTGCTTCACATGATTTCTTTGTTGATTCTGGAGCAACTAAAAATCTTATAAAGGACAAAGACAGATTTATTGATCTGGATAGGACTTATAGAACTCCTATAAGATTGGCTAATGGAGAGAAAGTTTATTGTCAAGGAAGAGGCAGGGCTAAACTCATATGTCATCTGGGAAACGGTGAGGAAATGAAAGTTACCATTGAAGAAGCTCTATATGTCCCAGAATTGGATCATAATTTTATAAGTGTCAAGTATGCTGTACAGAAAGGTTTTGCAGTGCATTTTGAAGGGAAATATTGCAGAATTTCAAAGGAAAAGGAGCTTTTTATGCGAGGAATGCTGGATTCAAATGGCCTATTCAAGGTAGATTGCTTGCAACAGGATCAGTATGCAAATGCTGCAAAAGATTGCAGACATAAGAACTGTGAAAGCAAATGGCACAGAAGGATGGGCCATAGAAATGCAGATGTGTTGCATGCACTTCCAGACCTAGTTAAACATTTTAAAATGAACTCATGTGCAACTAAAGATGAGAGATGTGTTTGCTGTGTAAAAGGAAAGGGAACTAGGCCCTCCTTTCATCAGAGCAAGGAGGAAGCCACACAGCACCCCCTACAGCTCATTCATAGTGATATCTGTGGTCCTATGAAGACAAAAACAATTGCAGGAAACCAGTATGCATTGACTTTCATAGATGATTTTTCCAAGTTCACGTTCACTTACTTGATTAAAGAGAAAAGTCAGGTGCTGGAGAAATTTAAGGAATATGTTGCAAGAGCCAGCAATAAGTTTGGAAGATCACCTCAGATCCTAAGGTCAGATAATGGAGGTGAATATGTTTCAAAACAGATGAAAGAATTTTTGAAGCAAAAAGGAATTGAACACCAGACAACCATCCCGCATACACCAGAACAAAATGGAGTAGCAGAAAGAAAAAATCGCTCTCTCATAGAGATGGCGAGATGTATGCTTTTGGATGCGAATCTGCCAAACAAATACTGGGGGGAAGCAGTAATGACTGCCACATACCTGCAGAACAGGCTCCCAACCAAAGGTGCAAAAGCAACACCTTATGAACTATGGCATGGGAACAAGCCCAGTGTGGGGCACATTAGAGTGTTTGGCTCTAAAGCCTATGCTTATATCCCAAAGGCCAAAAGGACCAAACTTAACACCAGATGTGAAGAAGGGATACTTGTTGGCTATGCACAAGGATGCAAGGGATACAGAGTAATGGACACTGACACTGGAAATGTGAAGATAAGCAGTGTGGTCTATTTTGATGAAAATGAAAAGGGAAGCACTGATCAAATGCCAGACCTAATGAGGCCAAGTTCATCAAGACAGAAAAAGACTGCAGAACTGCAGATAAAAGAGGAAGCTGAAGTTTCATTTGATTTGACCATGTTCAATCAACCTGAACCAGAAGGGGGCACTGACACCAACACTGATGCTGATGCTGAAACTGAAGCAGAACCAGAACTGGAACCAGAAGATAACACTGATGCTGATACTGAAACTGAAGCAGAACCAGAACCAGAAGTGAGACGTTCTGAAAGACACAACAAAGGAGTGCCAGCAGCGAGATTCTCCTACGCGGCAAAAGTGGAGGAACCACAGGAGCCCTCAACATGGCAAGACATTCAAAAAATGCAAACCAGTGAGGCGCGCAAATGGAGAGATGCTGCCAAGGAAGAAATTGAGTCTCTTAATGAAAATAAAACATGGACACTCACAAAGCTACCTGAAAACAAAAAGGCCATTGGATGCAAATGGGTCTTCAAGACCAAGCATAATGCAGAAGGGGAAATCACGCGCCACAAAGCGAGATTAGTGGCCAAGGGATATTCCCAAAAATACGGCGAAGACTACGACGAAACCTTTGCTCCAGTAGTAAGGCACACCACAATAAGAACACTCCTCAGCATAGCAGCTGCAAGAAAAATGGAAGTGCAGCACTTAGACGTGAAGACTGCATTCCTACATGGTGATATCAAAGAGGATATCTACATGCAGCAGCCGCCGGGATTTAAAGAACCTGGGAAGGAGGAACTTGTGTGCAAACTTCAAAAGAGTATCTATGGTTTAAAGCAAGCAGCGAAAGCCTGGAACGAAAAATTGAATCAATTGCTCCTTAAGGAGGGGTTCATACAGGGAGAAGCTGACCCCTGCCTATACTCAAGGTTCAGAAATAAAAGGAGGACATACATTCTAACTTATGTGGATGATCTGATTGTATGCCATGAAAACAAACGAGATTGTGATGAAATCGTCAGGAATCTGAACAAAGAAATAGAGGTGAAAGACTTGGGAGGTATCACTTACTATCTTGGAATACAAATAGAACGAGAAAAAGATGGAAGTTTCCTTCTCAATCAAAAACAAAAGATAAAGGACATTTTAGAATGCCTAGGCATGACAGAGGCTAATGAAGTGGGGACACCTATGGAAACAAATTTCCTAAGCCAGGAAGGCAACGACGAGCCCCTACCACAGGACAACCAGTACAGAACTGCAATTGGCAAAATGTTGTATGTAGCCACCGTCACAAGGCCAGACATTTCCGCTGCTGTAGGAATACTAAGCAGAAAAGTAAGTGCACCAACCCAAAGGGACTGGATAGCAGTCAAGAGAATAGCACGGTACCTGAAGGGCACAATGCATTTAAACTTAAAACTACCAGCAAGCGAGAACCCCAGATTGATGGGCTATATGGATGCGGACTGGGCCGGAGACAAGACTGACTGCAAATCTGTGAGTGGAAATGTATTTCTGTATGGAGGCGGAGCAATCAGTTGGACTAGCCAGAAGCAGTCATTAATTGCCCTTTCATCCACAGAAGCAGAATTTATTTCAGCCACTCAAGCATGTCAAGAGGTAGTATGGCTACACAGACTACTAAAGGACTTTGGAATAGACGAACCAAAGCCAACTGAGATGTATGAGGACAATCAAAGCTGCATTCAGCTTACGAAAATGGAAAAGATAAAGCCAAGGTCGAAGCACATCAACACCAAGCGTCACTATGTGAGAGAAGCGCAAGAAAAAGGACTTGTTGAACTGATTTATTGTCCTACAGAGGAAATGATAGCGGATGTGCTGACCAAACCGCTACCCAGAGACAATTTCCAGAGGCTACAAGAAGCATTGGGAATTGTCAGCAGTGCACATAAATGATTCGGTGCACGGGACGATGAGAAGGGGTGTTGGAAATACATTCCTTTGGTTGCATCCCCCCTAAGCACCTCATCCTGTTTGTTTGCTAGAAAAACCAGGAGTAGACAGGCAGATCAGGGAACCCTTCCCCCATCCTATCTGTCCTACTCCTGCCAGGACCTGATTGGTCAATCTCCTCCCCAGGAGGTTTCTCATATGTTTGTGTCTCAGAGAGCTTCCTTCCTCCCTCCTGAACACACCTAGTCTTAGGACTTAGTATAGATGTAGGCCTTTCCTATCCTACATGTTTTTCCTAATAAAGCTACTTAAGCTTAAGTATGCTTCCTACCTGCTTATTGATGATTAGCTACTCACACTCCTCTGTAAACTCTGCATTGGGCAAATGGATGCAATGATCTCACAGTTCTTGCATTTCCAACAAGCACAGGGTGACCTGTGGTGACTGCCCTGGGCTCCACTCTTTTCTTTACCTCTGGGGGCTCTGCAATAGCTCCATTTTCACCAGGTCAGGATGTGGGGGGTCCCACTCCTTCTTAGCTGGACCCCAAATACAACCACTTCTAAGGTTCGCACTGCATGACCCTCAGGGGCGTAGCTAGCTTGGGATGGGCCCAGGGACAAGAAATGTCCGTGGGCTCCTCCCCTCCTTTTTCCTGCTGGTGGTGAAGCTGTCGGCCGGCCTAGGGTTGTTGGGCTGCTGGTGCTTGGGACTTACTTGCTCTCTGCAGAGTCTGCGGCCTGCTGCTGGTGGCCTGCTGCTGGGCCCATCCATCGCTGGAGCCAAGCGTGGCCAGCAGCAGCAGTGCCATTGCTTCCCCGGCCCACCCAACCAGTCCTAGAGGCCGGGGGCTGGTCAGGCGGGCTGGGATGGTTCGATGCGAGGAGTGCTGGAGCAGAAAGGTGCCTAGCGACGGTTCCCTTACTGAGTGGAGCCACCGCCGGGCACCTTCCCACTCGGGCTGGGCCTCCCTCAAGCCAGCCCTGCCTGGACTGGGTCTGGACTGGTGAGGAGGAGGACGCCTTCGCGACGCAGCACCAAGGGGGCAAGCCGAGCTGCGAGGCTTGTAAGTGTGACCTGACCTATTGCTAGGGTGGCCATACCTCCCCTTTAAAAAAGTTTGCTTATGAAAAATACATGTTGCAGGGCTGCGCTGCACTGCTTCCAGTGCAGTCGTGCACCATGTATTTTTAATGTGTCCTCTTTTAAAGGGGAAGTATAGCAACCCTGCTTGATGCAGACTGCTGCATGAGGCCCCTTCCCCTCCCTGCTTGCAGTTGCAACATTGTGTCAGACACAATGTTGCAACCACGGGCAGGGAGGGGAAGGGGCCTCATGCAGCAGCTGAAAGGGTCCCCAGCCAGCTCAGGTGGTAATTTAAAAAAAGATAAAAAAGGGGAAGGGTGGCTTAGCTACCTTGGATACTGGCCCCCCAACCAGTACGGGCCCCAGGACGAATGTCCCTGTTTGTCCAATGGTAGCTACGCCCCTGGTGACCCCCAAAGGGGTGGAGCCACAGGAGATGGGGAGGGTCTCCACATTTTATTTTCACCCTGGGCCCCACAACTTTTAAGGCTGGCCCTGGATGGAAGAAAAGACCAGTTCTATGGGGCTTGATAGAGTTGTGTGCAGAATGTCTGTTCTATGGGGAAAAGGGGGTGTTTTATGGGATTGTATACGGCTGAGGGAGTGTCTGTCCTATAGGGCTCTAGGATTCCATTCAAGGGGGCATAATAGACCTATATTTTATTAATATGGCTGTTTTTACATGGATGCCCCCCAACCCGCTCGGTGTTCAGACAGTTGTGCGGTAGAGCGGCGGTGGGTGGGATGGGTGTGCACCGGGTGTGCGCCTGTGTAAATACCACAGGCGATGGGTGTTTGTGCGTGCACACTCCCAGCACACACACACCTCCATCCATCACACACCCGCCTCCACCCACCTTCACCCATGGAGCCCTCCAGTAAAACGGAGAAGGCTCTGTGAGTGGAGGTGGGTGGATGTCCGTGAAAACAGACACCCACCCACCACACCAAAACACCCACCCCCACCTACCCCCGTCCGTGTATTAACGGCCTATGAAAGAGAGAGGTATCTGTTCTATGAAGTTCTATTGAGTTGTGGCGGATGCTCTCTATTCTATAGGGCTGTACAGGTCTGAGGATGTCTGTTCTATTGGACACTATGGAGCTGTGGAAGTGTCTCTTCTATGGAGCTGTGAGGGGTGTTTGTTCTGTGGGAAACTATGGAGCTGGAGGGTGTCTGCTCTATGGAGCTCTGTGTATATGTGTCTGTTCTATGGGGCTCTATGGAGCTGGGGAGGGAATGAGGATGTGTCCTCAGATCCACCCATTAGTCTCAGGCCACTTTATGCCAGTTCTGACCTGAGCTGGATTTGAAACTGGCCATGACCGAGCGGATATGAGTTAGAAACTGGTGTACTCTATTCCCTGGGAGCAATTACAATTCTGGGTGGCTGGATTGCACCCATCTCATGGGGTCACACCCTGCACTATCTAAAGCTTATTCACACAACACTCTTCCCCCTTGCAAACTCACCACTTCTGTTTTTCTTGTCTAGTAGCAATTCATTCACATAACTATTTCTCCTGCATGTCATTATACCTTCCACATCCCTACTTTGCTGTGGTATCTCCGCCATTCGAGAACAGCTCCTTTATACTCCTTGTGAAAGCTAGATGGAGGCTTGGAGTATTATTTAACCACATATATTAAACATAAGCTCAAGATAGTCCTAAGCAGGCTATGCTGTGAACAAATGCCAACTGCTTTCCTTATGGGAGGACGTCTGGGTATCCTCAGAAGTAAAAGATACTGCCCCTGCCAGATGGGTGTAATCAAGGACACCTTGCATTATACAATGGAATGCCCTTTTTATCAGGAGTTAAGAGAAACACTAATTTATCTTTTGTTGAACAAAGTTCCTTTTTAAATAAGCATGAGAAGCTAACATGGCTTCTTCAAAGCAAAGACTTGAGGTGGTTATGAAACTTGCCATATTTGCTTTTAAAATTGAACAGGTTAGGGCTAGGTATTATTAATTATTATTATTATTTTATTATTTTTATTATTATTATTATAAACATTTGTATAGCACAAGTCGTGTACCTGGTGATTTACAGAACAAAGATAAAGACGTGGTCCCTGCCTATGACTTATAATCTAAAGAGACAAGGAGGGTGTGGCACACCCCCTAATCTGTGCCCCACCGGCTTCCAGATCTGGGGCTGGTGGGGTTGGGACACCCCCTTACTCTCCGGAGACTCCCTGCGAGGGGACAGCGCATCACCCAGCCCCCGGGAGGGGAGAGGCTCGGCAAGCTGTCACCTGATCCTACCCTCCACCGCTCCCGTCCCCCATTCCAGGTTCCTCGGGCCTTTACTCTCCCTCCCCGGTACCACCCGGGCCCCACCACTAGTCCTTCCCTCCCCCGTTAGGAGATCGCGGGTACTTCCCTCCTATGCCGCCCGCGGTCTCCAGTCCTTTCTCCCTCTTCCCCGCCGCCACCTCCTTTTCTTCCCTGGGCTTCCGGCCTTGCCCCCTGCGGGCGTGCCTGAACTGAGCGTCGGCGCACCCAAATCTATCTATCTATCTTTTTAACATCTGACCCAGGCCCTGCAGTCTTGGTGNGCTAGGGTGGCCATACCTCCCCTTTAAAAAAGTTTGCTTATGAAAAATACATGTTGCAGGGCTGCGCTGCACTGCTTCCAGTGCAGTCGTGCACCATGTATTTTTAATGTGTCCTCTTTTAAAGGGGAAGTATAGCAACCCTGCTTGATGCAGACTGCTGCATGAGGCCCCTTCCCCTCCCTGCTTGCAGTTGCAACATTGTGTCAGACACAATGTTGCAACCACGGGCAGGGAGGGGAAGGGGCCTCATGCAGCAGCTGAAAGGGTCCCCAGCCAGCTCAGGTGGTAATTTAAAAAAAGATAAAAAAGGGGAAGGGTGGCTTAGCTACCTTGGATACTGGCCCCCCAACCAGTACGGGCCCCAGGACGAATGTCCCTGTTTGTCCAATGGTAGCTACGCCCCTGGTGACCCCCAAAGGGGTGGAGCCACAGGAGATGGGGAGGGTCTCCACATTTTATTTTCACCCTGGGCCCCACAACTTTTAAGGCTGGCCCTGGATGGAAGAAAAGACCAGTTCTATGGGGCTTGATAGAGTTGTGTGCAGAATGTCTGTTCTATGGGGAAAAGGGGGTGTTTTATGGGATTGTATACGGCTGAGGGAGTGTCTGTCCTATAGGGCTCTAGGATTCCATTCAAGGGGGCATAATAGACCTATATTTTATTAATATGGCTGTTTTTACATGGATGCCCCCCAACCCGCTCGGTGTTCAGACAGTTGTGCGGTAGAGCGGCGGTGGGTGGGATGGGTGTGCACCGGGTGTGCGCCTGTGTAAATACCACAGGCGATGGGTGTTTGTGCGTGCACACTCCCAGCACACACACACCTCCATCCATCACACACCCGCCTCCACCCACCTTCACCCATGGAGCCCTCCAGTAAAACGGAGAAGGCTCTGTGAGTGGAGGTGGGTGGATGTCCGTGAAAACAGACACCCACCCACCACACCAAAACACCCACCCCCACCTACCCCCGTCCGTGTATTAACGGCCTATGAAAGAGAGAGGTATCTGTTCTATGAAGTTCTATTGAGTTGTGTGTGTCAAAATTTTCATAGATCCATCACACACCCGCCTCCACCCACCTTCACCCATGGAGCCCTCCAGTAAAACGAAGAAGGCTCTGTGAGTGGAGGTGGGTGGATGTCCGTGAAAACAGACACCCACCCACCACACCAAAACACCCACCCCCACCTACCCCCGTCCGTGTATTAACGGCCTATGAAAGAGAGAGGTATCTGTTCTATGAAGTTCTATTGAGTTGTGGCGGATGCTCTCTATTCTATAGGGCTGTACAGGTCTGAGGATGTCTGTTCTATTGGACACTATGGAGCTGTGGAAGTGTCTCTTCTATGGAGCTGTGAGGGGTGTTTGTTCTGTGGGAAACTATGGAGCTGGAGGGTGTCTGCTCTATGGAGCTCTGTGTATATGTGTCTGTTCTATGGGGCTCTATGGAGCTGGGGAGGGAATGAGGATGTGTCCTCAGATCCACCCATTAGTCTCAGGCCACTTTATGCCAGTTCTGACCTGAGCTGGATTTGAAACTGGCCATGACCGAGCGGATATGAGTTAGAAACTGGTGTACTCTATTCCCTGGGAGCAATTACAATTCTGGGTGTCTGGATTGCACCCATCTCATGGGGTCACACCCTGCACTATCTAAAGCTTATTCACACAACACTCTTCCCCCTTGCAAACTCACCACTTCTGTTTTTCTTGTCTAGTAGCAATTCATTCACATAACTATTTCTCCTGCATGTCATTATACCTTCCACATCCCTACTTTGCTGTGGTATCTCCGCCATTCGAGAACAGCTCCTTTATACTCCTTGTGAAAGCTAGATGGAGGCTTGGAGTATTATTTAACCACATATATTAAACATAAGCTCAAGATAGTCCTAAGCAGGCTATGCTGTGAACAAATGCCAACTGCTTTCCTTATGGGAGGACGTCTGGGTATCCTCAGAAGTAAAAGATACTGCCCCTGCCAGATGGGTGTAATCAAGGACACCTTGCATTATACAATGGAATGCCCTTTTTATCAGGAGTTAAGAGAAACACTAATTTATCTTTTGTTGAACAAAGTTCCTTTTTAAATAAGCATGAGAAGCTAAAATGGCTTCTTCAAAGCAAAGACTTGAGGTGGTTATGAAACTTGCCATATTTGCTTTTAAAATTGAACAGGTTAGGGCTAGGTATTATTAATTATTATTATTATTTTATTATTTTTATTATTATTATTATAAACATTTGTATAGCACAAGTCGTGTACCTGGTGATTTACAGAACAAAGATAAAGACGTGGTCCCTGCCTATGACTTATAATCTAAAGAGACAAGGAGGGTGTGGCACACCCCCTAATCTGTGCCCCACCGGCTTCCAGATCTGGGGCTGGTGGGGTTGGGACACCCCCTTACTCTCCGGAGACTCCCTGCGAGGGGACAGCGCATCACCCAGCCCCCGGGAGGGGAGAGGCTCGGCAAGCTGTCACCTGATCCTACCCTCCACCGCTCCCGTCCCCCATTCCAGGTTCCTCGGGCCTTTACTCTCCCTCCCCGGTACCACCCGGGCCCCACCACTAGTCCTTCCCTCCCCCGTTAGGAGATCGCGGGTACTTCCCTCCTATGCCGCCCGCGGTCTCCAGTCCTTTCTCCCTCTTCCCCGCCGCCACCTCCTTTTCTTCCCTGGGCTTCCGGCCTTGCCCCCTGCGGGCGTGCCTGAACTGAGCGTCGGCGCACCCAAATCTATCTATCTATCTTTTTAACATCTGACCCAGGCCCTGCAGTCTTGGTGCTTACTCCGTGCCTGGCTGCCATTGGTGACTGGATACAGGTGAGCCAACTGAAGTTGAATCCAGACAAGACAAGACTGAAGTAATGATGGTTAGCCAGCCCTGTGACTCGAGAGGGATTGGGACTCCCATCACTGATGGGGTAAGGCATCCCCTGGTTACTCAGGTTTGCAGCCTGGGGGTGTTCCTGGATCCCAAGCTCCATCTGGAATACTAGGTTGTTGCTGTGGCCAGGAGTGCCTGTCACCAACTCCATCTGGTGAGAAGGCTATGTCCCTTTCTTTCAGATATGGATCTGGCCACCATCATCCATGCCTTCATTACCTTGAGGTTGGACTACTGCAACGTGCTCTGTATGGGGTTGCCCTTGAAGACTGTTTGAGGGCTGCAGCTTGTGCAGAATGTGGTGGCCTGCTTCTTGATGGGGGTAGGTCGCTGGGACGGAGCACATTACACCAGTGCTTAAGAGTCTGCACTGGCTGCCAATAGCGTTCTGGGCACAATTCAAGATGCTGGTTTTGATTTATAAAGCCCTAAATGGCCTGGCCCCTACCTATCTAAAGGATGGCCTTCCTCCTTATATCCCTTTGCAAACCTACGATCAGCCGTGAGCGCCATCTTGCAAGTTCTATCACTGGCCCAGGACTATATGATCCGGGCTCACAGGGAAGCGTTCTCAGTGGCTGCTTCACAGCTTTGGAACTCCCTTCCCTTGGAGATTTGCCTATGCCTAAGCCCTACCTTGTGCTTCTTCCAAAGGCAGTATAAGACGTATTTATTTATTTATTTTATTTATTTATTTATTTATTTATAAAACTTTTACCCCGCCCCTCCTGCACGCAGCTCGGGGCGGCTTCCAACAATCTTTTAAAACAATAAAAACAATTTAAAATGACCATAAATATTATAAAATAATTAATTAATGTACAGGGCAGACAAAACACTAAGAATAGGTGGGGGAATTAAAACCCCATCCTACTCACCCTCCCTCCCAAAGGCCTGGGAGAACAGCCAGGTCTTACAGTTTTGCCGGAATATTAATAGGCTAGGGGCCAGGCGAGCTTCCTCCGGAAGGGAGTTCCACAGCCGCGGTCCCACTACCGAGAATGCCCTCTCCATCGTGGCCCCCCGCTTAACACGGGGGACCTCCAGGAAGGCACCCCCGGCAGACCGCAGGAGCCGCTCTGGGGCGCGGAGGGCGAGGCGGTCCCTAAGGTATGAGGGGCCGAGACCGTGTAGGGCTTTATAAACCATCACCAGCACCTTGAACTTGGCTCGGCACGCTATCGGCAGCCAGTGCAGAGCTCGGAGCACCGGTGTAATATGCTCCCGGCGGCCCGTCCCCGTAAGAAGACGAGCCGCCGCATTCTGCACTAGCTGCAGCCTCCGAACCAAGAACAAGGGAAGCCCCACGTAGAGCGCGTTGCAGTAGTCGAGCCTCGAGGTGACGAAGGCATGGATGAGGGAGGCCAGGTCCGGGCCGGAGACAAACGGACGCAGCCTACGTACTAGATATAGCTGGCGGAAGGCAGCCTTAGCGACTGCCTCCACCTGCCGCTCCAGACGCAGATCTGCGTCCAATATCACCCCCAGACTCCGAACCTGCAGAGCTACAGGAGGGCGAACCCCCCCAACCAGGGGGGCCACCACCCCCTTCGCTCTCCCCACCAACATCACCTCCGTCTTGTCGGGGTTAAGCTTCAGTCTGCTCAGCCGCATCCACTCCGCCACGGCCTCCAAACATTGGGAAAGCAACGAGATAGCAGGGTCTGGGTCAGTAGAAAAAGAGAGGTACAGCTGAGTATCATCAGCATACTGGTGACATCGCACCCCGAACCTTCTCACAACCTCCCCCAAGGGCTGCATATAGATGTTAAACAACAGCGGAGACAAGATCGAACCCTGCGGAACGCCACACGGTAAAGCGCGGGGGCACGATGTTTCCTCCCCCAACACTACCCGTTGGCTCCTCCCCGAGAGGAATGAGCGGAACCATTCAAGAACGGTCCCGCCCAGACCCCCCAGGTCACGCAGTCGCCTCAGCAGCAGCCCATGGTCCACGGTATCAAAAGCGGCCGAGAGATCTAGCAGGATGAGAAATGTTGAACATCCTGCATCCATCTCCCGGCGGAGGTCGTCTACCAAGGCCACCAACGCCGTCTCGGTGCCATAGCCGGGGCGGAACCCAGATTGAAAAGGGTCTAGGAAGCCGATACTATCCAGATGCACCTGGAGCTGGAGCGCCACTGCCCGCTCAATAACCTTCCCTAAAAAGGGAAGGTTAGAGACAGGGCGGTAGCTGGCAAGCGCATCCACGTCCAAAGATGGTTTTTTCAACAGGGGGCGCACCACAGCCTCTTTAAGGCAGGGCGGCAGCCTCCCCTGTCGAAAGGACGCATTCACTACCCTTGCCAGCACTGTCCCCAACGTCTCTCTGGAAGCTTTTACCAACCAGGACGGGCACGGATCAAGTTCACAACACGTGGCCCTCACAGACCCCAGAACATCCACCGCATCGGCCAGCGTCACTTCCTGAAACTCTCCCCACAAAGCTGAACCAGACGGGACCTCTGCCCCCCCGCGCTCTTCCCCTACTGCCATCAATCCAGCGTCAAAGTCGGTCTGAATCCGAGCGATCTTGTCTGCGAAGTAGTTGACAAACTCCTCACAGCGGGCCTGGGACACGTCCCCCTCAAGGTGGAGGGAGGCCGGACTAACCAGCCAGGCTTTCAACCAGTCAGGCTTTCAACAGGCAGGAGTAGATTTTGGTTTGGGGTAGGTGTCTTTTATTGTTTTACAGGTCTTATTTTTACACAGTGTTTTAATGTAAACCATCATGAGCCTTCAGGGATAGAGTGGGGGTAGAAATCCAAATAAATAAATAATTGGAAGCAGATTTTAAACAAACAAAAATAAGCACTTTTTCACTCAACGCAATTAAGTTGTGGGAATTTGTTGCTGGAGGATATTGTGAAAGTCAAGAGCATAACTGGGTTTTTTTAAAGGATTGCAGAAGTTCTTAGAGGATAGATCTGTAATGACCTAATGGCCATCTCAAGCTGGTCGGGAGACATAAGCTCTGACTGTCAGAAGCTGGGAGTAAATAGCAGGGAATTGATCACCCTGGGTGTTTTCAGACGTTATGCGGTCCGGATACACCACAGTGGATCCCCAGTGGTGGTGAACCGAACAACCACCCCCCGCGGTCAAGGAGAGTCCCGAATAGACGTGACAGGATCGGGACCACGGCAGGGAATCGGGCTGCCAGACCGCGGACTGGGGCAGCGCAACAGACGTGATGCCGATTCCCGGCCATGGTCAAAACACCCACAAGGCACTGGGGAGAGGCGGGACACAGACATGGCCGGCTAAGGGCAAAGGAAGCCAGAAGTGCCTAAAGGGAACGCCCACACAAGGGAAATGGGAATGGAGGGGGGAGAGGGGGAGGAGTCGCTGAGGTACCACACACAACAGGCACAGAGACATTGAGGACACAGTGGAACACACAGAACAAACACATGCCCGGGCGCACACACACCCGCACGGGAAAGGAAGGGAAGGGGGCACACAGCGGGACAGACAACACACATGGCACAACGGGCACAGGGAGGAAGGGGGGGCAGCGGGACAGGGAAGAGGTGGGGAACGGGCCAGGGGTAGGACCGGGCACGGGAAACAGCAGTCAGACCCCCAACAAGAGCACAGCCCTCACGGGCAGTCCCAAAGCTACACAGTCAGTCCCGGAATGGGGGGAACCCAAAAGGTCTGGGTACAGGCACAGGGGGAGGCCACATGGAACAGGCAGTGGCCCGGGCACGGTCCAGGAGGCACACACGGACACCAAACGCCAGTGAGGGTGTGCAGCCGGTCCAAAGGCACAAACACACACACACAACCGGGAGGACGCTGGGAGGTGCAGTCCGGGGGCCCCAGAACCACGAGGTCACACAGGCACCCAAGGGGAGGGGGACTGGGGCACTGGAGGGAGTGCAGGCGGATGAGGACAATCAGCAGCATCCAGGGGAGCCGGGGGCCAGTTCAGAGAGCAGGACACAGACACTGAAGACAGCAGTCACAGAGGGGAACACCAGTTGTAGAGGCAGATGGGGGGGGGGGCCTGGAGAGGGCCCGGAGCCACAGGCAGGGGCATCGGTACCCTGGGAAGCTGGCAGCACAGCAGCATGGCCAGGACATCAAGGAGGGAGCAGGCAACAGACCACGGCAGCCGGACGGAGGTGGGAGCTCACAGTGGGGCCAGCAACCGGGGCCCAGAAGGCACAGGGGGACTCTCAGCCAGTGGCTGGGGGCCACTAAGGGGCCAGGGGCCGGGTGGCCTGCCAGGTGAACAAAATGCGGCCAATGGAGCATGACCCGGCAGTACCCCAGCACGGACATGTGGTGGGCGACCAGGTAGTACGCCTCGAACAGATCCTGCATGGAGAGACCCAACAGCACATCAGAACGGGACCATACACCTGACAGCACCGCCAGCTCTGCCGCGGAGGGCTCGACAAGAAGGAGTCAGCAGCAGGGGGCCACGGGAGGTGACCCAGCTCCGACAGCTGGTGATACACCGCCCCACGAGAGCGCTGGTACCCACAGGCCCTGTGAACGCAGCCAAAGTAGGACATGGCAGGGTAGGGCCCCCCTCTGCCAGGCAGACTGTGTAGGCGGCCAGGCTGCACACAGAGAGGGCAGACACGTTCTCTGCCACAGACCATCCCACATGCGAGCACCTCATCTCCGGAATGCGCCCATCGGGAAAGGGAAGCAGCCCCAGCTTCTCAGCATGCAGCTGGCAGTCGCAGGTGCTAGCCTCATAGCCGAAGTAATGAAGGCCAGAGCTCAGGCTCGCATAGGCACCTGACAGGCTGTCTGGGCAGTTCAGGAGCAATTGCATGCCCGGGGTATGCCACAGGTCGCACAGGGCCATGGTCTCGCGAAAGGTCCATGTATGGGGGGCCCTATGGGGGCCAGGGGCTGGGAGCCCGGTGGAAGTGCAGCCAGCCATGGTCCAGCAACCCAGGAACACTGACACCACGGACAGGGGGGGCCACATTCCCCGGAGGGGTGGGAGGGGACATGGGGGAGTCCCAAGGCCAAGCAATAAGGCCACGGGCCACAACAAGGCATGGCAACAGAGCGAGGCATGGGCCGCAGACCCTGCACAGCTGCAGGAACCGAACACACAGACAGGACAGCCGACACACTAATCAGGCCAGCAAGGACACAATGTTGCCAGCACAGAGGGGTGGGAGATGATGACAGAAGGAGTGCAGCTGCCACCAGCACACCCGGGCGCGTGCTGGTCCATGCACAAGGCCCCATGCAGGGATAGCAGGTGCGTCCAATCGGATGCCCCTGGTTCCCCGGCCTGCCCACCCTGCTGGAGGCGGCCGGGCCATCCGGGAGGAAGCCGCCCCAGGACTACACAGGTGTCCCTGCCAGGGTGTGACCCGGGGGTGGGGCACCACGTGTCCCAGGCTATAATGGGGCCAGCTGCACCCCACCCAGGGCAGAAGGCACCATACAGTGAGACAGGTTGGGCACCTGTGGGATGCACCTAGTGCTCTGTGCTGAGTGGTACTGTTCACACACCGATCAGCTGCACATCCTGACCGCAGAGTTGCACCTGGGTGCCCGCCTGTGGGTTAGCTTGGCCTGGAGCACTGCAAGGGCCCCGGGAGCCCACCATGGCCACAGGCCCTCCCTGGCCCGGCTGAGGCCTCAGCGGGTGTCCGGGGCAGACTGGCAGGCCCTGATCCATGGACGGAACAGGGCCACAGTATTCCGCAAGGCGGCCGGGTGCCTCCAATGGCAGAGGGAGACCATGCGGTGCACCGCCCTGTTTGCTATGCCCATTGCCTGGTGGGTATGGGTCACAGAGCGGGCACAGGGGTGGTGGTCCCAGTCACTGGCTCAGTGGGACGAGGCCGCCTGGAGGGCACACTTTCGGATGGACAAGCTCACCCTACTGCGTCTTGCAGAGCTGCTGACGCCCTGGCTGGAGCTACAGCACACCCCCATGAGGACCCCCATCCCCATGGCCCAGCGGGTGGCCATCGGGGTCTGGGCCCTTGCAATGCCCAACTCCTGCCAGTCGGTCTCCCAGCACTTCGGTGTCGGGGTGAGCACCGTTGCCTGTATACTCCGGGATGTATGTGAGGCTGTGGAGGGCGTGCTCCTGGACCAAGCGATCCAGCTGGTGGACAAGGCAGCCGTGATGGCCGGCTTCGCGGCTGGAGGGTTCCCCAACTGCATGGGCATTGTGGACGGCACTCACATAGAGATCCTGCGCCCCTCCGCTGGGGAGGCCGTGGGGTATGTCAACAGGCATAGTTACCACTCCCTGCAGTTGCAGGCTGTCGTGGACCACTGGGGGCGGTTCATAGACAGCTTCACAGGCAACTCTGGGCGCAGCCACGATGCCCAGATCATGACCATCTCCCCGTTCTATGCCCAGATGTACCGTGGGGACTTTGCGGACATGGGGATGACCCAGATCGAGGGGGTGCTAATGTCCCCCTGTATCCTGGGGGACCCGGCCTATCCCCTCACCTGATGAAGGTGTACTCGGTTGTCCGGACCCCGGAGGCGGTGCTGTACAATTCCCGTGTGTGTGCAAGCCAGACCGTGATCGAGTGGGCTTTCAGGGCCCTCAAGCAGCGCTGGAGGAGCCTCGCTGGCTGGCAGGACTACACGGTGGAGACCTTGGCCCTGGTGATAGGTGCCTGCTGTGTGCTGCACAACGTGTGTGAGACCAATGGGGCTGCCCTCAAATACCCCGTGCCCCGGCGCTTTCCCGACCCTGTGCCCCTGTATGTGAACACAGAGAACCTGCGGGAGTAACGATACACCAAGCGCATCCGTGCTGCCCTGGTCAGGCATATCAGCCAGGAGGCCGAGGCATGAGGGCGTTCAACCCCGACCCCACCACCCTGGGGCCCCCACCGGCTCCCTGGGCGAGGCCCTCTACAGCCATTGGTCCGCCCCCATGCCCGGGCCCATGAACAGACTGAAGAAGGCAGTAGTGGTGCCCTGACATTTATTCAGTTCAATTTTATTTATTCCTTGTACTGGCCCTTGGCCTTGACAAGATAATGGGAGTAACAGACTATAAAATATGACAATAATAAAAATAAGTACGAAACTCAAATAGAAATAACATTTCAAAAACCAAATAAACCATAGAACCATCAGGATATAATACGTTATACATTGTAATTACCCTCATTTGGATTCAGTTGCTACAAATATTGATGCTACAAATATTGATGCTACAAATAACAAAAATATCACTCAGAGATTGGAAGAAGTTTCTTTGCATGAAGCTCACCCGCAGAGCAAACCTCGCCACGAACTCAGAAGTTAATGGATTTTTGTCGGATAGACAGAAGACTATCAAGCCCAAAGTTGACAATCCCAGAGGGGGTTTGATTTTGCTCCATAAATAAGCCCTTATTTTAGCATATTTATTTATTCATTTCCTTATATTTATATGCCACCCCCCATGCCTACGACATCTTGGGGCAGCTTCCAACATAATAAAAACAATTTTTCAACATACAAAATCTACAACTTCTTAATTAAAACAGATTTAAAACACCCCCCACAGAAATTAACCCACCCACCCCCACCCTCCCCTCCGAAGGCCTGGGCAAACAGTCAAGTCTTACAAATACGTCAAAAGGCCAACAGGCCCAGGGCCAGGCGAGCCTCCTCTGGGAGGGAGTTCCACAACCATGGCCCAGCCACTGAAAATGCCCTCTCCATTGTGGGCCCCCGTCTTACACGGGGGACCTCCAGAAAGGCTCCCCCAGTGGACCGAAGGGATTGCTCTGAGGGGCGGAGGGTGAGGCCGTCCCCGAGATATGAGAGGCCCAGACCGTGCAGGGCTTTGTAAATCAATACTAACACCTTGAATCTGGCTCGGTACGCTATAGGCAGCCAGTGCAGCGTGTGGAGCACCGGTGTTATGTGCTCACGCCGCCCCGTCCCCATCAGGAGATGGGCTGCTGCATTCTGCACCAGCTGCAGTCTCTGAACCAGAAACAAGGGAAGCCCCACGTAGAGTGTGTTGCAGTAGTCCAGCCTCGAGGTGATGAAGGCATGGACGAGAGTGGCCAGATCGGGCCCGGAGAGGTAAGGTCGAAGCCCCTGTTCCAGATACAGCTGGCAAAAGGCGGCTTTAGCCACCGCCTCCACCTGCCGATCCAGACGGAGGCCCGAATCNACAGGCAGGCGAACCCCCCCATCAGGGGGGCCAGCACCTCCCTCGCCCTTCCCACCACCATCACCTCCATCTTATCGGAGTTGAGCTTCAGTCTGCTCTGCTTCATCCAATCCGCCACGGCCTCCAAACATTGGGAGAGTAACGAGACAGCAGGACCTGGGTCAGTTGAAAACGAGCATATAGTGGGCAAAACAATAGGTAGTGAGCCAGATCCTCAATAACATTCCCCCCACAGGGGCACTTCCTATCCTCATAGGGGACTCCAACGTATCTACCGAGGGACACTGCAGATAAAAAAGTGTGCATCCAGATAGCGGTGAAAGCTCTCCTAATCCCAGGATCCAGAATTTCCTTTAGATACGGGGAACCATATCTAGGAGACAAAATACTGCCGTAACACAGAGCCGTACGTACCACCCTAGCATGGCTCCTTAATGTTTGAATATCCAGATCCCAGAGCCTATCCTTCAGTATTTTAACCCCCTGTTTAGCTGGAAATTGTACCAGAAAATAGAAAGGGAGAGCTAAGTTCGACAATTTCTTCAAAACAGCTCTCGACCACAAATATGAATCATCCTGAATTTCTTAATCAAAACAACATCTTAGAATAGTTTCAGGGAAACTTTGTGACAACTTTAAGGTTGCAGATAGAAAAGCCTTTTCAAGCTTGGTATTCAAAGATACTGACCCCGTTTCGAGGTTTACCAGGGCAGAAGGAGTACTTGCTGGGACCCACAATAGTTTCCTCAGAAAATTGTTCTGGATTGGATCCAAAAGGGACGCAACTGTTGGAGCATAACCCCAAATCAAAATGCCATATGTAAGCTTGGCCACGATCTTAGATTCAAATATTTTGAGGGCTGGATTGATCAAATAACCCCCATGAGAAATATAAAATTTATATATGGCAGCTGAGCTGGCTTTTGCATCCTGTTTTATGGAATTTATGTGCGGAAGCCATGAATTATTATATGAGAAAACTATCCCCAGGTATTTAAAGACACGGACTTGCTCAATGTGATGGCCATTTAAGGACCACGGTACAGCTTTAAACCCCTTGCCAAAAACCATGACTTTGGTCTTTTTGTAATTGATCTTTAACCCTGAAGCTGGCAACTTAATCCAAAATCCACCAACAATCTCTTGAGGCCCAGTCTGGAAGTAGATAACAACAAAGTGTCATCTGCATACATCAATATTGTCACATGCCGATCCTTGACCCTAGGGGCCATATAGGAACCACTGTCCCTGTGGTCTAGAATTAACTGATTAACATATGTTAAAAAGCAGGGGCGCCAAAATGCAACCCTGCCTGACACCTCTGGAGGTGGGGATCTTGGAGGCAGAGCACCTTTAGTATTTAAACAAACCTGGAGTTTGGTATCAGAATAAAGAGATTTAATCAGACCCAACAAATGGCCCTCTAACCCAAGTTGGTTCAACTTAACCCAAAGAATATTTCTATCAATAAGATTGAAGGCAGATGAAAAGTCGATGAAAGCCACGTAAAGGTCTAACTCCTTCTTCTTACATTGGTTAATCAGATGATTTAAAATAAAACAGTGATCGACAGTGCCCCTCTCAGCTTGAAAACCTCTACCAGAATCCCCTCTGTTATAACCCAATTATTTAGGCAATCGAATAGTAACCTGGTATACAGTTTAGAGATTATTGGTAAAAGACTTATGGGACTATAATTTTGCGGATCTGACCAATCCCCCTTTTTATGTATCGGTACAATTATACTAGACCTCCAATAATCAGGAATTTTACCAGAGTTATTAATAAGGGTAAATAAGTTTGCCAAAGCCAATCGCCAGCAGCCAGGATTTTGCTTAAATAACTCCCCTGGTAGAAAATCCCCCCAGGGTGCCTTCCCATTTTCCAGCAAATTTATTACTTCGTCTACCTCAAATTCGGTAACCGGGTTCCATATGGGGAAGGCTGGGTCCGTCTCAGCTTGCAATTCAGACTCCAGAGGTCTACTAGCGTTAAAAACATCTCAGTAAAGTGACGAACCCATACTGAATGTTGAATTTAGGGATCTTTAAGCCTAAACCCATTTTTTAAGGAGCCATTTATCAGTTTCCAGAATAGTTGTTGGTCATTTACTTTTAAGGCATCCAGTAATTTCTTCCAATAACCTCGGGAGTGTTCCATTTTTTCCTTCTTTATGAACTGCTTGTATTCCATCCGAAGCACCCTATAAGCTCTTTATCACCTCTTCAGAAGTATTGTATTTCAGCCCTCTCGCCGCTCTCCTAAGAGCAGCCTTCCTTCTCTCACACATCGCATCCCACCAGCCAACAGGAAGAGCTACCACCTCGTTGTTATTTGGGGATTTAGTCAAATAAGGGAATAATTCCTTGACTATACACTCCAAGGTGTCTAAGCAACAATAATATCATCAGTGCTACTCAACCGATCCCTGAGCTGTATCATCTCCAGCGCATCAAGCTTTTGGGTCAATTTGGCATCAATCTTAGTTGACCAGCTGAGCCTACAGGGGCCTGATTGTTCGGCTTCCCCTAGGGGCGCCTACAGAGGGGACCTTATAACCTGGACAAAATGTTTTAACTCAGAATCAACAAAAAATGGTCACTATCAACCCGATGCTTTACTTCAAAAGTAACCAGATTATGTTGTCAAGCAGGGGAGATAATGCCGTAATCGATTACACTTCTGTTAGAATAAGTATAAAGCCCTTTTAGGTCTCCCGGGGCATTCCCATTTAAAATGAACAGGGAGTGGTCCAAAATAAACCTATACAAGAGTTTCCCCCTTTTATTAATCGTTCCGTCTTGGGACAGTCTGTCCCCATTCCAATCCACCTCTTCCTCCGTCATATTAACCAGTTCCAGGATTCTCAGGATTGTGTCACTATCACGTCCTATCCTGGCATTAAGATCCCCAAGGATTACAATATAGTCCGCGGGGAATCTCTGAGAATTTCTTAAGAACAGTGTCACAAAATCTTGCCATGCTGAATTACCAGCATTTCCCGGAGGAATATAAATATTATACAACAACATCCATTTATGATGAGAAAACAAGAACCGGAAGGATTGAACATAACATTCATCCCCGTGAAGAATCTCAATTTCCAAACCCAGGCCAATTGAAAAAGATGTGACCAATCCTCCTGAGGGCCGACCCTTAATACCCTGAGAGCATCTTTCAGGAGTAGCATGTTATGTAGTCCTCTATTTCCATTTGATCAGAATTTATCAACCAGGTCTCCTGGAGGCATATATCCCAAGCCTATCTAAAAACTGGAGAAAGTCCTTATCCTGATTCCCCCTCCGCCCCCCAACCCGGCTATATTCCAAGAGAGGAACTCTAGAATAGTATAATTTGGGACCCCCCCATTTCACTTGGGGTGACCCTAACAGTCAGTCCCCCTGGGGAGCAGCAATATTCCTCTCATCTAGCCAGAAGCCAGCAGCTCATCCAAAGATTTACTTGCAGGGTCTGGGTGACTCGCCAAATCCTTGCAAATTTCTGGGGTCAACTTCTGTTCTAGTTGTTTGACCCTTAACTTAGGGGTACTGCTATTATTTGCTCGAGTATCCACCAGAGGTCTCTGGAATTTGTCAAAAGAGGGTGGGAGAATGGTTTGCTCCTCCTTAGAGGAAGAATCCACAAGGAGGTTAACTACTTCCTGATCAGTTACTGATTTTGCGGGGGGCAAATGTCCCGATAACTGGGGGGGGGCGGAAAAGCCCCCAGTTATATTCCTGGAGGTGCAGCCTGCATGGGCAACCCCAAACGCCATTCATGAAGTGTCGTCAAGAGGATTCAAAGGAATAGCCAGCAAAAAATCTCCAACCAAAGGATCATCAGTGGGGGAGCCATTTTCTCGAGGCCTCTTACTGGATTTCCCTTGGCCTATCTGAAAGCTTGCCATCCTAGAGGCCACTCCACCTTCAGCCAGGACTGTTGGAGTAAAACACTCTCAGGTTTGATCCTGAGGGGTATGAGCCCTGATACCAATATTCCCAGGATCAAGGGTAGTTCCTGTCTGCAATCTTCCCTCCTCCCTAGTTTCAACTCTTCCTCTCAGATGACTATATAAATGAGACATTAACTCTAGAATTTTATTTTGACCTTCTAGAGATGGTTTATGATTATCCGACCGTTCTGAATATGTCACCACCAGCATTTCTTGCACTTCCATTACCTTTGAGATATTTATAATCAAATCTTGAGGACCAGAAATGGGAGGTAAGGCTGTCAGCAATTGTGTCGCTGGTAAGGTCTTAAGACTCCTTCTAACCGAAAGATTTTCATGATTTAAAGGAGCTGAATTAGCCCTCCCCATCAGGGGCGTAGCTACTGTGGTGCGGGGGGGCTCAGTTGCACCCGGGCCCGTGCCTGTGGGGGCCCATGGCCGGCCGGAGTATCATGGCCCTGCAGCGAGGGGGCCCACCCACCGCCGCCGGCCACCCTTGCAGTTGCTGCCTGCCACTTCCCCCCCCCCCCGGCAGCTCCTAGAGTGGTGAAGCAAGCAGCTCACCTCGCTACTCTAGGAGCTGCAGAGGGGGGGGAAACGAGCGGCAGGCAGTAAGGAAACTTTTTTTTCCTTTTATATTGCTGGCGCCACATCCTGGCCCCCGGTGAGGGAACGCAGTGCAGCGCTGCAGCGCACCTCCTCTCCCTCCCCAGCGGGGCTAGGACATGGCGCAGGCAATTAAAAAA